>CAEFZP010001471.1:0-463839 GCA_903064625.1 Mallotus villosus
AATACACGTTTTATTCTAGACCTTGTAGGCCGTCTATGGGCTAGACAGTTAGTGCTACCAGAGAATGTCTAATATAGGCTCTGGTGCTACCTTGTTGCAAACTCATTGATACGAAACTTCAATTTCCTTCCTTCCTTTTAACCGGAGCCATAACTACTAATCCGTTGCTCATTAATGATTGCTTTGGCCTTGGGCTATACCAAATGAGACATGGGTGGAAATTGACGGGAAATAATGTCCCCTTATTAGCTTTATATGTTATGAGTTTATGTTAAATGTTTAAATGTTTTGTGCCAAATTTGTATTGGGTTGATATATTTGGTACACTATGCAACATATCGTTATACAGTTAACTTAAAATCAAATCAGCGTTCAGGATGGGACGTTTCTCCCTTGACTTAATTGGTTCATTCCAACAATGGTAGAAGCAGCATGTGTTGTGCCAGCGTGGATAAACAACAGCTTTAGCGAACACATATAGCTTTAAAATCATTTTCTCTGTGTCGCAGTGTGTTATACACTTATATACGAATTCTTTGGAATACTGCTTTAGTTCCCAGAGCACATCTGATCATGGTAAGCTCACTTTTGGTCGATGGAAACTGTCTAGCTAGCTATTTAGTTAGCTACGATAATATTGTTAGATTAGTCAACATAAATAGGATTAGTCATTCGTTTCATGTTCAGTATTTCATGTTATTTGCTCTTTATTGGTCTCGTTAACGTTACTTATAGTGTTTTCCGTTTGTATGTGGGCTGTGTTGTCCCCTTTGCCTCAACGTGGACATAAGCTAACGAGTAACCAGCAATATACATCACTCACAGTATCGGCACCACCGGTCAATTTAGTGTATTCCGTAACTGTGCTTAAGGCTCGGCTCTGGAATTTCCATAAAGATAGATTAATTAAAATGATCATTGTATTTCTCAGTCGTTTTGACTTTTCATTGCATGCTATGGCCAATTGCACAATGGTTGTCTAGTCAATCAACCAAGCTAATAAGCTGAGATGTGACAATAATATGGAGTCGTCTGTAACTTTGTATGTTTTCCATGGTTCTCTAGCCTCACAGAAAGAAGAAGTCGTTTATCGAAAAGAAGAACGCTGTGACGTTTCACCTGGTCCACAGGAGCCAGAGGGACCCGCTTGCTGCAGACGAGAAGGCCCCCCAGCATGTCCTCTTACCTGCTCGCAAGGTAAAAACATACACTAAAGGGTTATGTATAGTCAAAGGTAACTGACAAACTAGTCCCATCTAGTCACTTGTACTGTATATCAGCTAAATTATGGCATATAGTGATCCTCCCCATTCCTTATCTGGTTTAGTAACTCAATTAGAAAATGCCTCCACAAACCCCTTTACATACTGTGTATTCCTTCCTTTGATCTGTGTGTGTTGATGTGAGCCACTTGTCACTCGACACCTTGTACCGCGTGCAGGTGGAGGTGGAGAAGCAGCATGAGGAGCAGAGGAACTTCGGCGTGTTCTTCGACGACAACTACAACTACCTGCAGCACCTGAAGGAGACCTCCCGGCCCACGGAGCTGGTGTCGTCGGGCCGACCGCCCAGAGACAGACGACCCATCGGCCACCAAGATGAAGACGAGGAAGGGGAGGAAATGGAGGAGGGGGTGGAGGTCGCTAGTGTAAGTTTCACTGGATGTGTTTGGGACGGGGTAGATACTTGGTGGTGGTTCTTAATTGCATTGCTGTGTTGCTCCTCCTCACTGTATCTTAACGACGATACCTTTTTCAACAGGCTGCCACCCTCAACCTACCCTCATCAGTGTTTGCGTCTGAATTCGAAGAGGAGGTTGGAATGCTGAACAAAGCAGCCCCCATCTCAGGTAGGCAGCCATTTTGTCAGAATGACACAGACCTCTGGACTCGAACTCAAAAGTTCCCGTCATTGTTTTTAAATGTAAGGTAAAGGTGCATTTTTGTGTGTTTGCAATGTAGTTCATGGGTAAGAATAACAAAGCAGGGTATTCATCAGGTATATAAGTGCATCTGGTTTTGTAGGACCCAGGCTGGACATGGATCCCGATATTGTCGCTGCCCTCGACGAGGACTTTGACTACGACGACCCAGACAACGAACTGGATGACGACTTCATGATCCAGGCCAACGATGTCACTGCACCCGTCGCCAAGGCGTAAGTCTGTTCCCACACCTGTCAATCATCATCAAATTCCGGAAATCTCCGGGAACAAATGATGTCCTTGCACTTCTGTTCCACAAATTCTTTGCTTTATTTATAAACAATTTTCCATGTCCTCCTTCCTGTTAGCGGCGACGACGACGACGAGGAGTGGGAGGACACCGACTCGGACGCGGACTCTGAGGGCGGCTTCTCCGGGGAGGAGAGGGGAGGCGCGCGGCGGGCGGGAGTTCATGTTCATGGACGAGGAGACCAAGAGTCGCTTCACGGAGTACTCGCTCACCTCCTCAGTGATGCAGAGGAACGAGCAGCTCACGCTGCTGGACGACCGCTTCGAGAAGGTGAGAGGGCCGCCCGGGCAGCACACACAGGGGCTGGGTGAGCAGGAAGCAGAGAAGTGGAAGCAGAGGAGAAGTAGAAGCAGGAAGTAGCAGTAGAAGCAGGAAGCAGCAGTAGAAGCAGGAAGCAAAGGAGAAGTAGCAGGAAGCAGAGAAGTAGAGCAGAAGTAGCAGGAACCGTGACTGGATTAGGACTACGTTTTGGAACCCATGTTACATGTTGTGTAACTGGTTGAAGATGATTTTAAAAGCATCTGTTTGTATTTTAGAAGGGCTTGAAGAACTCCCTAGACATAAGATTTCTAATGTTTATAAGATTGACTGTTTGTAAAAACATGTCCCAGCCATTGGAATTATTTCCCTGTCGTTTCTCCTTCACAGTTTTACGAGCAGTTTGACGACGACGAGATTGGAGCTCTTGACAACGCCGAGCTGGAGGGCTTCATTGAACCGGACAGCGTCCGCCTCGAGGATATTATCAAAGATTACTTTGTACAAAAGAAAAAAGAGTAAGTGTGTGTCTGTCCATGGGGAGAGAAAAAATATACAAACTTGAAACTAGCATTTTTTTTTAATGGAATAGAATATGAGAGAAAACGGAATCGTCCACACAGGTGGATATTTTCCTGTTTCTGACATGACACGTTACACACAATGAATATACACGCACGTCGCTGGACATTGTAAAACACAAAACGGCAAGATTAGAAATGTTTGTATATTTGACATTTACGATTTTACAATCACAACCATGTTTTTCAGCTTCCAGAGACCCGACGACCTCGGTCCTAAGGAGCTGCCTGCAGTGAAGGAGGACGAGGAGGACGAGGAGGACGAAGATGAGCAGGAGATGGAGACGCTCATCATCGAGGCACCAGGAGAGAAGTGGGACTGTGAGAGCATTATCAGTGAGTGATAATATACCATCTAAATGTACTTTTAAGAATATCACTCAGGATGTATAACCGGTCAAAATGTCTTCAAACTAGGTTTATATATGTTTTTCACTTTATTATTATACATTTTATGCTGTTATACATAAGTTTTCACTTCCTCCCCCCCTCTCAGGCACATATTCAAACCTGTATAACCGCCCCAAAATGATTGCTGATCCACCAAAGGTAAGACCAGTCCAGTGAAGATTTTGAGAACTGTTAGACCTTACATCAGTGCCAAAGTTATATTTCTATTCTGCAGAAGGTCACTGCCGTAATTCAGTGCTTCGCAGGATTACATTAGCGACGATTAATTCGCCTTTCTGTTATCCACTTGGCTTGAATAGTTGGGTTATTTCCTGTACAGTGCTGGTGCGTGAACATGACTTAATATATGAATATGTACGCTTCAAGAATCTTGACAACGTGTTGTAATGTGCGCTGTCGCCAGACCAAGCCCATCCGAGTGTCCAACAGAACGGGCATTCCACTGGACGTCCTCCCCGAGCGGGGCCCGACGGCCAAACAGGCGGAGCGGATGGAGCGCATCAACGACTCGGACCTGCCCCGCACCGCCACCCAGCCTCGCCCCAAAGACGAGAGCCAGGAGGAGCGGAGAGCCAGGAAGCAGGCCATCAAAGAGGAGCGCAAGGTGGGTCTGGGGATTCTAAGTGACATCAAGTACCTCCTAAATAAGACCCAAAATGTAGACCTAGCGTGGGGTCCACCTCTGAGTGGGTGTTTATTGCCTGTAGCGCATGATAGCAACACAGGTGCCACCACCACGTCAGCCACTAGAGGGCGGTATGACGCTGAGAGGAGAGCTGGTAGGCGCACAGGCATACTGAGATGTGGACGCCACTGTACTTTGGAATGCCTTGTGAAAAGCAAAGGTTTCAATAAACAGAACCGTAAAATGCGATGATAAAAGTGAATCATTACTTGAGTTAGTTTAACTGTTCCATCGAATGTATTTCATGCCACTTTCTTCTGTCGCTCAACAGGAGAGGAGGACGGAGAAGAAGGCCAACCAAATGGCGTTCAAACAGGAGAAAGCCCTACAAGAGAAACAGATGCTGGGCCTGCGAGCCAACGTTCAGGGTCTAAAGCTGTCCTAACCGTATCGAGGGACTATGGAGTCGGAGTACTTTGCCCTCATCAAAGGAGAATCAATGGACTGCCTTGCCGCCTTTAACACTTGTGCAGAAAGGAACCTCCCTCTACTAACAGTAGTGGATTCAGAAGTGTGCGTCATATTTCAGAGTTGTTTCTCTTCCCCCCCCCACTCACACCTGAGGGTAATAATGATAATATTCTGTCTGCAGTTCACGACATTGAGTAGATGTACAAATGTGAATAAAAAAACACAGGAAAATACAAGTTTGGGGGGGGGGAGTACTCCAGAGGATTCATAAATGACGGTATTCCACGCCCCTGCAGTTTGCAATGCTGTTATAATTTGTAAAAATAGTATGGGGGTGGAGAAACATTGGAATGACAAATGTTAAAAAGTACATTTTTATTAAAAACTGCCAGTGTTAGATTCTGTATGATTTAGTATCTCTCTTTAAAATATTATGTAAAAACCGTTACTTCACTTATAACTTTTGACCTCCAAACAAACCTTCACAAAACCATTTGTCCATCACAAATCTAACCACAATGGTGATCGCATACAGAAAAACAATCAATTAGCAAATAAGTTGAACAGGACCGGCAACTCTCCATTGTTCTTGGTCGTCTAGAGATGACTAAGATGAGGTACAAAGTTCAGCCAGCACACCATCACTTCTCGGAGTGGCATGTCACCCGAGTGGACAATTCCCAGAATCTTGATGGCTTTTTATATTCTTACAACTGTTTCCAGAGAAATGCAAACCAAGTGTTCCTGAGGTAAAACAACCCACAGTTAAGACCGATGGTTCTTAGTGATCTGTTGGAGGTTATGAACTCCAGCTTCACCATAACCCTTCACCTCGTTGGGCACGTCTCCACCTACATATCCAGGCTGTGTGCGTGGCCGTAGCCCGAGGGCGGACACTCGTCTTCCTCGTCCTCCTCTTCGTCCTCTTCCAACAACCTTCCAAACTGTGCGTTCTGGTCTCCTGCCATACAACATGGCCGTTCCGCCTCGATCATCTCCACCTCTTCAGTCTGTGACTCGGCGTCCTCGATGGCGATGTGCTCCACTTTGTCCTCTGGGAACTGAATTATTCTTCTCTCATTAGGGTTTGTCATGAGTAAAGCCTGTCAAGAAAAAGAAACTGCTTAGGGAAAGTTCTAAGAAAGTCAAAAGGAAAACATCTGTGATATGTGTGCACAGCGAGGCCCCCCGGCCCAACAACTCACCAACGTCTTTGGCAAAATGGAGGGGTTTGTTTTCCATGCCTTTACCTGGTAGACCATCACTATTATTACCAAGCTGACAATGACAAACACCGCCAACAGAACCCCGAGGAGGATGAAGAGGTAAGACTCATGCGCATCTGTGACAAAAATACACATTTTACATCCGGCATTAGCTGTGTGAACCTTGTCAGCACATTAAAGGGTCATATAAACAATAAACCATGATTCCTTCATGGTTTATTGTTGAACTGTACCACTCCAAGAAATGAATAAGCTCCAAACAGGTCCTGAAAGAGAAAGGCCTTATGACAAGGCCGTAGCCATGGAGTCAACATTGGGGAGGGGACGAATTAAATGTTTTATGATCATTTCGGACAGCGTGCGTGGTTGCCTGACGTAGCGTAGCATATTTATATTTTTATATCAATATATTGGGGGGGGCATTTTGACCAGATTTGAATATTGGGGGGGGATGTGTGTCCCCCAATATGTATTATGATTACGGCCTTGCCTTATGACGTTACAAAGGGCATCAAACTTGAAGCCAAACCATAGCCAAACATTCGGGTCACAATGATCTGAAGGCTCACAACGACCCATCGTTGTGCTGCGACAACTTTACCCAATACAAAAACAAATAAAAGCATTTCATTTTAACCTCCGTGCTGTGGGGGGTGAGAGAAAGCCCGATGGTTGAAAGAAAGTGCTTCACTTTGTTTTTGTTGTCGCAACGGGGTCCTGACCCGAAGATAACACAATTACACAATTGACAATAACACAATTGATAAAACAATTTATGTAGATTTCAACTGAGAAATCTATATAATCTGTAGAATGGCAATTGGCTTCCTTACGGGTGGGTCTTTGGGTACAGATAACTGCTGTCTTGTTGAACTGTATTCTCCCGTCCATGATTGAACCGTTTAGTTGAACACAGTATTGTCCCCTACTGCTGGGTAGTACCACCCCACAGGTCCTTTCCTTTGTACACGTGTGTGTGGTGGGCGATGACATCATGTCTGCTGTCTGAGGTCAAGAACATACACAATCATGGATTTAGTGCTTCATTGAATTTTCATAGACTTCCATAGCTTATTTACAGAAATGCTTATCTATCTTAGAATTTCATATATTATTAACAGAAATGCTTATCTTGACATGATTCCGTCTTTTAAAAACTGGACAGACAAAAGAGATGATGGTAGAGGTGAGCTGGACATTGCTGTTCACATTTGCTTACATTTTCAGTGAACACTTTGTAGTGGAAGACTCCGTCAAACAGGTTTGACTCCGCCAGTTCTTTGTAGTAGTAGAACGGGTTGCTAAATCTCACCGCAATCCCCATGTCATCTGATGACAGCTGAACAGCAGGGAAATCCAGGCTACCTATGAAGGAGTAACACCCCCACCCAAAAAAGGTTACGATGTTGCACATCGGCGGACCAGAATAATTTGCTAGGTGTTTGAAAAAGCAAACTCACATTTGACATCTGCCATCTTCAAGATGTTAAAGGTGATTATCGGGGAGCTGACGCGTGGTGAGGTCTCTGCTCCGTCGACGGCTCTGACCTCCACAGAGTAGCGACTGCTGAACGAGGACGCCCTCATGAGGTGGGTCAAGTCGTAATGGAGCTCCGTTGTTTCGATCCCTGTCTTGTTCTCACTGCCAAAACAACCATGGGCGGTAGGCATGAACACGAGGCCCAAGCAATTGAATCTTGCGTCTTAAACGATGAATTATATCCAAATAAACTAACATAACTATATGTGGCGCTCATTCAAATGCGGAAACTAACCTCTCGGTAACAAAATTTAATATGAAATGAGGTGGTAGTGGGTGCTTGCTGTAATTCCAATAAGCCCTTGTCTGAAAGTTGTGGCAGCTCACTGTGACGTTTTCTGGTGGCAGAACTATCCAGAAAAAAACAAGACATCATTGCAACATTTTGACATGATTTCAACTGTCACATCCTCTGTGTTCCTATTATTGGAACAGAAATTCTGTCCCATATTAGTATGTATTAATGTTCCTAATCCAATTTGTTATCCCTTTTATCTGGGCCTGCAAGCTATAGGTTTGAAACAATGAGTTTACATGACATAACGTAAGCTACAGTCAAATTTCCCAACCCCCCCACATCCAAGGAACAAGGAAAGTAAGTTGTTTCCCTGAAGTCAATCTAAATACACTACATACCCACAGTAGGCATGAAATCACAGCCATCCACACAATACAGTTGGTCAAACGTGTGCCTACTGCTTATTCACGTCTGTTCACGTGATATCGAGAAAGGAGTCTTATTTAAAACAGAACATTGGACCTTCCACATGTCATCTTCTGATATCTCTATTCTGTCAACTGGCACACTCCGTCTTTGTGAGAAAATCAAACTTTGATATTTTTTTAAATGCTTTTGTCATTTTTATACGCCAAAGCACAACACATGGAGGCTTGTATCCTCTGTTGTGCTAAACTGGTTACCTTAGCCTATAATACACACATACAAAATGATAAATTTGTTGCACATCAACATTCCACATGATCAATAGAGTGTTAATCCTTGCCCAACCCTGGAATTTATTGAGTCACCTTTACTGACGTTCTATAATGAGTCCACAGTTCAGAGTCACCCTTTGGCATACTGGAGATTAAGATTTTGATGCTAGGGAACTGAAATAAATGTAAAATAGAACTGAATCGATTTGATTTGGTCTTGTTGTAACTGACACCATAATATAATATAGTTTCAAATTATCCATTGAGACCCAGCAAATTGAATGAAAATAATTTGGAATGGAATAAGAGTTAGTAAGGGGAGTTTGACTGGGATTGTTTCGGGCAGAGGCCAGTTTGCTAAGGGATTACTGTCAAGACAGCAGATATTACAGAGTCAACAATACAATTTTCTCTTTAGCCCTACACAACCTGTTGAAGGAGGAACTGATCCAGATTAAAGAAATCGTAGATCTCTGTTTAAAAGGGGATTTTGTTAGGGACAAACTGCATTAACCAGCAAGTCAGTGGTCGACTATAAAAATGAATTAAAACGTGGCTGTAGTTAATATACAACTAACATTATTAGAACATATATTTGACATTCAAACGATTGTTGACAGACAGCTGAGTTCAAATTGAAAATTGGTTGAAATTGGTTATGGTAAAGGAATAAGACTTACCGAGTGTCGAGACATCTTCGAGTCTGATTAGAATTAGGATAAACACAGAAGTTGCCAGCACCATGGCTCTCGATTTGTGTCTCGATTCAAACTCTTAATCATGCTATTTTACCAAAATGATTGATAAACTGGAGCTCAGCCATGAAACCATTTGTCTTCAAAGGTAGTTTCTGGTACAGTAACTATAGCTCCTTCGATGTGACGACCCGAGGCTAGTTGTAGCCGACCTCAGCTTCCTCATTTTATTGCAAAATGTGTTACATTTGCCTTTGAATACGCGGGCCTAATCTAAATGAAAAGACCAAATGAAAATAGACTATTATTATTTAGTAGTACTACATTTTTAAATGTAGCCTACCGAAAACACACTTTAAGCGGGAGTAAACAGGCTAATAGTGAATATTCACACACCTTGATAACTTGTTGACGTCAAACGACGCAGGAAAGTGAGGCTAACCTACACAGGTTAAAACACGTGGGATAGCCAAGGTAAAACATTGTTGCGTAGTCTATTCCTCCGCCTGCTGTTTCTAATGGGTAAAACACTTCCGAGTCTACGATTCTGGAAAAGGCATTATAGCAGATTAGCAATCATGGTACCCAAGGCCCATATGCAGCCACTCTATAGATGGAATTGGGTGGTGTAGAACATGTTGTTGGTGTGTCTACTACTAAATCATCTTTGTGAACAACTGGCTGACGATCTAGCTCTAGATCTATAGCTTGACCCCTTGAACGTCCAGGGTTAGCAAGAGGTCTTTGGGTAGGACCTTGAACACGCGCAGTGTGTTTTCCATCCTTGTTTGAGGGGTGCGTTGGTAATAGTGAACTTCCCAACTACTGTCACAAGGTTCTACAAATATATGGTTTAGACACACATTAGGGAATCTTATATCAACAATATTATACATCAGTAGATGCATTTCAAGAATGACATCTTATATCAATAAATACAGGAATATTCAAATCTAGTTTTTGCAAACCCTAGCACCACACCTCTCAAAGATATGAAGAAGGCTGTTTGTAATATAAAACTCTGAGGTGAATGAAGAAGAGGAGTGGAAAATAAAACCTGATTTAATATACGGTATAACCTTTTATAAATGTGTTTCATAAATATGTTGTGTGTAGTCACTGTCAATAAAGTGCAACATAATAAATCGACATCTGAAATTAAAAAAATTGCATGCTGTGCACAATCATCTAAAATTACATATTTATGCCCTTCGTAGACAAAACTGCAACAGATTTTTGGGGCAAATGCTTAACCACGTGCTCTCAAGCTAAATCCATCACATGCAGGCTAAAGCCTACCAAAAGTTCCCAAATCCAAATAGAAGTGCTGTTGTGTTGTAATTATGTCCTAAATTCCCTTAAACTCTTTGATATTTAATATTACATCTCCTTAAAATCTCTGCAAAATGGGTTCTATTCTTTCAAACTCCAATGAATTAAAGTCCATCCTTTCCATTTTTTTTGTTCCTGTGGGAATGTTTTATATGTTGTTACGTAATACAATACAAATGTCATCATCGATGATGAAATTTGGACTTTCCCAATTGTGTAAATAGTCATATCCATATTCATTGCACAATCATATCCATGACTGTGCAATGACAAATAATGTATAGTATACCACATGGACACCAAGCATCTTCATCAGACCACAGGAAAGCTAAGCCTCTTAACAGCTTGCAGCTGCAGTCTTTTGCTAAAGCAGATGCGACAGTTGAGGACAGATACCGCTCCATGTCAGGTGCCAGTGTAGCAGAATAAAAGCATTATCTGTGAAAAAGTTTTACTAACATGTATTTACTAACATGAGAACAAGTGTCCAGATAGTATTTGGAGATACTGCAGTGGAAATCAACCTGACACCCCAATTCATGATGTTCTGTCATTTAGTTATATCAACACTGTCTGGAAATGCACTTATGATGATCAAAACCTGTTTGTTCTATGTGAGGACCCTTTAAGGACACTTTATGTAAGGTTTTCAGAGGGTCATCCGAAGCTGCTTTGAAATTACACTACTATACTAAATTGCTGTGCTAGGTTGGTGGACAATACAGTAATGCACATGGGCCAAAAGAACAACAAGGCTGGTTCAATTTGGGCATTCTGAGAGCTTAACACTATATATAAATGGAAATATGGAATCAAACCCTTAATGGGGATCCTGCCCAATGAAAAACCTCTCGCCGTATACACGTTGGATTTCCCTCCGAATTTTATGCAACAGTTCAATTGTTCATCATACTGTAATGTTAGTATATTACTTTTGAATATGAGAGACAAATTCTCGCCTCCATTCCTTCACTTCCAATGTACAGTGGATATGGTGAAAGATCTCACGCACTGTATTATAGTGACAAAAAGCACCACGATAACTTATGACATGTCAAAATGTATCCATGCATCATTATCCGATATTAGACACAGCGTCGGGTCAAAAGAAAGTTGGTTGTTCACCGTGTTCGTAACAAGGTCATTTCATCTCTCTGTTGTAGAAAACATCACAGGGGGTTGTTCACTAGGCCCTGAGTCACTGAGTCCAACAGCCACGATTGGTCCCCTCCTCTCCTTCCTCAGCTTTCTGTGCCATCCGATTGGTCCCCTCCTCTCCTTCCTCAACCTTCTGTGCCATCCGATTGGTCCCCTCCTCTCCTTCCTCAGCCTTCTGTGCCATCCCCGGGGTTGAGACCCGTCGGGCCACCAGGTCTGCCACGTGTGGAGTAATCACAGTCTCTGTCTGCATGCCTCGTAAATCCCCTTAGACAAATCCCAACCACAACCCCACTCGCCACTCCAGCAATGACTATTCACCAGTCTATTCGAGACAGATGTTGAACCGGACAGATGGGACATGGACACGATGCCCCGATCTGGACGCGTCATTACCACTGCACTCCCATCTGGACTAGACTCTCAGGCACACACAGGGCTCTGAAAGTAGCTGGGCAGTGTATAGGGGAGGCGTTTTTTAATTAAGAGAAAGGTATATTGTCTTGGTTCCAGACAGCATGAGTACAAAATAAAATATTTTAGATTGGTGATTCCGTCCATACCGTTAGCTTTGTTTTTGTTGCCTTAAACTACTATATTTGATGGTGGTAATGGTTGTGTTTCCAGAATACAAAGTAGAGAATGGTGTTTGGAGAGGAAATTGTGTTAATCAACATGTCAATCATCAAGTCAATCGTGTTCCAGGCACATTGATGTTCCAGGCACTCTTGACTTGACTTGACTTACCCACAGTATTCTTGTCAACTGTCCTTGTATTAATTAGAAGGCCCTGCACTGCAGTTACAGACTCGTACTTGCCACCTTCTACAAACGTCATTGTTGACATTTATCTGACCTGCTTATTCTGTTCTGTTAAAAAACAGATTTGGACATCAGCTACATACTGGTATACTACTTACCAGATTATCCAGTTCCGGCTTTGATTATTGAAACAGGGAGTAAATAATACAAAAAACTATAAGGACTCCATAGTAAATTAACTGGAATGCAAACAGGAATGCAAACAGGAATGCAAACATATTTCTGTGATCTTTGTTAAACAAAGGGACTGTTAGGTGCCGGTGCACCTCTGTCCGATTCATCTTTTTTTTGGATATTTAGATTTATTGTTTCTTTGTACTTTAGTAGTGTTTATAATTTTGTTTGCAGATTTCGCATCTGTTTGATTTCTTTAGACGGAGAGATTCGGTTTTCTTTTGAGGCTTACGGGAATCAAAATATCCGGAAATAAGACGAATCGGACAGAGGTGCAATCCTCTGGTGATCTCCTTTTATGCTCATTAATTATTTCTGATGTGCACTGGAAGAAGAACAGAACATCAGTAGACAAATAGCAATACATTATGATTAAGGTTTTGTCTTTGAAGTCTGTCTCATAATGTTGTTTCTTCCACAGCATTGAAAATAAGGGGCACCTTCTACCTTCATCTTAACTATTATTCATAACTTGATACTGTACAAATTAACTTAAAGGTAATGTACATTATCTTTATACCACACTAAATACATCTATTGATCTTGTCTGGGAGTGTGAAAAAATAACACTTAAAAATAAACATTCAAATGTGTGCCATCTAGTAAAGTCATCAACACATTTTCTGGTGAAATTGTGTGTGGTCTTGAGTTGATTACTGTCACTATCGGGGTGACTATTACTGTAACACCTTTTACAAATGGCTTGCCAGTTTGAAATCAAAACCCTGACCTACTTTACTGACCCGGTATACTAATGCGTTGCAATTTTTTAAGTGAAGGGATTTCTGAGAGGGAGGTCTTTGGGGACCCCTGTCTGTCTGTGTATCTGTGTGTGTGTGTTTGTTTATGTATGTGTGTGTGTGTGTGTGTGTGTGTGTGTGTGTGTGTGGTGTGTGTGTGTGTGTGTGTGTGTAAAAAGTCAAAAAACACCACCCACATTTACAGACAAACCCCCCTCTGACACCCTGACTCATCTGTCTAGCAGTTTGCTGTCACTGGCTAGGGATCGAGGCTGAGCTGCATACTCAGAATCAACAGAAAGAGCCATGATAAATAACTAAACCTCATACCACCCAGACAGGCCAGTCAGGGCTGTATAGACACGGTCAGTGAAGAAAGGGTATATGTCAGAATACATCTATTTTGGTGTAATTCTATAATGGTTGATAATCACGCACCTGATTTTCCACTCCAACAGTAATCCCCTTAATCCAACTGCACTGAAAATTATACAGTCGTTCAGGAAATAGAGCAACGTAGTATTCTGGAACAATTTGCAATTTGCCATTTGTTGATAACCTGTTCTGTATGTCTGCAATGACGATATTCATTGACAAGAAACTGGACATAAACTGGATTTTTTTTTAACCTTTTCAATTTCGACACATCCATTCACACCTATTAATAGCCAGAGTGTTTCAGAGGTCTCAATAGCGCATCTCCAATGGGGGCTCCGAGACCCCCACCCCTCCAGTCCACCCCCTCACTTCGATCACTGCCTGCACCCCCCCTCTTACCTTACCTGGTGCCTTTGCTGTTTAGGGCTGGTGGAGTGGAGACATTAGTAGCCGATAAACAGGCAATCTCACATTCCACACATTCAGTGTATCCTCTGCGACATCCGTCGTAGATTGTGCAAGAGTTGCCACATTTGTGTTTTTGCACAATAACTGCCATAGATGGACACTCAACTTTTTCCCACGGCAGAAGTTCTCCTCTTCAGCTGCGTTAAGGGCCTGAGATCGACTGGCGCCTTAATCTCTTGATTGACGGCGTGTTGAGGATTTAAACCAATCTGGTTAGGTTTTTTGTCAATCTGCAAATCAGCGTAGAAAATATATCTGCCTTGTCTGGTTTTCACGTGGCAGAGCTATTATCCCTTATAGTCTCCATCCGATTTAACAACACAAATAAGTGGGGGGGGGAAGCCATGAGCAAGAAGTTTTATTTGGAAGATCTATCTACAACAAAAGCCTCTTCAGAGAAACTCCCAATCGGACAAGGCAAGGGTGTCACATCTCAGTAGGCCACAACTAGGTTAGTTGTTGATCTGTCCTTTATGGTCTTCAGTCATCTAGATGATTGTTTCTCAAGCTTAGATGACACACATAATGATATTTGATTGAAAATATCATTAATCGGATGGTACGTTTCATTACAGATGAATGTGAGTAGCACGCAACCAGGTCAATAACAACATCTTCACTACTAGCCTGAAATTTGATTTGGTTAAACCAGGCCACCTGTTTCCATCATCGTTGTGGACCGACACCTTCCTGGGGCTCACCTTTCCAATCCCCGATGTAGGCCAGCTGCGCAAAAATAAATCCCCCCCCTCCCCCCCCGATCTGAGGGATTGCCCTTGAGCTTTTCAGGCCCGCAGCGTCCGTTGGCCGAAATCTGGTCCACACTGCACGCGCGGGCATGTGAGCAGCCGCTTAGCCGGCCACCCTCTCCCTCCAACCTCCCCCTCCCTCCAACGCACACACACACACACCCTCCCCACCTCCTTTTCCCTTTAGTCTTGCCACGCTGCCCATGCCCCGTCCACTCTGAAGCTCATGGGACGCACAACAAGGTATCTCATCACCGTCGCTCTCTCCTTTTCTTCAACCCAATCTCTGGTGCCCTCCACCGAGCTCGGACCCTGTTTAACCCAGACCCACCTGAGCACCATGCGGACGCTACTGGAGAGCAGCTGGATGAAGTTTGGGCCAGCCGGCAGAGGGTCGTATGACTGGGTGACTGGGTCTCCATCGCCCCCCACTTTGGAAAAACAGCTTACGGTAAGGGTTGGAAGTGCTGACTGGGTGATTTGTGGCCAAGAGCATGGATGGGGGAAAAAACTTTACTGTACTTGGAACTCTGGTATTGTAGAGCTGTATTTGAGTGTAATTTGATCGTTTTCAATTGACTGGCAAAGTATATATAAAAAGTGACTTGAAGTCAGACAATTTGCTTTCATTTTAAACAATGATCTGCCATGACTTGTCTGATAGAGAAATGTTACAATATTATTATAAATCCTATTAGTTCAACTCAACCTTGGCTTTTCAAAACAGTTTGTTCGGTTTTTAAACATTAGGCTGAAGCTACTTTCAGTGAACGGTGGAACTATCCATGGTACTGAAAGCCAGACCGCAGTCAATCAAACACCGTTAGGTTTTAGCACTTGCTCTCTTGTTGGCGCAAGCCAAGCGCCAGTCCTAAGCTTCTTGGCCAGGTCGTCCATTTCTGGGTCCTGAATACTTGTGAGTGCAGTTCGTGTCAAGGGAATAGAAACTGGAAAGCCGTCTAGGGGGGCTTTTGGAAAATGGGTAATGTTGAGAGGTCTGTCCTTTGCCAGAGGTTGCCCAGTATGTATGGCAGTATTATTAGTATGTATGACAGATAGTGAATATGGGAGAGGCCGTACTTCAGCCATTTATTTCACAATTTCCATTTTAACTTTAACACAAAAACTATCAAAGTTGTTATGACGCAGATAGGACATTGTATGCGGTTAAAGGCAATGCAAACCCATATAGAACTACGAACATGTGACGTTTTATCTTTCTTTTCAGGGCTACTGGAACGAGTTGAACCCCGATGAGGAGAGCAGGTCTGAGCTGCTTCTCTACATTTTTGTCCCCGTGGTCTCTGTCCTCATCCTGGGCCTCTTGGGCCTCCTGGTTTACCGGAGGTGCTCCCAGAACAAGCTGAGCCTGGCCAGCATCCTCGCTCTCGACTTGCAGGACGCCGAAAGCAGTGCCGAGTTCCTCTCCTCGCTGACAGGGAATGTGGAGCGCCACACCAGCTTGAGTTCCGACATGTCCGACGGCGTGTTTCTTATGGTCTATTTGCCGCCGCCCTATGAGGAGACGCTCACCAAGATCACGCGCGCTGCGAGTTTGACCAGCTCCAAGGACGTGGAGTCCATCAAGATCGAAGATCTGGAGGCCAAACTTTGTCAGGAGATCAAATCCAGTGGTCGTTATGTGTGATTAAAGGAATGCTAAAACAAAAACAACTGCTAAAGGGAGTTCCTTAAACGGGATGTGATTTGACTCAATTAACATCTCAGACTTTACTCGTTTTTTTGTTATGCCGTAGGCCTATTAAAGACGATTGTGTAGCCTGCTAGCATGGGCTAAATAGTCCCCAAAGTCCTTTGAAAGATATTCAAATGAACAATGTATCATGTAGTCCTCTCGGGATCTTCTCAATCTATGTTTCAAAGTGGCATGGGCCTGTTTCAGAGAATTTCCATCTCTAATGTCCATGCAGCGAGGCTATGTTGATTCAGACGATTTCAGGCTCCCCTTTTGTCTATTAGATTTCAATGTCGAACATATTGTCACATCTAATGCGATATCATACTGAATACTCATGTTTCAATATGGTGGACAAAAATAGGCACATGGTAGGCTTAAACAATAGCTTAAAATATTAGTTCTGTCACCATGCACCTTCACTTTATGTGTTCCCGTCTTAATGTTATTGTTTCCTGTGGTTTATTTCAAGCATAACAGCCTCATAGTAAGTAGCAACAAAGATGTTTTTACAAAATCTCACAAATTGACTTGAATAAACTGCAGTCTATAATGCATATTGAGGATATTGTGTTTCCAGTAACCTCCCACAAATTTTAGGCCCCAGTTGTAAGATCTGAAGAAGGTGTTTGAAGGTGATAGGCCGAAGTCCAAAGTGATTATATCTAAATGGAACCAGTAACCTGGCCAGCTGACTTGTGTGAGAGGACGATCACAGTAGGTTTGGCTTCACAGGGGTAGGTTGGGTCAGAGCCTCTGGGTTGGGTGAAATGGGGGGAGGCACATAAAAGAGCGACCTGTTCTCTTATCTGATCGCTTTTGGTGAAAGAGGAAGTAAGGGATACACGTCCTCGAAATCTAGACTACACCACCGGCTGAGTGATAAAACTGTTAAATTAATGTACTATTTTATTTAGTAGCCTACGATCGTGTATATTGTCATCAAAGCATTTCGCAATGAAATGTTTATTCAAAAACATCAATGGCCTCGAACGAGGGCTAGGCCTACTCCAGTCACATCAGGTCAGCTACTGCGCCATAGATTTTGTAATATCCCAAACTATAATTATTAAGTTATAGGCAGACAGAAGTAGCCTAGGCCTACTTCTTCTGTTACATCTTTTACGTTAGATGTGTTATGTTCAATGCACATCCACCAAGAAACAGATCATCGAAACTTGCTTTTACAAACTTTATTTTCTATTTGACTACTGTACTCAAAACATCTAAGGATTGAATGTAATTTGATTGAAAATGTTTCTCTGTATGTGGAGAAAACGTTTTCTGAAGCCATCGATGGTGTTTTAACAAGAGGCGAAGTATGTAGATGCCACCACAGACCAACATTCCATCTGGAACAACTGCTTGTATCTGAAAATATAGAAATATTTTACTTGGTAATCTTAAATTGTTTGTTCTGAATATTTTTCCTTTGAATTTAAGAATGTTTTTTGACCTTTCATTTTCAATTAGTAAACTTGAAACAAGAACATATAGCGTAAATATTGGAACCTGAACAAAATAAAGGTAAAATATATATATTTACATACTAAGAACATGTATACTTTGTCTGCAGATAATGTTATATTTGTATACTCACGTTCTGATGAAGGATTCCCTATGTTCTGATGGACCAGTTTCCCTATTCACATGAAGAAAAGACAGATGAAAACTGACTGAAAATAGAAAATACCTGTATGAAACTGTAAATGTATGTACTTACAGTTTCAGCCTGATTGTTTCCAGACAGGTGATGTCATCACTTATGTCGTCATCAATCAAGTCTGGAAAAAAAACAACACAAAGATGATCAGACTTCTAGACCATTATCTTAACAACAGCAACAACACAAATCTAAATATTAAATGTTGCTTTCTAAACCTTTTGTAGGGTGGGGTGGGGGATGCTAAACAAAACCAAAACAGCATTTAACTCACCATTGCAGTTCATCTGGCAGAGATTAGGGGTCACAGAGGAGCCAGAGGAACAGATCAAATGGTCGCCCAGCTGGAACAAGCCATACAGCGTCCACATAGTGTCTTGCTGTTCCTCATGACTGCCACTCTCTTCACTCGAGTCCTCTCCAGATGAAGACTTGCTACCTGACTTGCTACCTGACTTGCTACCAGACTTGCTTCCTGACTTCCTACCACCTTTTCCACCTCCGTACTTAGCCATGCCGAACTTGCCGCCTTTTCCAGCACCTCTCTTTCTCCGCATTTGAGGGGAAATAGTGTTAGGGTCCAGAAGAGTCACCACGCTGGTGTTGAAACCTGAAGTCATCTCCACATGGCAAATAACTGTGGGAAGTGTGGAAAACAGAAAGGTTTTGCAACATTTCAAGATGTATTTACTGCACGGCTACCTGAAAGGTCCACTAGAGAGTGGTACTGGTGACAGTATTTTAATAAAACCTATTTTTATGTGATGGGACCTTAACACTATATCCCAAAAATGCTGTTATTGTACAGTTGAAATTATAAAAGTTTTAATATTTGATGTATATTGTGTGGGTACAGAAGGATAATATGAAATAATCGTCAAACACATTTTTTACAAAATAAATTGTCAATGAGGCTAGACTACTTTTTGCAATAAAGTTGAGTAGATGTACCTTCATTCCCAAATTCCAATTCCTAAATACTCTGCAGTCTTTAAAAGCACGATAATGTTTTAATACAATTTCAAAAGCATTCAAAATACTCACTTTTGGCCATGAAGTCAGCCTCTGAACTTCCTGTGTGGTTCTGGCTTGGCAGGTCGAGAGCTGCTGCTTCAAGCAGGCCTTTCAGCTCACACTTGGACACGATCCGTGCCTCAGCCAGACTGGAGACCAGTGCGGCTACAGCCACCACCATCAGAATGTGCATCTTCATGCTGTCTTGGCTTTACGGTTGCTCGGTTGTAAGTGTGAGCTGTGTGTGGTGCCACATATATACCCAACCAGCTTTTTATCCTGTAATCTGTATCTTTAATACATGATGTGCTGAGTATTGTTGCTTCTAGAAAAGGACGTTCCCAAGATTCTAAGGCATGGTGTCATAAGACTCGATGAAGGTACTGAGCTGAGCTTTGTGTTTCACGTGCTCTGACATTTGATATGTCCTGACTACAAAAGTGAAAAAAGATGGCATCACAAAAGATGTATTTTTTACGAAACGGGTCACACCGTGACTTGCTTCGTACCCGGACATGTGACTGATACGCGATAAGGTGAAATCACGTTGGTTTCATCTTGCGGTTTATTTCTATTCCCTGAAAGCACATAGGTGTGTTGAAGACACCCATTGTTTTAACAGACCACGTCTTCAATGTAGAGCAAAATATTGCCAACAAAATCCTGATTGTACCCTGACTGTGACATTGTGACAGCGAGCCAAAAACACAACTTATTAAAGCTTGCTGGGGGCAAACAATAATATATTTTGACCTAAGTCAGTTCCCCAAACTCAACACTATCCTAAACTTCTGCCACTATGTCCTATTCCGTCCGGGCTTAAAACACATAAGATCCTAAAGATGAAATGTTGAGTACAATATAAACAGATAAAACCCTTTCCTTCTCTCAGATCAGATAGTAGTTTTCCCATTCAAGCTGACGTTTCCCTAAAGAGCATGCAAGCATTCAACTCCAGGTCAATTATGTCAATGACAATGAAGAAAAAAGCCAGGGTGTGGACCTGTCTGGAGGGTTTGAAATAGCTAACATGAGTAATAGACAATTCAGTACATTCAGTACAATTTCCATATAGCTTTCCATTAGATCTTATCCTAATTATCATTTAAACTTTTTGTCCTAGGAACGTGCCTCGGAGCTTTCAACGGTAGATTTTTCACATTATTCAACTTGGGTGCCGGCACGCCTCTTTGCCTTCTCTCTATGTTCCTACTGTTAGAAACAGTGAGAAACAGGTACAGTGAGTAACTGTCCACGTAGATAGCAGAGAGCTAGTGACATTGGCAAGACTGACATGTGTAATTGGGACCAATATGAATCTGCTTTCTCATTCTTCTTGGCAATTTACCAAGCTAGGCAAAACCCTGGGTCATGTAAGCACATAGGAAAGGGAAACGTGAAAGAGACTGGAAATCATGTCGCCTACTGTATGGGTGGGAACCATATCAGGTGTATGATCATGGTGCATCCACACACAAAGGAAATACAGAGACTAGACACAAGCTTTTGTTGTGGGGTCCTCAATGATCTGTAATTTTCCAACAAGAGCAAGGCAGAGAACAAGAGAACGTTGTTTTTATTATATGGTGTATTAATTGTTCAGATATATTAACAAATAAAGCACGGCGAAGTAACTCATACAGCAATGAAAGAAGCATTTTAGAATTATTAAAATGATCAAATGTAAAATATGTTAAAAAAGGTGGGGGAAGTGACATGGAAGAGGTAAGAGAGAATTTATGTAGCTAGAACACCAGAAGATTGTTCATTTTAATGTAGTGTAATGTACATTATGGTACAGTGTGACAGTTTGGGATTCTCTCTGGCATAGTGAGTTTCACACCACCTAGAGGTGAAACACAGTAAGGATCTTGCTTTGAGCCTACAGATGTTCCAAAGTAGGAAGGAGATGACAAATAGACAAAAAAAACGGTTTAACAATATAACGTTGAATATTAAACATTTAGAATCAACCAAGAGAAAATCATGCAACAGTCACAACGGTCACAGGGTCAATGTTCCTTCAAGACAAACCAGTCTGGATTGCAGCCTAGTCTTCAAGCTGCATTTTTGCTCCACTCTGTTGGTATTTTAGAAATGGAATCCGTTGAAAAAACGTTCGTAACTCTTACAGTAGCACTCATATTCATGCTTAGATGCATCGAAAAACGGCGCTCCAAGTTGTCTGACCACAGCTGCATGGGCCCAGGATGAGCGTGAAGGGTGAATTTGGTGTTCTCCGGTGCTGCGATATCACACAAACACATGATAAAGGTGTTTCACTCCCAAAGGAATACATACTGTACTATACACACTCATAGTATATTTGGTGAGGCCATAAATGACAACGAGCCTGCTCAACAACTAACCCAAGAGGGTGGACTGCAGGCCGAACTCTTCTTGGTAAGCGGTCTCAGGGGGGCGTTTCTCCAAGGCACAAGCGCTGTGGCGGAGTGCGTCCAAGGTACGGAAGGTCTGGAGGTCAAACCCTCTCTGGTGGTCCTCATGATTCCCACCGCGAGAGCCCAGAGGGTAGTCCAGGGATGCAAACCTCACTCTACGAACACGGGAGAACAACGTAGCACAAACGTAAAACAACGTCGCACAAACAAACCGCATTAACGTCTATAGAATATGATCATATTCTAGCTTGGACTATAAAAATGTTCAACTGTATTATCTGAAAAGCTTAATATTGCTGTAGGCACGTCATCTGTCTGACTGATGTTTGATAGTAGATATGACATTGTTTAGGGCTGACATCTTTGAGAAGAATTAAGAAACCACAGCTTTGATATTATTGGCATTGCCCATGTCTTCTTCGTAAATAGGCCTAATGCTGAGAAAGAGCATGAGATTTTTGGGGAAGAACTTTAATAGTTCAATAATAACAACAACAACCGACAAAGGGAACAAAACGCTGGAGGGTGGCAACTTAGACGGGATAGGCTGCTCGAGCGGCCTGAAATCAATAATCCAACACGAAGGGCCCTCACTTAATCTGCCCTATCAAATACTGAGGCCTATCAATAATCTGAACTACCACATTATTCTGTCTGTTCAATGATTGAAGTGGTATTGTTCAGCACCAAACAGTACACCTCACTTGTGTTGCTTGGAGGGAACAACGTGCATTCGGCCCAGCTGTCCATGGTAGAGCCCACGCACATCAGTCCCTTGACGTGGTACCCTGGAATGCAAATTAATCAGGAGGGGAAAGGAATGGCAGGTGCGCTTGCTATGCAGCCTTTCGGGTCAATGTCAATGAACCTTAGCAGTGGGCTGCATGAACAACATACAGTCCGTTCTTTAATGCATGCTCAGTTCATACATACAAATCGCATGCAAGCAGACCATTATGGGTTAAGGGTCAGAGTCAGCACACGCAAAACGTCAGCAGCCAGGAGTTCAGTACTGGCATGATTATCTAAGCTCAGCATAATAATTTCATAGTACCTAGACAGAGAGGTCGTTGACATGGCAGTCTACCCCACAACATTTTAAATATATATATATTTGTGTATATCTATATATTCTTGAGGATTGTTAAAAGGTTTGTTTGAGTTTTTTTCTTCCCTTTTTGTCTTTCACATCCAACGGTTGGAATAGTCTCAACTCACTTTGTTGTAATCCCTGGCAACCTGTCAAACTGGTTGGATCCGTATCTGACCTTGAACTCATGCAAACGCAGAGCCACACCTGGTCCTGCCATGCCCTAGGCTTCGACTGGAAAGAGCAGCGCTGCCTTGTTAAGTTTGTATTCTGCAAGTCATCAAGGGATATTTCCATCTTTATTGCAGATAGAATTCACTTAAAATAGCCATTTAAACTATAGGCATACTAATTAAGCCAGACTACATTTAATACACTTTTGAAAAAATACAATGATATTGAAATTCTGAACCAGAAAAGTACATTGCCTATGGCTTTTAAAACCATAAAAATGTATACACAAGTAAAACACATACATATGCATTTTTCCCAACAAACTGACTTGTTTGCAATTATAAAATAGCAATCTTAATACTATCAGTATATAAAATAATCCCTCTTGACTTGCCCATGAAAGAACCACACTCTTACCTGGCTAAGGACAAAAGTGGAAAAAAGGTTTTAAGAAAAGAGCAGTTGGATCTATTCTGTTTGTGTTGGAGTAGAGAGCCGTGATTGACCGTCTTTGATGTCAATTCGTTTTGTCTTTTTCCTACAGAGAATATCAGGACAGGTAAGCCAACCCTGCAAAGAACCAAATGTACCTAGAGCTGAGTATTTCAGAACTAGCAGTCCCCTCTTTTCCCAACACAAGATAATAGCTGTGCAGGGGACATTGACTTCAGTTACCAGGAGAGCGAAACCCAAACCCAGCTGTCCCTCTGCTCTTGTCACACCGGAGAAGTTCAGCAAGCTGACACGAGTAGTAAGGGTTAGCTCACATGGCACTTCAATTAAGGACGGAAGGGGTTCTACTGCAACCTGAGGTCATAGGATTAGAATTGGCATGCTTATGTTTACCAACAAGTCATAGGAATAGGTCGCAAATGGAAGCACCACCTTTTGTAGCCCTTTCCCAGATGGTCAACTTTGAGAGCCATTTCCTGTAAATGTTTTGCCTTGTCTGGTTGAGCAAATGTAAACTTTAAATAGGCCTATAAAATAGCAATTAATATGATGGAACACATCATCAGGCTATTTAATTAAAGGTGGCAGAGGGGGTGAAAGAACAGTGTGTATACACACCAATCAAACGCTAAAGAAATGACAAAGGTTTTCTTTCCCCCCAAATTACCAGTGAATGGCTTTGTTGAAATTATTACATTTGGCTAAAAAACACTAGAGGGTGTTGTTTTTCCCTCATCATTCACTGCCTCCTCAACTCCGCCTTTTGACACAGACCGTCTGCCTCAAGAAGTAGTCTAACTGTAGTCAAATATGACACTTTGCTCGTGAAGGTTGGAACATCGCACCCCGAAATAGTTTGACAGGTACTTTAGTGAATGCAAAGTTGAGCGCCTTTAAATTTTAGATTTTGGTTGAGCGACAAATCCCCAATTCCAGCATCACTTGCCTCTCCCCATCCTCCCTCACCGCTCATTAGCATAAAGCTGGAAACGTATGAACAAACTTAGGAGGGGTCCACATTATCCCATAGCATACATGTAAAAATGATAGTTGTTTTTTTTTCGTGTTAACGTCACCGTGTAGTCTACTAGCGTTATTTAACTGTTTGGTTTACCTTTTTATTTAATGACCCCACGAGGAGGCCTAGGAAGAATCTCTGAACAAAGCAATCATTCATTTCATGATAATAGACTGTGAATATGGGTGCTGCTCAAAAGATTTATGTAAAGTAGGCCACTCTAAATTCAAACACCAATTGGGCGAGCAATGCTGGTGCAGGATCGGACAGAATCATTATTTTAGTAACATCGGACTGCGTCTGGTGACAATAACGCATTTGAGAAGAGGAGACAGGCCAACAAAAGCCAGGGACCAACAAAAGCGGCTGGATGCGATGCCATGAGGAGAGGGAAGTCGTCTGAAATCTGGCTATACGTGACGTCACGAGATTTCCTCCTAACAAGCGGCAGCTGCTGAAGCTAGTGGCGGAGACGGGGAGGACCGTCGCCGCAATATCAGTCTACAAAACATTATTTTTGGACACCGTAATCTTCCGCAGCATCCGCGGCAATGGATACATCACCGTCCTGCTTCTATTTTTAACATTGACTGTTCTATCCATATATTTTGCTACGCTGGAATCACAAACGCTCAAAGGGGATGTCCCTATAATTAGTCGACTACCAGGTAAAATATAATACCATAATAAAAATACGAACCATGGAAATAAAAGCAGAAATTTGTTTTTCAGTTTAAGGGTTTGTGTGTAGTTGTAAGGCTTTGTGAAACATTTTATGGACGGGTAATGGGTGGGAACGGTGGTTAGCATGCTAGCTTAAATGCACGTCATTTGCAAGTTTGGGATGCGATGCTGGGATGCTGCAGGGAGGCATTCTCTAGCGCGAGCTACAATGATGGGGTGGTGATGTCTGGCTTCGGCCCAGTCCCTCCCTTCGCCCAAATCAAATTTCCTACTCTTAAAACATACAATGCCCTCGTCCTAAAACGATGAACCCAGTACAGCATTTATCACAAAACCCCTCTGATTATCATAGGAAACAATTAAAATAGAATACACCAAGGCAGACAGCCAAGCCAGTCAGCTAGCCTAGCCTGCTAGCCTATTGCGTTAGCTAGCCACAGTAGCTATCTAGCATCCATCAGCTATCCAACTAGCCTAGCCATCATCACAGCAGGCCAGCTTGGTTTACAATAACATGTCCGTGTCTAGCATGCCATTTTCTCAGATGTTTATGCGCATAATAATTAATAGGATTCATCCATTGGGTACACAAGCGTTTATTATATGCTTCCTCCAAATTGTAATGAAGTGTACAAGGCAGGCGGATGTTATTATGTAACAGCAAATGACACCACACGCCCTTGAAACAAAAGCTCTTGTTTCATTATTTGTTTGTTTGTTTGTGGTACTAGGCCTAACCATGTCTTACACATTGATGGCTGAGCCGTTTCCTGTAAAAGAAGATGGGGAAAAAAACGCAGTTCACAACTGCTATGTCCCATCAAATGGAACGCCTGTCTGTGTCAGCCATTGTTTTTGTTGTCATTTGATGGCTCCCATTTGTTGTCCATCATTCTGTCTTCCTATAATGGTATGCGGCGAGGTGGTGATTGGATTGGCGCTATTATTTATATGTAAAAAGCGCAAATATATTATACAATGTCCTTACAATGCTGCCATATACCTCCAAAACATATTTATTTTGTAATTATCTTGTGGCATTTCTCTCATATAATTCAAGATCATTGGCTGCATCACCAGTGATGATGGGATGCTATGCTCATCAGTGTTCCATGCTGTATGTTGTCATTACATCATCATGACTCATTCGCCAGTTAAAAGTCATCAGATAGCAAGAGAGAGTGATGACTGGCAAAATTAGATCATTGGAATTGCAATGTGCCTAGAGACGTATTGGTTCTGTCTACACCATGTCCCATTGTGTTGAATCCCTCTGGACTCAAGATCCAAGTCAAAGTAAAGTGCATGCTGCTTCTCTGAGCAGTGGCTCTGACCTTGTCTTTAAGGTTACCTGTGCAAATACGACAAGATCCTGTAAAAGAATCCATAGCTGATAGGGGCAAGAACCCCTCATGGATGTGTACCTTTAAGACAGTCTTAAAATGGCACAGCATCAGCATTTGGAAGCGCTCTCCACACACACACATACACACGAGAACACAGAGAGGAAAGGGGGACATGTTGGCTGGTGGGCAGGGGAGGGACAAGACGGGAAGCGTGTGCTGGGGTCTTAACAATGACTCTGGTTCTCACGTAAGTGTTTGTAAGGAACCCGGGGAGGTGTACAGACACAGTGGAGAACGATATGGACCTGACTTTAGTTTTTTCTCTTCTTCCTCTTCTCCCTTGTTTCCTTCCAGGCTGAGTCACCGCGGGAGTGCCTGAAAAGAGGAGTGAGACGGAGAAAGAGAGAGTTAAGTCAGAGAGAATAAGGTGAAGGTGCGTCGAAGGGGAAGTAGGGAAAGAGTGAGTCGGGGGGGGAAAAGGGCAAAGGTGAGGGACGTCAAAGGGAAGTGAGAAAGAAAAAAGGTCAAGTAAGTCAGAGAAAAGAGAAAGAGAGAGAGAGCGAGAGCGCGCGAGTGCCGGAGTGAGCTAGCGAGAGAGAAAGAGAGAAAGAGAGAAAGAGAGAGAGAGAGAGACGGACAACGTTCACACGAACGCAGCGCCAGGGTCAAGGCAGACGGGAGACAGCGCGAGGAGAGGCGAGCGCGTCTCCGAAGCCGACGGCGGGACTGCAAGGTCAGGACAGCTGACCCCACAATCCCCCCCGCTCCCCTCCCCCCTTCCCTCCCCCTCCCTCCCCCTTGCCCACCCCCCGGGCCCCACCTCTCACCTCCGCTTCCCAGGTTAACACTGGGGTTGACCTGACGAAGTGGAACCACCATGAGCGATCAGAACGTCGTGAAGGAAGGCTGGGTCCAGAAAAGAGGTGAGCGGAGCGCGGGGGTGGATCAAATACGGGGCGAGCACTGTTTTGGAGGAGCTGTGTGTGTGTGTGTGTGTGTGTGTGTGTTTTGGGGCGTGCAAGGGTGTTTGTGTCTGTATGCCTTTACGCCTGCCTCTGATGTGTGCACGCAGACGTGTGTGTGTGTGTGTCTCTCGCAACGGGTGCTGCCGCAAGGAAGTGTGTTTAGTGGTACCATAAGCACACACGGGAGGATGACTTCACTCCCACACGTTCCTTCCTCTCAGACCTCCAGAAGTCCCTGAATTGTTCCCAGAACCCCGTGGGCTCTCACCGAGTCGTCCGACGACGCAGACAGCCATCGGGGGGGTCGTTCATCAAAATGGCGTCAAAACTAGCCTCGCTTTTGTTGTTTTATGAAGCTGGCCTATAAATAGGCGAGGAATATTGTGCGATTAGGCCCGCTTCTCTTCGCTGCAGATGGCATATTGGTTGCAGAGAAAAGTTCAGTCGTTCCTATGAATGCGTCCATGACAGGACGCAAAAAAGAAAACAAGTCTATTCTTTGATCCTGTCAAGATGTTGAAGATTCCCTGCCACTGTAAACCTTGCAAACAAAGTGTGCAGACTTTTGATTGACAGAAATAACAGAAAGGCCTTCCCTCCGTGTCCGACTTCCTCCTTGTAGGAGAGTACATAAAGAACTGGCGACCGCGCTACTTCCTGTTGAAGACAGACGGCTCCTTCATTGGCTACAAGGACAAACCGCAGGACGCCGACCTGGCCTATCCCCTCAACAACTTCTCTGTAGCAAGTATGTCCCTTTCACCATGAACCCAATCTCTTATGAATGAACAAATGACTATTGCAGCTTTGGATGTGAACGTAGGACTGAATTTAGCTTTGGTTTCGGGCTCAGCCGAAAGGAGAATTCCATTCAAATATGCATCGGCCTGAATTGGTTATCGGAATGGGTTGTGTTGAATGTTCACGCTCCAGAATCCATACGGCGAGTGACTAATGTTTGATTTGCTTTGTCAACATCCATAATGTGAAGGATGCACATTGATTAACCATCTTAACCACACCCGCCCCTCGCCCAACTCATGTGCCTCTTGCTCTATTCGCTCTCTCTCTCCCTCTCTCTCTCTCTCTTTTCTCTCTTTCTTCTCTCTCTCTCTCCTTCCCCAGAATGTCAGCTGATGAAGACCGAGCGGCCCAAGCCCAACACCTTCATCATCCGCTGTCTCCAGTGGACCACAGTCATCGAGAGGACCTTCCACGTGGACACGCCCGACGAGAGGTGGGCCGCCTCTGATTTGTAACCCCGCCCCTTCGCTTCACGATGCCTTTCACGGTCCCCAGTCCCATCGTGGGGTCTGTCAGTCGACAGCACAGAAAGAAATTCCCAGAGCCAGAGTTCACAGCCCTGTCTCTTAAATGGGCTGGTTTCAAAAGGCCTTCCGGTGATTTCTTTTGTAATTTCTAGAAGGGTCCGGAAAATGTAGCTCACAATGCTAGCACATGGCCTTAATTTCAACCTAGGGTTGCCACCTTTGATTTGTGAATAACCGGGACACTCGGACAGATACATTCACCAAAAAAACAAGACAATTCATGTCCCGGGAAAGAATAAAAAATGTCTGGGACAGTCGATCAAAAAAGAGAACAATCCCGGGAAAACCGGGACGCGTAGCAAAACCCCACAGGTCCACTGCAGTGTTGAGTGTTAAGATGAGAGGGACCGACAGGGGTCGATGTTTGGGCCAGGGTTGTGTTAATGACCAGAGGGGTGTGGGGTGTGGGGTGTGTTTGGGCCAGGGTTGTGTTAATGACCAAAGGGGTGTGGGGTGTGTTTGGGCCAGGGTTGTGTTAATGACCAGAGGGGTGTGGGGTGTGTTTGGGCCAGGGTTGTGTTAATGACCAGAGGGGTGTGGGGTGTGTTTGCTCCGGGTTGGTTTCCCCAGGGATGAGTGGGCCGAGGCCATTCAGATGGTGGCAGAATCCCTGGCCAAGCAGGAGGAAGAGGGCATCCTGTGCAGCCCCACGTCACAGATCGAGAACGTCAACGAGGAGGAGATGGACACCTCCACCAGCCAACACAAACGGAAGGTGCGGATGAAAGAACATGTGTCGATAACCGTCTTAAAAACCAATAGTGAAGGGAATCTCCCCCAATGTAAAGTTCCCGTTTGGAAGCCCCCCCAAAAAGTGCTCTTGTGCTGATCTGAAAGCGATTTGTATCCCTAACCCTAAGCCCCTTTTTCAGAGTAGTGTTAACCTGCTCCAC
Organism: Mallotus villosus; assembly: GCA_903064625.1. Taxonomy (NCBI): domain Eukaryota; kingdom Metazoa; phylum Chordata; class Actinopteri; order Osmeriformes; family Salangidae; genus Mallotus; species Mallotus villosus. The sequence continues at coordinate 29,528 of CAEFZP010001471.1, forward strand.
CAGCCCCCGCAAACAAACAAACAGTGAGAACTCAAACCCAAAGAGTGAAAAAACGACAGACCGTCTGTTTTGAACCCTGTGTCTCTTCTGCTTCCTCCTAGACAATGAATGACTTTGACTATCTGAAACTCCTGGGAAAAGGCACTTTTGGCAAAGTCATTCTGGTCAAGGAGAAGGCTAGCGGGACCTACTACGCCATGAAGATCCTGAAAAAGGAAGTGATCATCGCAAAGGTACTTCCTGCGGCTCAGTTCCGTTTTTTGCGAACCGATCCTGTTTCAGTTTGTCTTCTCGAATTCTTCACTCCACAGAACGCCCCCCCCCAAAAAAGCCTAATCCCCTCCTTTCTTCCATCCCCTTGTTTCGCAGGACGAAGTTGCCCACACGCTCACAGAAAGCAGAGTATTAAAAAACACCCGACATCCATTCCTAACCGTGAGTAGCTACCATAAAGAAACGGCACCACTAAACGTGACACACAGTCAAAGACAAATGGTCTTAGTGTAGAGACCCTTGGGGTTCACTGAACATTTGAAGACTTTCAATTCCTCCCATGTCTGACTCGGTTGTATCTCTTAGAAAAGGACAAAGAGTTGAAAAGCTAAAAGCTCACAGCCATTCTCTCTCGGCATCACCTTTGTTTGGGTCATTGGGGGGCAGCCTCTGGTTCATCTGTGTGGTAACGTTCAGTGTTTTTGGGGCTTTCCCTTGTTTTTCCAGTCTCTGAAGTACTCCTTCCAGACCAAGGACAGGTTGTGCTTCGTCATGGAGTACGTCAACGGAGGAGAGGTAAGCGCTAGGCCGGAGGGGGCTCGCGACGGGTGCGGCGAGACGGCGTCCTGTCCACAAATGATTTATCAGTTTGAGAACTATCAAAGACTTTGTCCTAACGCTCGTAGGTAAAGCGTTCAAATAGTTTGGTGAAGTGGCTCTCAGTCAGGCACGTTAACTGAGGGAATCGTGTCTGAAACCAGTCCCCCCCCGCCCCCATAACCACTTCTTCATCTGAACTGTCTGCTGGGGTGACACTGATCACACAAACACAATAACTGAAGAGAATTTTGTTTCAAACCAGCACCCCCCTCAACCCCTAAACCACTTCTTCTGCAGCATCCGCCAATGGCGTGACACGTGACACCCACCAAATTATTGTCCGACATCCATCAGCATTCCTTTGCACTCAAGTGTCCAACACTTTTGAGGCAAAGTGCAATCATTTGTTTCAACACGTAGCTATAATTACCCCCCCCCCATTCAAATGTATGGATCTATCTCATCTGTGCATCTCGTGACAGCTCTTTTACCCGCCTGCCATCCTTTCACAACGCTTCTCTCAACCTCTCCGCAGCTGTTTTTCCATTTGTCGAGAGAGCGAGTGTTCTCCGAGGACCGCACCCGCTTCTACGGCGCTGAGATCGTCTCCGCTTTGGACTACCTGCACTCGGCCAAGATAGTGTACCGCGACCTGAAGGTAAACAAAATGTTTCACCGCTCCAGGCTGAGTGGAAATGGCTGCAGATGGCAGCAACGGTACCACTGCCAAGAATCAGTTACACAGCCGTCTTCACCTTTCGCTTACGACTACATAGATTTAAACACCCAAAATGGAACCCCCCCGACCCAAGGGGATAGTCCACTCAAAAACACATGCCAGTTATTGCATGAAGTATGTCTTAAACCAGGCTGGCATCTTTTGGCCACTGTCCAGTTCTGTGTTTTTGGGTGTTTTGCAATGACTCCTTTAAGAGGATAATACCATTCGAGGGGTAAAACTGGCACAGCGACGTGGTCATAATGAAACGTTCCTCTCTCACCCCCGGGCCAGCTGGAGAATCTGATGCTGGACAAAGACGGCCACATCAAGATCACCGACTTTGGCCTCTGCAAAGAGGGCATCACCGACGCCGCCACCATGAAGACCTTCTGCGGCACCCCCGAGTACCTGGCCCCCGAGGTCAGAGTTCACACGCTGAGCTGAGCTTCACACGGAGCCCCACACAGCCAATCACATCACTGAACCCACCAGTAGGGACATTCACACGGAGCCCCACACAGCCAATCACATCACTGAACCCACCAGTAGGGACATTCACACGGAGCCCCACACAGCCAATCACATCACTGAACCCACCAGTAGGGACATTCCAACACGCCCCTTACATATTATATTCATATTGCTTTCATGTTTTGTCACCAAAAACTGCAATCGTAAAAGAAGTACACATTTAGTTTCCCCTGCGTGTCAACTCGATTGAACTTAAACCTGAACATAAGACTCTGCTTACACTATCCGGGTTGGATGATTGATGGGCGACCTCATTTCCTGTTTCTCAGGTCCTGGAGGACAACGACTATGGCCGGGCGGTGGACTGGTGGGGCCTGGGCGTGGTCATGTATGAGATGATGTGCGGCCGATTGCCCTTCTACAACCAGGACCACGAGAAGCTGTTTGAGCTGATCCTCATGGAGGAGATCAAGTTCCCACGCACCCTCTCGGCCGACGCCAAGTCCCATGCTGTCCGGCCTGCTCATCAAGGACCCCAACAAGCGGTGTGTGTGGGCCCCTCTCTCTCGCTCTCGTGCGATCTCGTCTCGCTATCTCGAGCGAGCTAGTCTCGCGCGCGAGCTAGATCGAGCGAGCGCGAGAGAGACAAAGCGCCAGCCTCTCGTCTAGCTCTCTCTAGCTCTCGCGCGCTCGCTGCTCGTCTCTCTCGATCGCTCTCTCTCGCTTCGCGCTCCCCCTCGCCCTCTCCCTCTCCCTCTCTCTCTCTCTCTCTCTCTATCCCTCCTCTTTCGCTGTCTCTCTCTCTCTCTCTCTCTCTCTCACACACACATACACACTACAACACACACGCACACATATGTAAACACAGAAACACAAACATATGCATTTCCTGCCCAACCCACGCATATGCAAACACACATGCAAACATATACGCACTCACGCAAGTACACACAGAAACAGGTACAGCGTCGCACACACTTGCTCGGGGGAAAGTTGTTTATCTAAAGCATTAAGCGAGTCAGCAAGCAAACACTCCACAGCGCTCCCTGTTCCCTAGTTGGTAAAGAAAGGGTGGATGGAAACGGACATTGATTCATGTTAATGTCGTTACGGGCCCCCAGTAAGATCTCAATTCCAATCTCTGTCCTCTCACTCTCCTCGCAGACACAACAAAGAAGGAGAACTCAGACGTTTCACACATCGATCTAGTTGCCCGAGATGCAAAAAACGAGAGCTTTGGCTCTCAGTCTGACAAAGGGAAAAAAGCACTTGTGATACAGAGAAAGGGAGAGAGAGGGAGTGTCGAACAGAACAAGAGAGAAAGAACTCGTTCACCCCTCCACAGGAAGTTATTTCCAGATCAAGAGCAGTCGTCCAGTTTTTGGGTGATTTTGTCTTTTATTTGATAATGATATCTCTTTTCTTGACTGTTGTGCTTCGCTTGTGACAGACTCGGCGGAGGGCCAGACGACGCCAAGGAGATTATGCGTCACAGCTTCTTTGCCGCCGTCGACTGGCAAGACGTGTACGACAAGAAGGTGAGTCGCGACGGGCGCTATGTTCTGCCACATCACCGCGTCACGTCACCTGACAAGTGTTCTGTTTGTCTAATCCCAGTAACGTTACCTAATCCCAAACCCTAGGGGGGTAAACTGTTTAGTGAGTCTATTTTTAGCACTAAGATGATCGGAAGTCCACGGTGTTCAAAGGCTTAAAAGACGATCTTATAGCATCTCATCTTTCAAGAAAGGTTTTGTTTCGATTTTTTAAAAGCCTATAGATATGGGGCGATCGAAACGTGATTGAACAGGCACAGTAATAACAGATGCTCTGAAACTCCCATGCCTGATATCTCACACACACACACACACACACACACACACACACACACACACACACCATGTGACTTCAGCGTCCCCTCTCTCTTCCTGTCGCCTGCAGCTGGTCCCGCCCTTCATGCCCCAGGTCTCCTCGGAGACAGACACGCGCTACTTTGACGAAGAGTTCACGGCGCAGACCATCACCATCACCCCTCCGGAAAAAATGTGAGTCCAGCCCTTCACCCCGACCCTCGCCTGGTCACCCTGCTGACTGGAGTAGGATGACTAGAACTTATATTGTTGCTACATGGACAGGTTGCTGCTTTGTGACATATTAACAATGCCAGGGGGTCAGTAGAAAGGGTCATTTGACGCAGTCATATACGGTCTTCGAGGCGTACAGACTTGGGGGGGTGCAGATTTGCATCGTATGAAGCTGGGAGTTGCCCTAGGGCGAACGCCACTACAGCCGTGTCATCACATCGACCGTTTACGGCGTACGCCTTTTTCCTTTCTGACGTTCCATGTCTCCCTCTCTCTCTCTTCCCCCCCAACAGACGACGAAGACGGGATGGACGCCGCCGACAGCGAACGGAGGCCTCATTTCCCCCAGTTCTCCTATTCGGCCAGCGGGCGGGGAGTGACATAGCCTGCCGAGCCGAGCCAGCCTGCCTGCCAGCCGAGCCAGTGTTCGTCGCCCCCCCCCACCCCCACGCCCCCCCCCCTCCTCCCACCCGCCTCCCCCCTCCCATCCGCGGCCATCCGAGGAAAACGCGTAGCCATTTTAGGAAAAAGTCTCCCCTCTTTTTCTCCTTCTCTGTATCCACGTGCAGACAGGGGGAAGTCTTTGTCGGGACTTTAAAAGGGGTTTTGCACAGTGGGATGGCCTCAAACCGGTCTGCCCACACAAAAAAGAAAAAAAAAGATGGAAGAAGAAAAAAAGTCTCCTACATTTTCAACGCTATTTCCTGCAGAAAGGCAACGTTTTTGTTATTTATTTTTTTCCTCCGTCAGTATTAGGTTATCGACCAGTTGCGTTCATTTCTTTTCTTTCGTCGTTTTATTTTTTTATTTTTTCGACTCCTTTTTGCACTTGGTTTGGAAGAGCCGTTCTAGGGAACAAAACCAAAAATGTTGCCTTACGTGTGCAGATGTTTCGTATCATACAGACAGGGTGTTTTAGGGAGGAGGGAGGGAAGGGACGAGGGCGTTCTTAGTGGAGAAGTGCATGGCTCGTGGTTCAGTCTAAACGATTCCTTTTTTCGTACCCGCGTGTACCCGTCATGGTAGCGCACATCGCCCAGCCCCACGTCGAAGAAGTCACCGTCTACAAATAACTCAACTCTGGAGAGGAAAAAAAAACAACAAAATGCAAACAAAACGAATAGTTCCTTTTGACTCGTTTTACAGACAACTCCCTCCAATCCCTTGCCACCCCATCCACAATATGATTTTGTATTTATCCTTCTATCCTAACAGGAACACTGTAAACTGCCAGAAAACTTGCACGGTTCACTCAGGCAACACAGAGCACAACCGCATTCAACTCAGCTACCAGTTTAGCTTCAACCACCCATCAGGGAAAGAAAGCTACTATAGTATTAATACAGGCCTTTTTTTGCATCATTTCCACAGTTCTGAACCTCTTTACCCCCCCCCTCCCCATAGCTGTAGGAAAAATAATTATGGTATGGATGTTTACACAACAAACTTATGGGGGCTTTTGTAGGTCAAGCCAACTTTACATGCTGTAGTGACACACACTTGATTTCGTAGAATACACACAGACACCATGAACATGAGCATTCCGAGCGCTGCGTGTAGTATTTGTGACGAAAAGGAAGGGAATAAGACGACGACAATACCCCCGCCAGATCTTTATCATTTGTTGTTACTGAGGTATCAATAATCACTAATCACGTATGACCACAGATCACGTGAATCTGAGCCATGAAATACTTTGTGTATGAAAACGTACGTGTGAGAATGGGAAAATAATTGAAAGATGTCCCCCCCCCCGTCCCCCCCCCCTACCTTTTTGTGTGATGTAAATATGCAATGCCTTTTTTTTTCTTCTTCTTCTTCTGTTTAGTGGCATCTTGACCAGACATGAACATGTTCTTTTGTGTGACTGTACTTCAAGCTCGCTTGACAGGAACCCAGACCGCGGAAGACTTCCGAACTACGTTATATATATATAGAAAAAAAAATTATAAAAAAAAAGATAACTAAAAAAAAACAAAAAAATGTCAAGACTGGACGATCCATTCGTGGTTGACGTTGCTACGAGCTGTCTGTCCGGCGGAGGTTTCCATGGAGACGAGCACCCCCCCCTCCCCCTAGGTCCCGTGGTCTAATTGCACTGATGGCAGTCCCATCAGAGCTTATGTGAGAAGATGCATATGAGTATACAGAGTGGAGTGTACACTGTAATGTCTCTTTATTTATCCTCCCACGAAAAGCGGGACTATGGCCGATTTTGCAGTGATGGTCACCAACGGTTGTTTCTCCCCTTTCCCCATCCTCTCCTTTTTTGTACCATAGTACTTGTTTTATTTATATGTTTGTGTCATTCTAGGCAGTGTTTACCCAGTGTGTTTGTCCAGAGTCATAAAGGCACCTCTTTGAAGTCACTGAAGGATGTTGTTGGATGCATTAACTAAAGTCTCTTTTTTATCCAATGTTTTTTTTTCTTTCTTTCTCAATCGTTTTTTGCTTGTTTGTTTTCTTACCAAAATATTAGGGCAAGAACCCGATAGTGGACTTGCGTTGCCGTGGTAGTATTTATTTTGAATTAAATTAAAAGAATACATTTCAGGGTTATCGTGTCCTGTTTTTGTTGCAAGAAAGCCAATACTGAGAAGTACCGTACACGGGTATTCTGCAGTCAAATCCTGTTTCTAATTAAGAATGTGATGTGCGCATTAGGACATTCTGATAAGTTGTAGTTTCCCCAGAAAAAAAGACAGGCACTGAGTCCATGTTGTAACTGTTAGGGAAAGGAGTTTATTAAAGGAGTTTATTTTTAAGGCGAAACAAAATCATCACTTGCTGAGAGGGTTCCTACGAATCAATTTGGAATCCCACCATGGTCTGCACAGCATTGAGGAGGTTAACCACAACACAAACACACCAAGTACAGTACACTACCAGTTTACTGGTTTTCCTTCGAAAAAAATATAACGTACATGTTCCCAAAAGCGCTCCGATACAAGCTTAAGAATTTAAACAGAATGTCCATTTTGGCGAGACATTCTCAGTGACACTGCGATTCTTCACAAACCCCAGACCAATGCCTCCTCCATCGACAATAACATCAAGCATCCCTCGTGAATCCACACAACACTCAGCACACCTTTCAGTGACAGCTCACACGTAGTACAGCTCACGGGCAAAAGCTCACTGACTTCACAACATGGTGGACTGACCCTGTCGCCCCCCCCCATCCTTGTCACCCAGACATCAGTGGAAGTGCAGGGAGCACCAGCTCGTGGCCGAGTGGGGGAGAGGAGGTCTAGGGAAGGAGGGGTGCTGGGGACGGGACACAGTCAATTCCCCTCTGTGTGGTGCATGTAGTCTGACGCGGCACAGCTGCGGTCACTCTGGGATGGCTGGAGGCCAGTCCACATCCACAGACTAAGGAGGGAATGTGGGGAGAGAGAGAGAGCAGGTTAAGGAGAGAAAGGGAGATAGAGGGGTTATACATCTGGACCAATATGAATAATTGAAATTGACTTAGACCCATTTAGATTTGACAGACTCATTTCAAAGGTTAGCTTTCCCAACCCGAGACATCCCACTAGTGGTTGAGCACGGAAGTGTTCCAGTGAATGTCCCCCACCACCATTTTTCGCCCAAACAATTGAACAATGCTGGTTAACGTGAGTGTTTGAGATGTCCCTGTGACCCACCTCGACGTCCAACTCAAGAATGTCCGTTTCGGCTTCCAAAAGCACGCACAGGTTAGGCTTGGTACGACCGAAATCCCCATGGACAAACTCCTTTATGTATCTGGTCACACGCCAATTAAGGAGCTTACAGCTTCATTTCCTGTCACACAGGTGTTGACCTCGGATCAGCCTCCTGCGCGTAAATGTGAATGACCGACCACGACGCGCAGTCGGTGCGTGCATGTGAACAACGACGACATCGGGCAATTCAAAACCAAAGGATACGTCCCCGCCTGCGTCCTCAGCTCCAGGTGGAAGTGATGCGTGTCCAGGAAGCGGGTGCTCATGGTGTGCACGACGCGCTCTCTGACGGCCAGTGGCCGGCGATGCAACACCCTCAAAGGGGTCTTCTGGGCTATCTTTAACTCCTGAGGGAGCGACAAATGAGTGGTTGCTAAGGAAACGGCGAACAAATCGCGCGTCCTCGTCGATTCGTCTTTGTCATGTCCGTCTCTCGCTGTACCCGTGACGTTACAAAAAGATGCTAATTGGCCCGCCGCAAGTTTGCCAAGTCATATCAACATCTTCTATACGACATCATCATGTAGCCACTCTTTATTATTGGGGTGTACGACTACGAGGTGAGCAGAAGAGTGCCTTACTTTGATGTTGTCTATGAATGTGAGATCCTCTTTCTCGATGGCTTTCCGGGTCCAGATCAGGGCAGTGTAGGACTTGGTCTTGTCCTCTTCGCCCTCCTTCATGTGCCCCATAGCCTCTCTAAAAAGAGTCAAAGACACACACGCGCTCGCGGCTCATCGAAAGGGAATGCCGTTCATCCATTGCCGTTCCATACATTACACATCTGCACTGTGCCCACTATGTGCTGCGAGTTACGGAACGGTGGGTGTGTGACTGATTACCTCGATACTATCTGCAGATCTCGAACTCGGATTTTGTCGGATGACTCGTTGATGGTCTGAGGGGGAAAAAGGTGACAATGTTGCGGCCCGGCAATATCAGTACAGCCTTACTATGTCTCTGTGTGTTTCTGTTTGTTTATTTGTTGGTGTATGTGTAACAGTACCTCCTGCAGTTGCCGGATCTCTGCCTTGTTGAACCTGGCTCTGTGAGGATTCAGCAGTTCCAATGCGAATGGCCGACCTGTCCGACAGGGACACAACATGTGACGCCTCGCACCGATAGGCCGACAGGATGTCTATTATGTAAGTACGGGTCATCGCATTGCGTCGCCGTCTCACCGTTTCCGAGAGTGCGCACGTCCACGTCCTCTCTTCCTGACGAGGAGAAGTTAAACCCTGAGGAGACGAGTAGAGGGACAGGTAACAGGGAGTCAGATGGCTGAGCGGTTAGGGAATTGGGCTAGTAATCTGAAGGTTGCCAGTTCGATTCCTGGCCGTGCAAAATAACTGTGTCCTTGGGCAAGGCACTTCACCCTACTTGCCTCGGGGGGAATGTCCCTGTACATACTGTAAGTCGCTCTGGATAAGAGTGTCTGCTAAATGACTAAATGTAAATGTAACAGGTAACACACGCTAACTAAGAGGTTTACTCATCTGGGACTTTAGTAAGGTAGGTACTGTAGGGCAAATATCTTCATGGGGCTGGCACAGCCAAAGAAACACAGTATGCACAATGCCTGACAGCATTTGGGAGACAAGAAAAACGTCTTTGTTTTTTCAGGGGGGTGGGGGAGTTGAGGGAGTTTCTGACAGCTTGTTTTGATCAAGAATTAGTTTGAAGAGCTCACTGTCACGGTTGTGCGTGACAACACTTGGGAGACAAGTCATGAGTTTGTTTAAGGTGTAGGGCCATAGTTGACATCATGCCGTGAATCAAATGTGGTAACAATTCAAACTGAATTTCACATTAGAAAGCAAACAAATACCTTGAGGAACATACTATCAAATGTGGTTATTGCATAGTAATATACTGGTATTCAGTTACCGTCTGCCCGGAATGAAGAGAGGAGAGGTGCAGCGATCAGCTCCTCCACAGAAGATTCCATCCTCCTCTCCCCGTCAATCAGCCAGGGAGTCTGGGGCAGAGCGCGCGAGAACTTGTTGTACCTCCCTGCGGCGACATGGACAAAATAATGACTCTCAGAACGACATGCGTTGGATTCAAAATGACTCAGCAATAAGACTCCAAACCCTAAGGGGGTGTCGTTTATCTGCATCTAAGCAGTAAACTATCCGCAAATGACATACGACTGTACACAATCTCTTCCGATCACTCCTGACAGAATCACGTCCTGGGTGATGACGAATGGAATGGTTGGGAAACCTTACCTGCCACAAATACAGATACATGAAGACACTGGACATCCTGGGCAATGCATTTGCTGGTCGGTTTTGAGGGAGGACAGGGGAACTTTCTAGAAAGAACAATATATAACAATACATCAAATTCCAGATCCAAGCGAAATTAGAACAGTCTGAACAAATATGCAAAGTCTGCAGATGACGACGTACTTCAGAAACTTGTCATCTGAAATTTTCTCCAGGGCTTTGATCACTGCCATTCTAGTGAAGACTGACTGTAACGGGAATAACATCCAGTTTAAGAAAAGGGAACAATAGCTAGTGATGTAAATATAGTTTTGTTGTGGCACCAACAAAAACGGTCAAATTGAAAACACTTTTTACATTCGCCCATTTGAAAAGAATTCAAAACAGTTTCGAACTTTATTGACCTGTTTGTTCTTGGTTGGTCTGAAGCAGTCAGAGCAGGTGCTCGCCCTGAGAAACAAATGATCAAACACAGAAGGTTTTACGACACCTGAATGAACATGTTCATATGGTGCCTGCCAACCTCGTCATTTTGAAATGTCATGCCTTAGCAATTGTGAAATCTACCCTGTCTATCCTCATCTAGCCATATGTCCATTTAACCATTCCATGACTGAGAAGAGGTAAGCATGTGGACACTGATGTCCCAATATTTCATTCCTTAAATGACAGATGATTCACACATGCGATGACTGTCCCTTACCACTTACCAGACTTCGACGAAAAGCACGTGGGGGTGCATTTTGTTCTACTGAGGAGTGAGTTTAACCAATCACACTGTGTACACTTACAGGAAATGGCAGTCTCCGTCCGTCTCCGGGTGAGTGAACCCCACGCCAATCTCAAACGAACTCTGGATGGAACAAAAAGTACGAAAGAAATGTCTTCTGTGTGTTGGAAATGCATCTATACAGTAAAAAAGACAACAACAAAATAAAGACGGAGCACTACCTAAGGTGTCTGTTCGTAGTTGGGATTACTTTCTCGCATTCGGGTGGCGAGGTCACTCACCTTTGTGACCACGGGCTTCCCTCCCATCTCCTTGGAGATCAGGCCCTGCATGATCCACTTGAAGGCCTCCTTCACTTGGATGACGTCGTCCTTGTTAAGGCACATGCTCTTCTCCCTTGTGAGGGCGATAGAGAAAGCCGGTGAGACCTAGTGAAGCATTTGCACTACGACTCATCGTAAGCACTCAATGGCGAGGGACACGGCCACGATGGATGCCACGGGATCGTCTCCTCACCTCACTTCCTTCTTGATGTGCAGCCAACACGAGTGCTGTGGGAGACGTCACAGACGCGTTTAGACACACACTTCATAACTATCAATTCAAGTATCGATTGATTAGAGTATGGACTGTGCACAGACAAATGTTAAGACCACCAGCAAGTCTGTAAAACAGCATTTTTCTTTAACCACGATTAGATACGAAGCAGCTGCCCTCTAGAGGCCAAACCACAAATAACAGTGCCTGGCTTTGATACAGTAAACCAGTGCCACACCTCACACTTTGAATGCAGTGCACGGCAATTTGGTTAAAAAGCAGGGAATCAAACAGATTCGTGGACATGAGGTCACCTTAGTTACGTCACTTCAAGAAACACAAACCTCTCTGACAGACAGCTGGGCAGGGAGCGAGACGGACAGCACCAGCGTGTCAAACTGGTAGTTTTCCGTCTTCACGGCATCTGATATCTGTACAAAGACACAAGTATGAACTCCCATTGTAATGCTGGCACAGCATTTCCCACTTGAGATATTACATTTTGCACAATGCTATGCTTTTTCCCTAATCTTCTCACTGAAAGGTCTGAGAAGAACACACCTTTGTGGCATGGGCCCGGTCACAGAACTCCTGTAGAACACCCAGACACACCACACACACTTCAGAACCTGCAGTCTTTTTGTCAGGTTCATCTGGCACGGGAACCATGGCGGTGTCCCCTTCAAAATGGCTGTCGGCTTCTGTGGTGTCCAGCCTTATTTTTTTACTTGGAGGATGTTCTGTATGTTCTGGTACTGTTGCATCTTGGGATTGATTGTTTTCTGCTTCTCTGATGAAATCATGAAGTTCCTTCACTGTGTCCTGAGAAGGAGACGACAAAGCAGGAAAACATGGAATCAGTCAAGTTCGTGAGTTCATCCATTAACAGTACACAGGTGTTACGTGGAAGGAAATCAAAAGGGGTTTTGCGGGGATCTACACCCAGCATGCAGTTTGCAAGCCAGCCAATGGAATTCTATGAACTCACCTCGTAGCATTGTCTGTAGGCAGAGGGAACTCCTATGCAACAGAACCGGAGTACGCAGCGAGCACAGCACCCCGCAGCCAGCAGGTTCTTCACGATGGGCCCGTCTTTCTCCTTCAAGGGCAGCATGGCTGGAAATGACCATAGGTAGTTAAGCACAGAGCATGTTCCCTTCCTTCAGCTATTTTGACTTTTAACGTTGGACCGATTAGTGGTGCTTAACTGGGATGAACAGGAAAACTCATGATAGCTTACTCAAGTTAAAGTTAATGGCAATTGTTAACGTACAGGGTAGGGTACATATAAATTATGATATAGGGTACATATATATAATATGCTAAAATAATTCCTAACAGAGCTACTTGACTTACACATGACAATGCAAGTAATATTAATACGAAGAGAGTAACCCAGCAAGAATAACCTTATCTTACATAAAAGAGGATGAAAGCCAAGTAACAGATGATGACTTTATAATAAAATGTTATCAATTCTACACCACACACACTAAAATCAACAATAGTAGCTGGGTTAGAGATGGTCTTGCCCCAGTCACTACATATTCTGCACAGCTACGACATATAAAAGCTACGGTTATGAATAAACGTGCGTCGCAGCTGGCTAAGTACATTTCACTTCACTAATTTGAAGGCCTAGGCAAGGGCAGCAGATAATGATTTAGGTCAATATAACGAAGTAACAAAGTCAAAAGTAGTACCGTACCTAGGGAGTGTTAGATTTACGAACGAAGAACTGCAAAATAATTCAATGAAACAACTATGAAAGACACATCCTCTGCATGACTACAGAATGTGTCTAAGGGTTTACTTGACTGTAGACAAAGCTAATCAAATCTGACACTGTACTTTGTGGCTTCAATACAAGTGTATTTTATTTATTTAGATTAATCTTAAGTATTTTTCATTTCATTTAATTATATACAATCACAATATGCACACACATATATCTATATTCGTTCAGTATGAAGAACATGGGACAACCATTTAGATCGATAAGCTATGTGATGTACTACTACTGCCTTCCTGATTTGTCAACCGCATGGCAGATTTTCGGGCAGCTAAACACGTCATATCAAAGCGCCGCCGAAAGTGACAGAAGGGTCCTTTTGCAGCAACAGTCGCAACCGGTGGCTCTAGAAGGTTCTGATCGGAGCAGGCGATAATCAGAATCTATACCCATCTGAGGCTAGGCAGTATTATTTCAAGTTTGGGACATACTTGTCCCCTTCAGAGGTCTTTTGTTAACAATATCCGACGAATATAAGTAGCGATGCCTGAAATAGCGTCTGCACCGAGAGCCACAAATGCTTGGAAAAACAAAGGAGGGGCGTATGTGGACCGCGACAAGCCTGCCCAGATTCGGTTCAGTAATATCTCTGCTGGAAAAGGTAAAAACGATTTATAGCATTTCAAATGCAACACGAGCGCAAATGCTTTCCCCATGCGATTGTGTTTGTCGCAGTTGTCATAGTGCGAACTTGGTGCGACGCATTGAATGGATGCTACTGGCGGTCTGATGATGGGCAGGGCAAATGTTTGCTTGCTGCGTCTCATCCAGTCCCTATGACTTGACACATTTCTGCTAAAAGTTGCCCGCATTCAAGTTTTACGCGTTTTTTATGTTCTTGAGACACAATGGCTTGTTCCAGCTTGCTCCAGCTTTTATACATGTTCATTTCAGCAGTGGGTATTTTGTGCGTGCTTTGTTAATCTTTGTTAATAATGGACGTTGAACCTGAAATGTCCCTGTATTCGTTATAATCTCCACTGTATTGTTCGGGTTGTTAGAAATCATTTGTTTCAGTGTCCCAGATGTTTAATGGGCTGGTGCTTTTGACAGAAGTAATGATAAAAGCCCCTTTGTTTGACAGCTGTGGCCGATGCCATCCGAACAAGCCTTGGGCCCAAGGGCATGGACAAGATGGTGAGCAAAGTTGAACATTTTCCTCAGTATACTCACTCATGATCATGTACAAGCCGCTAAAGAGGAACCCGACTTTTGCAGATCCAGGATGGGAAGGGTGACGTGACCATCACCAACGACGGGGCCACCATCTTGAAACAGATGCAGGTCCTCCACCCTGCAGCCAAGATGGTATGTTCCTAAACAAATGGATGCTAACTCACTCACGACACACAGCATCAGACACTCATTTGAAACTGGCCGCTGTCACCATCATAGTAGAGATGTGACATGTGGTGCATTTTTGGTGAGTTTGTTTACCAGTTGCTGGGCATTGAGCTGTGTGTGTTTGTGTGTGTCAGCTGGTGGAGCTGTCCAAAGCCCAGGATATCGAGGCTGGGGACGGCACCACGTCGGTGGTCGTCATTGCCGGTGCCCTGCTGGACGCCTGCTCCAAGCTGCTGCAGAAGGGTAGGAGGAGCTTCCTTTAGCACCGCATATCAAATCCATCATTCAACTGATAACTGAAAAAACACAATGAAGTTGTGTAGGAAATCTTAATAAATACTCATGCTGAATTAAAATACTTTGGAGTATGACTCGGAATGGACCTTGTAGGTCGACACTGGTTTACGGCACAACCGAATGATTTCAAGCGAGAGATTGGTCCGGGTTCGGTCTAGTGCCGAATCCATCCTACAAATACTCCCATCCGTAGCCATGCACAAGTGTGACATTTGAAATCCCCCCCCCCTTCTGTGCGTGCGCAGGCATCCACCCCACCACCATCTCCGAGTCCTTCCAGAAGGCGGTGGACAAGGGCGTGGAGATCCT
The DNA here is from genome assembly GCA_903064625.1 of Mallotus villosus. Taxonomy (NCBI): domain Eukaryota; kingdom Metazoa; phylum Chordata; class Actinopteri; order Osmeriformes; family Salangidae; genus Mallotus; species Mallotus villosus. Next base: position 44,564 of record CAEFZP010001471.1, read on the forward strand.
GACGGACATGAGCGCGCCGGTGCTGCTGAGCGACCGCGAGACGCTGCTGAACAGCGCCACCACCTCGCTGTGCTCCAAGGTGGTGTCGCAGTACTCGAGCCTGCTGGCGCCCATGAGCGTGGACGCCGTCATGCGCGTCATCGACCCGGCCACCGCCACCAGCGTGGACCTGCACGACATCCGCATCGTGAAGAAGCTGGGGTGAGTGGGATGGGCGTCGAGGGCGGGGTCAGGAATGTGGAGAGGTAGATTGGGAGGGAGGGAGGTAGGCTTGAGGTTGTGTGCCAAGATGGCGGCAATAAGATGACTCTTGTGCAGTCTGCATGATGATGTTTGTTGAGTCATTTCGGTAGGCATAGATGTTTTACGGAGACCCACTGGAAATTGTAAATGCTTTGAACCAGATGTTAGCCTAACAGCCTATATTTTGGTGAACAGTAGGAGCATATTTATTGTGTGTAAGCGCAAGTCATGACCTTTGGCTCTGCTAACGTGCTTGGCGTCTGCAGCGGGACCATCGACGACTGTGAGATGGTGGAAGGCCTCGTGCTGACCCAGAGGGTCGTCAACTCTGGCGTGTCCCGCGTGGAGAAGGCCAAGATCGGCCTCATCCAGTTCTGCCTGTCCCCTCCTAAAACCGACGTAAGTCCAGCAACACTACAAAACACTAAAGATCACACCTGCAATTGTCTTTTGTTTTACTGTGGTGATAATATGGTTTTCGGACACTTATTTATGCTTCATCTCTTTACCCTTTTTAATTTCCCTCTTTATTAAATTTTACTTTTTGGGGTTTGCAACTCCAGTCTGCTTTTCATGTCCCACAAGGGATCTCAGTGGGATAACCTGCAGAAACATTGACTGTGTGAATGGACTAAATCAATTATAATTGTTTTTTCCCCTGGCACCTCCAGATGGACAACCAGATTGTGGTGTCAGACTATGCCCAGATGGACCGCGTGCTGCGCGAGGAGCGCGCCTACATCCTTAACCTGGTCAAACAGATTAAGAAGGCCGGCTGCAACGTCCTGCTCATCCAGAAGTCCATTCTCAGGTACTGACAAAAACCACAGAAATGACTACCTCAAGTGTTCCCTAACACTAATCTACGCCATTCAGTATTGTCTTTCACTGGCATCGAAACAACCTGGTTGTTCTGTTTCATACAGTGTGGAATTGTGATTTTCGAGGGGCACTTCCCTATCAAAGAGCAAATTCGTTTCATTATTTTCAACAGAGATGGCTAACCAAGGGAACCGTTAATCAATATTTTGAACTTCTTTCCCATCCCCCAGGGATGCGCTGAGCGACCTGGCCCTCCACTTCCTCAACAAGATGAGGATCATGGTCATCAAGGAGATCGAGAGAGAGGACATCGAATTCATCTGCAAGGTAAACACGTCAACGCAATTCCGTCGGTTTGCGTCGTGATGTATTAGGAAAAAGACAAACGCTTCTGCCTCAGTGACCTGACCGTGCCTTCCCTCTACAGACCATTGGCACCAAGCCCGTGGCCCACATCGACCAGTTCACCCCAGAGATGCTGGGCACTGCCGAGCTGGCCGAGGAGGTCAACCTGGATGGTTCCGGCAAACTGGTCAAGGTACAGCACCGGGCCCCTGCCGTTAACTGATCCGAATTGACGAATCTGAGATCAGCTTTCCATTACATGGAGCTGGTCTTAACCCAGACTCTGTGACACAATCCAAACTCGTAGCAGGTGCTCATTACCATGTCTTGTGTCTGTCTGGTTGCAGATCACAGGCTGCACCAGCCCCGGGAAGACTGTGAGCATCGTGGTGCGCGGCTCCAACAAGCTGGTGATCGAGGAGGCCGAGCGCTCCATCCACGACGCGCTCTGCGTCATCCGCTGCCTGGTCAAGAAGAGGTACGCTTGAAGCCGAGCGCTGTCTCTCGCTTTCTGTCGTGTTTGTTCGGGAAGGGAAGATTTGTTATTCTAGAACTGGGCTTTCCTCAGTTCATTTTGAGGAATGAGTCATTTTGAGTTTGTGTGCATATTTTCATAGATTATTTTGCTATGTACATTTAGCTTTGCCTCAATTGTTGCTCGATTTGGGAGATTGCTTTAACCCATCTCCTCCCCTCTTTCCCCCCCTCCCAGGGCCCTGATAGCTGGCGGCGGCGCCCCGGAGATCGAGCTGGCCCTGCGCCTGGCCGAGTACTCCCGCACCCTGGCTGGCATGGAGGCCTACTGTGTGCGTGCCTACGCAGACGCCCTGGAGGTCATCCCATCCACGCTGGCCGAGAACGCCGGCCTCAACCCCATCTCCACGGTGACGGAGCTCCGCAACCGACACGCCCAGGGCGAGAAGACGGCCGGCATCAACGTCCGCAAGGTGAGCGGGAGCATTTCTGGACGTGGTGGTTACAAATTGGGTTATTTGAGTTTTTTTAATAATAAATGATAAAGTAGTAGTTGTAATCATAGTAATTTGACATCCTTGACTCAAAGCATTGTATTTGACATGCTTAAATGAAAAGCAGGCATGAAAGCTTATGAGTGCCCCCCACACCCCCACTCTCAGGGAGGAATCTCTAACATCCTGGAGGAGCTGGTGGTGCAGCCCCTGCTGGTGTCCATCAGCGCCCTGACCCTGTCCACCGAGACCGTCCGCAGCATCCTGAAGATCGACGACGTGGTAAGAGGGAGACGCTCATCGCCGTCAGTGTGGTTCTCACAAGATCATCCCTCATAGGACAGGACTCTGATGTTCATTTGAATTTCATGATCATAACCATGCCATAAATGAGGGCAGGGGGGGGGGTATTCATTAGTTCATCTAAATCAGAATCAGAATCGCCATGAAAGTTTGCACAGACAAGGAATTTGCTTTGGCAGGAAGGTGCATACAATAAACATGTAGGAATCTTAAAAATGTAAATCTGAGGTCTAACTATACTACGGGTACGTAAACTAGCAATACTAAGTGTATTTAGAATTTAAATTAAATAAAGTTACTGTAATTTACAATATAAAAATACAAATGGTACAAAAGATACAATTGTGTAATATTTCAACAGAGTGGTGACACATTTCATGTTTTTCTAAATACTTTTCTTATTTCAGGTGAACACTCGATAAGGACTCTATCAATGTAGCAAGACCTTCTCTGCGCCTGGTTGTACCACAAGGGATCACAGGACTGCTTGCTTGAGACTGTTCTGTCTAGATGTCCTCTAGTTGTTACGTTCGTAAATTAAATAAAACCGTTTGTTTTTTTGACACTCCAGCTTTTTCCTGTGTGATTTTGTATCATTCCTACCTTTTGTGTGTCCTAAGTTTCAAACCATCATAACCACCCTATCAGAAAAGGGGGGGGTTTATCTTTTAAATCTCAGCTTGTAGTCATGACTGTTTTACTGTGCAACTGTTGGCATCATTTGGTCCCATTTAAAAAATTACGGATAATGCTAAATTTTGCAGTTTGAGATATGACAAGTTTCAAGGACATTTTTGTTGAGCACGTTCCCTTTTAATAGCCCGTGGCAAATAAACTTGCAATAAAATTATTCTTTGCAACGTTATTTATTTAACGCCTCTTGTCACTTCCTGAAAGTCTTGGATCACTTCCTTCCCAACCACGCAATGCGTCGCTGTTGCTCTGGAGCGCACCTACTTTGATGTCCTTTGCTAGGTGCATCTTAGCGTCTCGGTCACTTTGTCATCAACCTAAGTTGTAAAAAGCGAAGTGTGTAGGGCAAAACTATGGCAAATGCACATCGGGCTAATGTCTTGGTAACATCATGTTTGAAAACACCGGTAGACCCTCACACCAAAGCTCCGTTAGCGCTATACGAACGTGAGCGAGCTCTTCCATATTCCGCCAATATGGACAACCGAGACTATGAAAAAGAGGTAAGAAAACATTTAAATTGCAATGAACTTGTTCTTCAAAACAAACCTCTGTGACCAGATATGATTTGTAATATTTTTGGCTGCTATTAGAATCCTATTGCGACAAGGAATAACAAAATATAATTCAACATGACCAACAACATCAAAACGAATACTTCGTATTTGCTGTAGCATTGGCTATTTTATAACATTAACTTTATATTTTAGAAAATAAATAATGAACTATGACTTTTAAAATTTGGTAATATACTTTCACAAGAAATCCCAAACATTACATAAAACTTGGTATGAAATTGAGATGGAATGGAAAAATACATAAACACTAAGATTAGGATTAAGTTTGGATTTCCGTATTTGGATTTAATTTCAATGTGATCTATTAAAAAATAATTTACACTGAAAAGGTAACAATCACTGACCATTGACTGTTTTCAGGTCAACCTGTCTGAGGAGGGATTTAATCTGCATAATTTGTAGGTCCAACTATTTCTGTCTTTCTTCTTTGACTAGATTACCCTGACGTCACAGTAGGCCGATAATCCTTAATTTCCTACCGACAACAATGTTTCAAATCCCCTTGGTGTCTTTGCCTCCATGCACTGTTCTTAATAATAATAAAAATAAATATATAACTTTGTATTGATGTTTTTAATATTAGTACGAATTGCTGTGGTATTTCTCAGAAACAACTGTGGTGAGAAGATGGAGGTAGAATACCGGTGTCAGACAGTTCCTCCTTTGTCACACACACTCCCACCTCCTGTGTGCTTTACCATCTGGCCAACATGAAGGAGCATGTGTGTGTGGACTGGAGAGGGGGGGGAGGGGGTAATAAGCTTAGGCCTTAGGGAGCCACTTCATATTATGCTTCTTATTCTGTGCCTCGGTCTGTCACCTGTACGTTCAACAAGTTGTACTGTGTTCTAAAATGTACAGCCGGTATCCTAGATCTCGTCAAATGACGTCTCTTGCTAAATGACTTAGGATCAATGCAGTCTACAACCAGCGCATCCAGCTTGCCCATGTTTACCTGGAGGACATTTTGTATTTTATATGTACACGGCAAATCCCACATCTCCATGTTTCCCACATTTGGCAAATGCAGAGTGCTACAGTGTGAGGGTTAGGATCACCAAAGCAAAATCTCAGGCCCAGTTTCCCCCACCCCGATATTCCATTCTCATCACGTTCCATCTGTGTTCGTCCAACCTACCAGATGGAGTATGACGACTCGGGGTCGGAGCTAGGGGACGGGGACGCCCCGGGGAAGGGCAGCCCCCTGATGATCAAGGACTACCGGGTGACGGGGGACCACATCGACCTGCGCGAGTTCTACTTCTCCAACGAGGAGTACTACCGCAAGCTGGAGGAGCTGAAGAGGTCCCACCTGTGCACCATGGCCGAGCTGGAGAGCATGTACCGCAAGAAGCTGGAGCTCAAAGGGGTGGTGCCTCTCGATGATGTGGAGGGGGCGCACAGGTTTGTCCATCTCCTTTCTTCCATTTGTTTGGGGTAAGCCATCCAAAGAAGCTGTAGGTAACTATCGCCGAGCGCTCCTTTTCTGGATTATCTTAATTCTTCAAGTCGTTTTTTTAATGGATTCTATGTTTTTGGGGGACTGAAGGAAAAATGTAGTAATGAGTTCTGTTTATTAATATATCCAGTCCAGAGCAGGGAGTTAGGCATGTTATGAGCTGCTCTACTGTTAAGTCATAAATTACGATTCTGTCTATCTCTTTCACCAGGCTTCCGTGGATGAAGGGTAGCCCGGCCGCCATACGTCGTTTAAAGAAGTCTCACTCTGCCCTGGAGCTGAGGAGAGGCTCCGGGGTGACGGACACGTCAGACGAGGAAGGCGCCACCGACGCCAATGTAGAGAAAGGCTTACTGTCCTCCCCCAAGGAGCACATCAAGAACATGTGGCAGGACTTCAAGTTGTCCCCTCGCCACCTCCACCTATCCTCCTCCTCGCTCCAGAGCCTGCCGGGGGATCGGAAGGGCGCCAAGGGCCTCAAAGGCCGCAAGAAGGGACGGAAAGATGCCGAGAGGGAACCCTCCAAACCCAGGGTGACCGTTCCCAAGCCCTTCCACATGACGGTCCGCGAGGCCGACAAGCGCCGGCACGGCGTCAAGACGCGCTCCGAGGTCGAGCTGGAGAACGCCGACCTGCGCCGTCAGTTGGAGGAGCTCACCGAGTGCCAGCGCAAGTTCCGCGCCAGCCCCATGCCCGCCCACGTGCGCCTGCATCTCTTCGAGGAGCTCCAGGAGCGTGACGAGGAGCGCCGGAGGACCATGAAGGAGCGGGAGGAACGCCGGCACCGAGCCACGCAGCGCCCCTTCAGCTTCCTGGAGCGCGAGCGCCGGAAGAAGGAGCAGAGGGAGGAGCAGCTGCGCCACCTCCAGCCGCCGTCCGACCAGGAGAGGGTGAAGCCTTTCAAGGCCAAGCCGGTGCCCAAAGGCGGTGTACGAAGCGGCGTCCGGCGAGCAGATGAAGGAGGAGCAGCTGTACCGCGCCATCAAGATGCAGATGAGGGCCAAGGAGATGCTCCACAGCGCCTCCATGCCCCCGAGCATGCTGGCGCGCAGGCTCAGCGATAGGAGGCGGGCCAAGGGGGACGGGGAGGAGTCCGAGGAGGACAACAGCTCCCCCCACAGGCCAAAGATAAACACGGAGGTGCCGGACTTTGACGCCAGCTACAGAAGGTTCCGGAAGCAGCTGGAGAACCGACGGGATGTGAAACCCCTGACCACCTGCGAGCCTTTCCAGCTGAGGACTTCGCAGATCGCCTCGCACCGCGAACGCGTCCTGGATGACATCGAGAAGGAGCAGAGCAGCCCGCGGGCCACACGCTGGCCCTACGCCAGCCCCAGGCTCGCCTACACGCCCAACTCCAGCCTTTGTTCCTCCCTCTCGGGCAGCCTGGAGCTCCTGCCGGCCAAAGTCACGGATGCCGCCAAAAAGCGCCAAGAGGCCGTGAGGTACTCATCTAGGTCACCCAGGAGTCAATCCTTTTTGGATGAGCTCCTGAGAGTCTCAGATCTCCGGTTCTCTCTTTAAAAATAGCTCTGTTTTTTTTTACTCTTGCCTTTATGACCCCTGATTGGATGATATCATGTGGACCCATCCCCTCCTTTTTTCCCACTTCCTGGTTCCTTTAAAATCCTTAGCCCGCTCCATTGACACTGACATTGTTTGCTCCCTCTAGCTCCTTTGTACATCCCTCGCCTCTTGTTCCCCAAAAGACCGACTCTACCCCTTAGCACCCTCGCTCATCTGCCACTAAGACTTTGTCTCCTTGAGTAGAAAGGTGCTTGAACAGAGGAAGAAGGCTGAAGAGGAGGAGGAGAGCTGGATGGAGAGACAAAAGCAAAGGGAGAAGAAGCTCCAGAAAGTGGTGTCCAAACGGGCCCAAGCAAACGACCCCCCACCTGGCCCTGTCTCAAACCTGCCAGATCAAACTCAAGCAGTTCAGGTACCCAGATATCTCAAAGGGGCAACCAGTTCTGCATTTAGACCTTTAGACAAAAACATCCTTCGCCCAACACCCCCCATATTTTCATTATAACTAAACGGCATATCCATCCTTTACTTATTTTAACATTACAAAATACTGCCATAAGTCGACCTTTGTCCTTGTGTTGCTGTATAGTAAAAGTAGTAGTGGTGTTAATAGTATTGCAATAAAAAAAATCACATTTTCAAAGTGTAGGTTGTTTGACCAGCATTATGGCTCTAATGCTTAGGTTTGGGTTGAATGTATCTGCTTTGGGGAAACAGGGGGTTTTAAGAGTATGTTGGGTAACAGGAAACAAGACCTTCAACGCAGGAAGGAGTATAAGGAGGAGATGAAGGAGATGCAACAGAGGGTGAAGGGGAGGCCTCTGCTCTTGGAACAGGTTGCGCAGGTAAAACATTTACGAACGGTATTTTAGATATATTTATACCCTGCCCTAGTCCTTTAGTTTGACATTTCAAAAAAGAAAAACGTCCTAGATTTTAAATTGAGGTCTTATCTATCTCAATATGAAAGGAGGGATGGAAAAATGTATGCTTGTTGTGTTAAATCAGGCCACACACGTGACAAAAACAAGCAAAAAAACACAGTTGCGACACAGAAATGCTCTCCCTCAGAAACAAAATACTGAAGACGGAGATGTGGAAGTGTGCATAGGCTATTTTCATGGCAGATGAGCTCATCCGAGGTATTTTCTCATGTGTCCGGGTACAGAGGAATGCCAAGCAGGCGGCAGAAAAGCGCTACACGGACGCTCTGCGGGGCTGCGGACTGAGTGAGGACTTTGTCAGCAGCAAGGTGCCCATGGCTCGGCGCCCAGACAGCTGCGATTCAGCACGCAGGGCCTCCTCCTGCAGCGATTCCAAACACAGGTACACTTTTGCATTATGATCTAAAGACTTTAGATTTTTGAAGATGGGTACACGTCGTATATCAACACATAATAATAATAATAATAAAAACAAGTTGCCTTGCTGGTGTCTTTTTTTCTTCTTCTAAAGTTATGAAATATGCGTCACTTTCTTTCCATTTTGTCTTTCAGTGATGACTTAGATGTACCACTTGTCTACAATAAGGTCTACCTTGATGACTACCCAGATGATGATGAAGATATGTTGGACCAAGAAGCAGAGAAAGGTCTTACAAAGAATCCAAGAGATGAGTCAGGGTCCAAAACAGGAGACCCACGATGAAGCCCACAAAGGGTCAGACAACGGTCATTATTCAGACGATGACCATCACTCTCAAGGAGCATACCACTATTCAGATGACGATGAGCATTACTCAGAGGACAGTGAGCAGAATTTATCTGGAGATGACAGAAACGAGGGAAGTGACATAATTAAAAAATGCCCGAGTGGACTGAGCAACAGAAACAGCCGAAGCAGTCACTACTCAGAGAGAGATGGGGAAAGCAGAGCAATATCGGACAAAAACGGTGAAGATTAGGAGTAAGTGTGTTTACATAGTTATAAATAGATATCATTTGGCAGTGTCCTCACGGTGAGATAAAAGTATTTCTGTAATCTGTTCCTGTGAATTAGGCATACATGTATTATTGTGAATATTTAACCAGTAGAATTTCATGGAATCCTATGTAATGTGTGATTGAAATAGGTGTGTTTATTTAAATGTATTTAAAGTTAAATAATTATATAGGCATATGCCTTTTGGATAGTTGTTATGTCATATAATTGACAAATGATGTGCTTGTTTTGGTATATTTACAAACATTGGACCAACCTCTTATTAACCTATAAGTCAGCATGACTGTGTATACAAATGTGAGTTTTATTGAGGAAGCCAAAGTATCCTGCTCCCAAATAAAGTAAACGTCCACACAATATCAATGTTTCTTGTTTTAACTCTGATGAAATAATTGATGGGGGAGGGTCCCCACAATTTTGCCAAACCTTCAACCAAGGACAAACACAACCGCATGGGCTGAGAGGGATGAAAAGACAGAGTGACAAAGTCGACAGCCTGTAAAAAAACTGGACAGTCTATGCTAAATGTATCAACACACCAATCAGATCACGCAAGGGCGTGCACATAGTCCAAATTTTACGCGGCGCCATGGGCCGAAAAACCGAGATGGAATATCCCAGTCTCAACCGGTTTCAACCGGTATTGGGTTTGAAGCATGAGATGAGAGGAAGAGGTGCCTTACACGCTCTTAAACAACCCTGATATCTAATATTATAGACGAGTAGAAACTACAATAAACTCAAGACTCTTTAATATCGTGATTATGAACCGGAATAACGCAAAACGTGTGACTCCTTAAATCTGTGTTAGCTAAGCTAGCTAGCTAGCCAGGGAACCCAAGTCATCATTGACTTTTGAATTAGCAGGCTAACTTGCTAGTCCAACTAGCCGTGAGTTTCTTAATCATAGGATTTTTCTAGTGCAATTCGTGGATACGGTTTTGTGGTAAATGGTCATTTGTGTTAGTGTTGATTATTACACTGAAAGTTCGTTTCAGTGGTAGAACCAAAAGGAGGACATTTTCGCTAGCAGCAAGCTAGTTAGCTTTTTAGCCTGGACGCTAACTGGTAGTCAGTGAATGTCAAGCCCGTGGAACGTGTGCCATGAGATAGCTTGCTTGGCAGCCTCCAGCCTGTCCAGCGTGCATTGGGAAGACAAGATAAAGTTGTTTAACCAGAGCAAGTAATCCTCTAGATTTCCACACTGAAAAGACAGAATAAACCAGGTAAGTTCAGTTGCAGAGCTAGCGAGCAAGGTAGTTGGTTGTTAAGTTTGGGGCTGGTGTGTTGTTATATCAGTTAGCTATGATTCAGCTAACGCTAGCAAGTTAGCCAAATCAGCTACCTCGCTTGCGAGGTGGTAGCTTGGCTTTTTAATCACCAGATTTTTGGACCACCATTTTAACACTGTAATCTAAAACATGATGCGAGTGAATGGACATTATCATTCAATTGATTGATTTATATGATTCATACCAGCTAAATCCACATCTAGAGCTAGCAGTACCTAGTCTCATATTGGAAGGAGGGAGGGGTTGCTAAAGCACAGGTTTCTTCTGACCACACTGTGTCGCCTTTTCTCAGAAAAATACAATCACGCTTGTTGGCTTTTGTCGTCAGTGAAGCAGGGAGTGATGTAATTTCACCTACCCTCAACATTTCACCCACTAACGTGGGTGGATTAAATAGTCGGGGTAGCAACGCTAGCTCCACGAGGAACTTGATAAGGAAAGCTTGTGCTGGCTTCTGGTTATAATAAGTTGTACTAAGCCTCTTGTGTTTTCTCCCTTTACCCCAAACACTGCTCCCCCCTCCCATTCTAGAGCTCTATGCCAGCAAACATGACAATGTTGGCGGACCATGCAGCCAGACAGCTGCTTGACTTCAGTCAAAAACTTGACATCAATCTGCTGGACAATGTGGTCAACTCCATGTACTATGACATTGGATCCCAGGTGAGAACCACTTTAAGTGGGATTATAAGGGACTGATACCAGCAGCCAGAAAGGCATTCCCATTGTTACTTTCAGGCAGTTATTGTAAAATGAAAATGTTTTTAACTGACTTGCCAGGGAAATCAAAACCTGTGTGTATATAACACACACAATTTATACACAGGCCAATTATTCAAGCTCTATCCATCAAATGTTAAAAAAATCCCGAGGAAATGGTTTTGATATCCAGAATATTGAAATCACAAAGTCCCGGATTCCCACATCACTTACAAACTTGTTTTCTCACCTGACTTCCACAGCAAAGAATGGCCCAGGAAGTGCTGACCAACCTGAAGGACCATCCTGATGCCTGGACCAGGGTGGACACCATTCTCGAGTTCTCACAGAACATGAAGACGAAAGTATGTCTGCGTTCTGACTCATCCCATGTTACATCACAATCTCTGTCCAACTCCGTTGGATGTTGATGAAGAAAGTTCAAAAGTTCACTCCGAAGTAATACTTCTGCAATCGGAAACAGATTTATCTTGTATTCTGGTGTCTTCAGACATTTTCTATTTTTTTTGTGTGCAGAAATTTAAGGGCATGAAATAATTCTATTTATTTCATGAAAACTGTCTAAGCTAATTACAAGTATTGCGTTGTGTGCTTGTTGGCTCTCCAGTGTTTATCCTCTTGATAGATGCAGGTCTTACTTGTGTTTGTTGTGTTCCTGAAGCCTAAACCCTGAGTGTCTCTCTCCCTGTATCTGTTCCAGTACTACGCACTGCAGATTCTTGAGACGGTGATCAAAACACGCTGGAAGATTCTCCCCAGAAATCAATGTGATGGTAAAAAAAACAAATATATTTAACATGTATATGGAATCAGGTTTCTTTTGTTGACAGAAATTCAAGTTCATCTAATCGTCAACGTGTTCTGTAGCTGTCTAGATGTCTTTGTCGGTGGATAAAACATGTCCTCACGTTTTTTCAGGAATTAAGAAGTATGTTGTCGGGCTGATAATCAAGACCTCGTCTGATGCCGCAAACGTTGAGGTAAGTGTTGTTCTCCCTTCTCGTGTTGAGATGGACGAGGGGCGCAGGTGAGGGGTGTGCACTGTGCCTTCTGGGTTTCAACCGTCTCCTTATTCTGTGTGTTGCAGAAAGAGGGGGTGTACATCGCCAAACTCAACATGATTCTCGTTCAGGTAAACAAGACCAATCCGCCGTTGGTCACCATCATCAATTCAGAATCACACACAAGGATAAATGCATACGTACATAAATACATATATCAATAAATAACACTGAAAGCGGATTGCGTATCGGTGAAAACTATTCTCGCACATTTCACCTCCCCTTCATTTCACAAGTGTTTAGGGAGTTGAAAGGGATTTGGACGGGCCCAAACCAGACCCATTCCCACAAGCCTCCTCCTCCCTCCCATGCCTCCCACGTCACTCCCTTTCTTTCATTCTAAAACCATTAGCCGCTGTTCTAGACCCGCGTCCTACTGCACCCACCGTACCCCCGCTGATGCGAAAGCTTTTTGCAACGCATTAGCCCGCTCACTGCCTCGCCCCTGCCCTCCTGTAGATCCTGAAGCAGGAGTGGCCCAAGCACTGGCCCACCTTCATCAGCGACATCGTGGGGGCCAGCCGCACCAGCGAGAGCCTCTGCCAAAACAACATGATCATCCTCAAGCTGCTCAGCGAGGAGGTGTTTGACTTCTCCAGCGGCCAGATGACCCAGGTCAAGGCCAAGCACCTGAAGGATAGGTACGCCCGAAGCCAGGAGCACCGTCATGATCACAATAATAATGACGTGAAGGGTCTTTTGATCTTTACTCAGTGAAAAGGGTCTTTTGATCTATAATACTCTGGCAGAGGAGAACATGGTGGCATGTTTTCCTTTTTCTACACTAAGCAGACTTAACAAATGGCTAGATGGGCTGCTTTGTGAGAAACTGATGAATCTGCGTTCTTTTCTTTGTCCCCTCTTTTTCCAGCATGTGCAACGAATTCTCCCAGATATTCCAGCTTTGCCAGTTCGTCATGGTAAGCGATTCGACTTTAAACTTCCTCCTTGGCCTGTATGTCCAGACTGGTCCTCATCTCCTCCTCTGGAGTTCTAACACGCCGCCCTGAACACCTCTCCCCACCTCTCCCTCTGTGACAGGAAAACTCCCAGAATGCCCCTCTGGTCCAGGCCACCCTGGAGACTCTGCTGCGCTTCCTGAACTGGATCCCCCTGGGGTACATCTTCGAGACCAAACTGATCAGCACCCTGGTGTACAAGGTACAGACCACACCACCTAATAACCCCTCCTGTCCTGTAAAGGCACGCCATCTGCCACAGCTGGGCAAATCAATCCCAAATACCCAGGAGTAGTGCTTGAGAGCCCTTATTTGATTTCAGAGGCAGCTTTGTTGTATTTTCACATTGGTCTCAGTGTACTCGCACAGAAATAGACCGAAGTTTGAGAAAAATGATATATTCACATCTTGTTTACTTTAAGATAGATGAGCTGGTGGCACTGTACCCTCTCACAAAGGTGCTCTTGCAGGGGTGAAGCTTGCTAGCGTGTAAGAAACGAAGGGAAAAACATTGCAGATTCATGACCTGCGCTTTATCGTCTTGGCCTGAGGGCATTCACACATACAAAGTCGACAGTTGTAAAGCAACCAAGAAATCAGTCACGAACCCGCTTCTGTTTTGCAATCGTAGTTCTTGAACGTGCCCATGTTTCGCAACGTGACGCTGAAGTGCCTGACGGAGATCGCCGGGGTGAGCGTCAACCAGTACGAGGAGCAGTTTGTCAACCTGTTCACTCTCACCATGTGTCAGCTCAAACAGGTATGTGGTGTGTGTGTGTGTGTGTGAACATTCACACATTGTCACTGTCTCACTCGCACTGTCTCACATACTCACACATTCACACAAACAAACACACACACACAAAGACACAGTCCCCCTGCTGGCACATTCACACAATTAAAACCGAAATCAAAGCCCTTGTTGGAACTGGTGCTCTCAGTTTCTCACCGATTCCTTCAATTGCGGATCCGGTGGAGGAGAAGTTCCAAGTGTGAAGCTTGATCGTCCCCCTCTCCTCAGATGCTGCCCCTGAACACCAACATCCGGCTGGCCTACGCCAACGGGAAGGACGACGAGCAGAACTTCATCCAGAACCTCAGCCTGTTCCTCTGCACCTTCCTCAAGGAGCACGGGCAGCTCATCGAGAAGAGGCCCAACCTGAGGGAGACTCTGATGGAGGTACGGTCACGCACGCACACACACACGCACACACATACACACACACACTCCTGGACTATAATAATAATAATAGTAATGTATTTATATAGCAGTCGCTTTTATCCAAAGCCACGTACACTACAGGGGAGGATTGTAACCCCTGTGAACCTTTTGATCGGAGGTCAATTGCTCTAACCACCGAGCTTTACCGTGGCTTATATTGTGAAACTAAACAGCAATACCCCCCCCTTCCTCCAGGCCCTCCATTACATGCTGCTGGTGTCGGAGGTGGAGGAGACGGAGATCTTCAAGATCTGCCTGGAGTACTGGAACCACCTGGCGGCCGAGCTGTACCGGGAGAGCCCCTTCTCCACCTCCACCTCCCCACTGCTCTCGGGCAGCCAGCACTTTGACGTGCCGCCCCGACGCCACCTCTACCTGCCCGTGCTCTCCAAGGTGGGGGAGGTGTGCAACTGTCTTGCGCGCGCTCTCTCACTCACACACACACACACACTCAGGCACACACAAACTGGCACGCTCTGTCACATTACACAGTTCCAGTATGTGGACGAAATGACGTTTACCTCCTATCTGTCTTGTGTTTAGTGGCACACACCTGATGTGCTCTCACGCACACACACACACACACACACACACACACACACACACACACACACACACACACACACACACACACACACACACACACACACACACACACACACTGAAACACTGAAACACTGAAACACTGAAACACTGAAACACTGAAACACTGAAACACTGAAACACTGAAACACTGAAACACTGAAACACTGAAACACTGAAACACTGAAACACTGAAACACAGAACAAACATGCAAACACGTTCACAATGATAGGCAACTACTTTTCCTCACCCAGTTGATGGATACCACACACACACACACACACACACACACACACTTCCCACTAGCCTAGCCCACAGCTCATGGACAAACACCGTGTCAGTGGTTACTGTGATGTTAAACCCTTCATCCCCACCCCCTCCCTCTCTCCAGGTGCGTCTGTTGATGGTGAGCCGAATGGCCAAGCCCGAGGAGGTGCTGGTGGTGGAGAACGACCAGGGGGAGGTGGTCCGCGAGTTCATGAAGGACACAGACTCCATCAACCTCTACAAGAACATGAGGGAGACTCTGGGTGAGAGCAGGACCCCCCCCACACACACACACACACCACACACACCGCCGCCCATGCATTCAGGCATAGGCGGCGATTTATGTTTTCCCTCCGTGGGTGCTCACAGGCGTATATAGCCTACTGGCAGTCTGGCACACGTGGGTGCTTAGTATTTTCCGTGGGTGCTGGAGCCCCGGAGCACCCACAGGCTCGGTGCCCATGCATGCAGGACAGTCCTCAGCTGACTCCTCACTCTGCTGTAGTCTACAGATTGATGTTGTTGTTTATTTGTATCTTCGAGATCCGCTCTCCCTCTTCAGACATGTGTTTTTCATTGAGGAGCAGTTGAGTCACTCACCTCCCTCAGGGATACTCATCCAGTGTAGGGTTACACACACACACACACACACACACACACACACACGTATAACAGATATCCCCTCCCTGCAGTGTACCTGACCCATCTGGACTACGCCGACACGGAGCGCATCATGACGGAGAAGCTGCACAACCAGGTGAACGGCACCGAGTGGTCGTGGAGGAACCTGAACACGCTGTGCTGGGCCATCGGCTCCATCAGCGGGGCCATGCACGAGGAGGACGAGAAGAGGTTCCTGGTCACCGTCATCAAGGTGAGCGCAACGCGCCCCCCCCCCAAGCAGTCGACACGTGCGCTCGCGCCGGCCGAGTGGCTCGTGAATGTGAAATTGGACCGGCCACTCGAGAGATTACCCTGCATTCTTTGGGGATGGTTGAGTAGTAAATCTACTGGCCTCTTGCATATTTCACCAGCGTTTGGCTGGCGGACGATGCTAATTTTGTGCGCTGCGCGCGTGCCCACAGGAACTCAGTCAGGCGTTGGGAAACACTTGCTCGGTTGTTAGGATACTTGTTTATACCGGTTTGTGGCACGCGCAAACCACTGACCCTGACGAGCACATGGAAATACTGCACTGAACCCTGAACCCTAGCACCGAACATTTAAATACTTAAAACGGCAACTATTTACATAAGTCAAATAAATCATTTAAGTGTTCACTAACTGACATACGTTCTGCACACTGACATGACAACAAGAAAAGCACAACTGGACAACAACCCGATCTAATGTCCCAGGGACAGAACCATCCACCACACACAGACACATCCACAACCTCCCCATGTGTTGCTGACTGGATCCCTCGTCTGTTCCCCCCCTCCTCCCCCAGGACCTGCTGGGCCTGTGCGAGCAGAAGCGGGGCAAGGACAACAAGGCCATCATCGCCTCCAACATCATGTACATCGTGGGCCAGTACCCCCGCTTCCTGCGCGCCCACTGGAAGTTCCTCAAGACGGTCGTCAACAAGCTGTTTGAGTTCATGCACGGTGAGCAGGCCGAGGTTTTTGTCGATGTGTGTGTGTGTGTGGCCCGGGTGAAGCTGACGGTGGGCGTCCACGGGCTGAACTTGACCCCCTGTCGTCCCCACTGTGCCGCCCCCCCCCAGAGACCCACGACGGCGTGCAGGACATGGCGTGCGACACCTTCATCAAGATCGCCCAGAAGTGCCGGCGCCACTTTGTGCAGGTGCAGGTGGGCGAGGTGATGCCCTTCATCGACGAGATCCTCAACAACATCAACACCATCATCTGCGACCTGCAGCCGCAACAGGTAACACGGAAAACAAGGAAAACTTTATTCTTTTAGCAGATGCTTTCATCCAAAGAGACCTAACAAGGGGGATTTTAACCTGCAATCTCATGATCTACAGTGAAATACTCTAACCACAGAGCTAAATGTATCCTCTATCTGATATGTTACACACTTTCAATCACCAAAATCTGATTTTGAGTGCTGACTGTACTTATTGTTACTTTTTGGGGACGTTTACATATTCTTTAGTCAATATAGTTAACAGTTATAAGACAGGGTAAGGTAACATAGTGAAAGTTTACTAAGCCCAATGTGTGGGACCAGACAGGACTTCAAGACCTGTAACCATACCCCTCCTTAGCCTGCGTTGCCTTGTTGGTTGAAGGCTGGTCTTAACCCCCCCCCAACGGCTCTCCCCCTCAGGTGCACACGTTCTACGAGGCGGTGGGCTACATGATCGGGGCCCAAACGGACCAGGCGGTGCAAGAGCACCTGATAGAGAAGTACATGCTGCTGCCCAACCAGGTGTGGGACAGCATCATCCAGCAGGCCACCAAGGTGAGCAGCCGTCCAGACCAAAAGCAGCCTTTAAAAGTCACAGGAATGTTCTGAGCAATACCGTGTCCTCACATCATCGGTTTGCAAATTAACTGAGAAGCTTTGTACAGCAGCCCCTGTACTAGGCGTGTCATCTTCACTCTATTTATGATCCAAGGAGTTGACCTTGTCTCCCCTCCCTCCCTCCTCCCCCATCCTCCCCCCTCCAGAACGTGGACATCCTGAAGGACGCGGAGACGGTGCGCCAGCTGGGCAGCATCCTGAAGACCAACGTGCGCGCCTGCAAGGCGGTGGGCCACCCCTTCGTGGTGCAGCTGGGGCGCATCTACCTGGACATGCTCAACGTGTACAAGTGCCTGAGCGAGAACATCTCCTCGGCCATCCAGACCAACGGTCAGCACAGTGTGTGTTGGTGTTAGTGGCTGTCGGTGTGTGTGTCTTGGTGTAGTGGCTGTCGGTGTGTGTGTGTTGGTGTTAGTGGCTGTCGGTGTGTGTGTGTTGGTGTTTATGGCTGTCGGTGTTTGGTGTTAGTGTGTGTGTGGTTGTCTGTGTTTGTGGGTATAGGTGATTGACCGACAGAAGCATTTAATCAGTTTCTAAAGTGTTTGCGATTATTGTGACTGTGTACTTAATCTGTAACTATACGACGCCATCAAGTCATTCAAGCAAAACACCCTCCTCGCTATACATGAAAGTAACTGTAACGGCACCAAAACAAACCTGAGATGCCATAGAAACTAGCTAGCTCCCCCCCACCACCTCCCCTGACCCCACCTCTCCTAACCCCACCACCACTCGGGTCCACAGGAGAGATGGTGACCAAGCAGCCCCTGATCAGAAGTATGAGGACGGTGAAGAGAGAAACTCTGAAGCTGATCTCCGGCTGGGTCAGCCGCTCCAACGACCCCCAGATGGTGAGCCTCCCCTCCCCATCACACCCAGCTTTCAGAGGAGAGGAGAGGCCTCTGCGCTCTCGTTTTAGGATTAGGGAACGTCCCAACTGTCAATGCAATAACTGGGGTGGTCGTCACAGGTGGGAGAGAACTTCGTCCCGCCCCTCCTGGAGGCGGTGCTGATCGACTACCAGAGGAACGTCCCGGCCGCCCGCGAGCCCGAGGTCCTCAGCACCATGGCGACCATCGTCAACAAGCTGGGCGCCCACATCACCGGCGAGATCCCCAAGATCTTCGACGCCGTCTTCGAGTGCACTTTGAACATGATCAACAAGGTGAGGACCTTTCCGACGGATGCGCTTCGTTTTGTATACTTTTCTTTCTTCATAAATTGGGTTTATTCACAGATGTTTGATTTGAGGGTTTTAGAAACCACTGTGTACATCACCTGTAACCCTTAGTCGATCTCTGTACTAACTTGGAAGTTAGTTCCGATAACAATATCCACTTTGCTTGACGGTCTACTTGATGGTGGCGTAGCCCCGCCCATATCCAACTACAGCCAGTAAAAACAGCTGACGGTCTTATGTGGTTCATTGCTCTATGTGGTTCTACTCCTAAACCCTATCCACCTCTTTCCCCGTCGACCTGGGCAGGACTTTGAGGAGTACCCCGAGCACAGGACCCACTTCTTCTACCTCCTCCAGGCGGTCAACTCCCAGTGTTTCCCAGCCTTCCTCTCCATTCCCCCGGCCCAGTTCAAGCTGGTGTTGGACTCCATCATCTGGGCCTTCAAGCACACCATGAGGAACGTGGCCGACACAGGTCAGCGTCTCCCGTAGATAACGCCGGCCCACGCTGATATCGCGCGCCCCGTTTGGCGAAGCCTCACAGATAGATGGTCAATTTTTGAACAGGGACGACGTCACGAACGAGAGAAACGTCCATTTATCTCATGGAGTTTAACAAATGCATACAGTGTTGTCGAGAACGGTTGCGCAGATTGCAAAGCTCTCTCGACATCAATTGTTCTCCACTTCTCCCTCAAATGCGACGACGATCGTGAACTGTTGGTGACCCCCGTCCCTCCCTCCCTCCCTCCCCAGGTCTGCAGATCCTGTACACGCTGCTCCAGAACGTGGCCCAGGAGGAGGCGGCGGCCCAGAGCTTCTACCAGACCTACTTCTGCGACATCCTGCAGCACATCTTCTCCGTGGTCACCGACACCTCCCACACAGCAGGTGAGCTTGGGGGTGGATGGGGGGGTGGCCTGCCAGGGAGGGGAACCAGGGGAGGGAGGAAGGGACAAAGAGACACCATGTGTCCCTGGATCCCGAATTTTCCACAGAGACCGAACCATTCTGACATGCCTGTTTATTGAGTTGCATGCGTTTGCGTGCCTCAAATATATACGTACTTTTTCAATATTTGAAGAACGTCGGCATGGGCTTGCGTTTCGCACGGGACAACCCCCTTGGATTTCATGTCAACAGCACGTAACAGCTATTCCACAGTTGTGCTATGTCCCTTTTTTATATATATACATATATATATGGAGGGAAAACAAAGACTAAACGCCCCCTGTCTCATCGCCTCTCCCAGGCCTGACGATGCACGCGTCCATCCTGGCCTACATGTTCAACCTGGTGGAGGAGGGTAAGATCAGCACGACCCTCAGCACGGCCACCCCGGCCACCAACCAGGTGTACGTCCAGGAGTACGTAGCCAACCTGCTCAAGACGGCCTTCCCCCATCTACAAGAGTAAGCATCACAACCAGCTTTGCTTCTAGAAGTCTGCGTGGGCCATTTGGCATTCTTTTTGAAAGGCTCAAAATCACACACACACACACACTATTTGATATTCGGTCTCATAAATGACTATTTATGGTCGTAGATCATGACGTATGTCTTATAAATATGGAGAGTTCTCTTATAACAGTTGGAGAGGTTACATAATGGCTGTGTTTTAACCATACCTACCCCCCTCTCCTCCTCCCCCAGTGCCCAGGTGAAGGTGTTTGTAACAGGCCTGTTCAGCTTGAACCAGGACATCCCTGCCTTCAAAGAGCACCTTCGGGACTTCCTCGTCCAGATCAAGGTGACCAGCCGTGAATCCAGACATAATGTCGGACCCAACATCTCCTCGATGTCGCCCGCTCCAAAACACGCACTGCACAAGATGAGGCACTAACCCCCCCTCTACCCCTCTCTCCCTGCTTTCCCCACAGGAGTTTGCTGGCGAGGACACCACCGACCTGTTCCTGGAGGAGAGGGAGGCGTCTCTACGCCAAGCCCAGGAGGAGAAACACAAGATCCAGATGTCTGTCCCCG
Organism: Mallotus villosus; assembly: GCA_903064625.1. Taxonomy (NCBI): domain Eukaryota; kingdom Metazoa; phylum Chordata; class Actinopteri; order Osmeriformes; family Salangidae; genus Mallotus; species Mallotus villosus. Next base: position 65,202 of record CAEFZP010001471.1, read on the forward strand.
GCATCCTCAACCCCCACGAGATCCCGGAGGAGATGTGTGATTGAACCCCATTGGAGAAAAGCGACAACAAACATGTACAGTTTTGGAAAACAAAAGAGCTCAAGAGAAAGCTGGGAGCTCCTCTTGTCAATAGTGTGTGTGTGTGCGCGCATGTGCGTGTGCGTGTGTGTGTGTGTGTGTGTGTGGGTGTGCGCGCGCACGCGCGTGAGTGATTGATTGAGAGGGGGAGGTGGAGGGAAACCGGAGGACCCTCAGCACTCGGTTGTATGTCGACCAAATCAATGCCAATATGTAAATGAGAATTGCGCCCCTAACCCGGGGGCCAGCCCCCTTTTTTTGCATACGGACGCATTTTATACGGAGACGTTTATGTCATATGATAACACTCTTTCCCTCGCTAATTCAAGCTTTATGTTTGGTCATACTATCCTTTGTTTAGATGTGCATGAAGTTGAAAGAATTAAAGATTATTTTTAACCTTCTCTTTCTCTCTCCGCCTACCCCACACGACCCGCCCCAACCCGCCCGTCCCTATTACCCCATTCAATTTTGTTTATATGTAATATACGTTTAAAGCACACAAAGGTTACTCTAAAGTGCTCTAGCGTCAGAAGTTGCTTCGTAGGAAGAGCAGTACTTTTTTTTTCTTTTCTTTCCCTCGTCTTCTCTCGAAGGAGCTGCGCGGCACATGTACACTGCAGATGAATGTGAGGTCAATGGTTAGAAATGACGCTGCTTCTTTTGTTGTTTTGTTTGTCAGCAGTTTATTTTATTTTTCCTTGGGACAAGTCAGGGCTTCTGTTTGCACCCAAAACCGACTGCGATGAATTTGGACAAGATTGTTCGATCAAATGGAAGGTTATGTGCATATCATCCTGTTTGTAAAGCTGTCTTAGTACTATGGGAACATAAAGTTGGTTATTTTTACAAAATGTTGTATGTCTGTGTGTATTTTGTTCCTTTGTTACTGGGTTATTTTGAAATCAACTATATTTGAAATATGAGGGAAGTTGGTATTTGGTACTCTTATCTTGATTAGATTTTTGGAGTCTTATTAAATAATGAGCTGTTTCATCAGAAATATTCCGTTCCACAGACATAAGTTAACTCTTAGAAAGAAAAAATCTACAGTTTTAAGCAATCAATAACATACAATAAATACACTGACGATTACTAACTTAAAGCCCATGTGCGGACTGGCAATCATCACACCATAAATCAGAATGCCTAAGAATACTATGAGCATTGCATACGTATTTTGCGGAATGCCTGTATGCATTTTGTATTTTGGTTTCGAATTTTACACTTATATTCCGCACAATGGAGAGCGGAAACTGTTATTGCACAACATATTCGCTTTACAGTTTTTCTGACAGCCTGCCATTTGTAAACAGATCTTGGGAGTGACCGCGAGACTAGCGAAAAAATCCGAACGAGGCGAAGGAGACAACGGAAAGTTACGAAATGCTAACATGCCGTGCCCCCCCCCTTTTCAGTATGGCTGCCGTTTCTACTATCTTCAGTAACGCTCCGATTGGAGACTGACTCGATTATATCTTAGTGCCTCCGACTTTTGTTTATGTTTAAGATATTACTAAACCATTTCAAATTGCACCTATTGCGTTCCCTTATTTTATTGAATGAAATATTCTACCAACCAAGTTGGGCCTTTTCCCTAAACAACCAGCTGCCAACAATTCGTATCAACCAACAATTTCCAATGGTTTGAGTACACTTTTCGTTATTTTCTTTTTAATGAACAATGTGTGAAAACTGCGCCGAGCTGGTGGAGGTTTTAAATGAAAGTAAGTAAACAATATTTTATATGAAACAGCGAGACGGTGCAAAGATGACCATCTAGCCAACTCGCAACCTGGTCATGTAGCCTAGCTAGCTGTACAACAAACAGCTAGCGTAGGTTAGCAAAATCCTTAGTTGGCTAGCTACCTGACTATTATTCTCATCTCAGTCACATTTGGTTAATGCTATGCACAAAGTTGGCAAGATCGGCTATCTTTCGAGGCTCTCATGTATGGTTGTCTGAATGTGAATCTTCAACACACTTGTGGCCTGTCTGTCTGTGACTGTCTGTCACTGTTTCCAGCCAGGCAGTAGCCAGAAGAAAATGATTTCGTCTAGCTAGCCTAGCTGTACCTGTCAGCTAATGTTGGTTGCTAGCATAGCTACATCTGCTAGTTAGCTTGACAGTGACAGGCACCTTATAGCAAATCTTTGTGTTCTGGTTATGCATTTTTTGTTGGACACTGTTCTTCTTGTGATGTTGGACACTCGGCCAAGTGAGGCAAGATAAGCCAAGTAAAGCAAGGTTTTGATGTTCAGTAGTACAAGTAGCCTGTTAACCCGTGCTTGCTTGCTATTTTATTAGCTCAGACTACAGTCGATGGCTGTTATGCCAGTTGCACGCTGATCTCGCAGTCAACCACATTAAAACACTAATCCATGAAAGATGCTTGCAGCATTAGCTAACATTGCATAGCTATGATTATGCTGTACCCCAGTTATTTGATGTTTTGGATTAAAGAATATGTCAGATAGGTAAATGTGCAAATATCGAGAGAAATGGATTGGGTTGGTGGCTAGATACATAGCTAATAGTACTGGTCTAACACATTACTGAACTTGCCACATCTATAACTAGATGGCTAATGTTAGCTGGCTACAAGTTTTGCTGGACAAAACTATAGTTAGTTAGTGAGTCAGCAAGCTAGCTACAATGTGCATATTATTAATATTCTTGCGAATCGTGACATGCCAATAATACGGGCAAAACGGGCACGGCCACACTGCAAGTACTGTTGATGCAACAGAATGGAGCTTGCGCTAGAACTGTATTGATATCTGCTTGATGCTAACCTGCTAAATATCCAGAGTAGCAAGGCCAGAATTTTGCAAATGAGACGGGTTCTTTTAAAGCTAAGCTAACAAACAAAGACTATTTGTCCGATTTGTAGTATTGGTAACGTGTGCCTCTTAGGCTCGTGACAGTCTACTATTGCTTATTGTGTTAGATATAGTGTTATTATGTAATTTGTGCATTTACCTTTGCTATCAAAAAAGTCGATTGTTCTTGACACTTTGACAGCAAGGCTTATGGCCTGGTTGCTCTCGTGCATGATGCCACAATGGATAAGCAAAGTGCATAAGGTGCCGTGTATCAAAAAAGCCGTTTTTGTCTGTCATCAGTATTGCTTGTTTTAATCAAATAAAAAAAGATGAACACCAGTGAAATAATTGTTTTGGGTTTTAGCATTGCATGGTCCCTTTTGGGTTCATTTGCGCGATTTGAGTAAACTTTAACTTATAACATACAAATGCTTGATTGGACACTTCAGTTCCCAAATCAAGATGTCTGATTTTAAGTATTTTTTGTTGTTGACCTTTAATCAATGTGTGGACTTATTTGTCCGTGTAATTATCATTACACCGGAAACCTGTTGCAGTTTTCCCGTGAATATATCAAAGGCTGTTCCAAACTCAGAAGTAGACTAGCTTATGCATGGATCAAAACACTGTTGTTTTTGGGGTTCTGCAGTTGTTTTACATGCATTAGTATAAGGTTACATTCTCAGCAAAACACGAGATCCGTGTTTGTGTGTGTGTATAGAGGTGAGGTCTTGCCTGTGACGGACAGCTCCATGTGTGCAATCAGCAGACAACCTCTGACCTCAAATTAGCTGTTGTAGCATGTTTTAGTTTGTGTGTGTGTGTGGCCCAGTCTGCAGGGGGGAAGCCAGTGCAAGTGTGTCGGCCAAAACTGCTGTGCAAGTGAATGGGCCACTACATGTGCATACCCTGCCCCAAGATGCTCTTTGGCACCCAGCCAGCCAGCCAGAGGTTACCAACAAGCACAGACTTGGGTCCAGCTTACCTGAAGGCTGTACTAATGCTGACCGTAGTTCATGGTGTATCTTTCTTTAGGGTGTTTTAATCCTGCAATTTGAGCCCAAAACGGTCCAGAGCTGACTGGATCTGGGGAGTATTTGGGAAACCATAACAAATTGTAAACGGTTTTGAGAGTATTTGTGTCAAATAGCTCACTGCTTGACTACCAGAACAATAGTAGCTGGACCCAGATCCTCTTATCTGGGGCGATCACCATGTTTTTCGGTAACCGAACAATGGTGTCAACAGTTTTCTTGCAGCGCACAGAGTTTGGGGGGGTAGTTTTATTATTATATATATTTTGTGCAAGATTAGGCCTAGTGTGAGACGAGCGGTGAAAAGAGGAAAAAGGACACACACACACACACACATTTAGGTCAGGGTCACCGAGGTGTCCTTGTGAACTTTAGAACCCTGCTGTTTTCTTCATCCCTGTCATGCAGCTTCAAAGGTGCAGAGCCGGTTGCTTGGAGACAAGTCCCTTTCTTTTTTTTCTTCTTTCCTGTTTACTCTTTTGTCTGTCGAGTGGTACAGGCCCGGTCCTCTCAGAACAGGGTTCTATGCATAAGCACACACACGCGCGCGCAGAAAATACTTTTTTGCACCCTTTTCTCCCTGGCTACGTTTTCTTGGATGTTAGGCCCACGTGTCGAATGTCGATGAGTCATAGTTGTCATGAGTCATCATGAAGAGCGCAGGGTCATGGCAACAGACCTGCCACGGGGAGAACGAGACCGCCGGAGGTCTGTTTGGATGGAATTCGAGGCTAATTCTTCACTGCAGTGGCAAGGGAAAGGTGTCACGGATAGAACCCTCCTCCTAGACAGTTGGATACATTCCCTTTCCGCACGTGAGCAGTCGTCTGCACTAGGCTTTAGGCCTAAGTTGCCCCAACGGTATTTGTAACGGCTCGGGCTGTTCAATGACGAGTCAGGATTCAGTCCAAAGAGTGAATGATTGGATAGACTGAAAATGGCAGTTTTTGTATTGGCTGCTAAGATGTTCACCTGGTCTCAGCTGTCCAGTAGCCTTGAAGGTTGTTACCATCACATTCAATAATAGTTTCAGACCATGTTTCCATTGCTAAAGAATGAGACGGTTCAACCATGAGATGCACGTAAAGGTACATAAATGGCAGGTCTGAGCGAGACCAGATTAGGTCTAGTTGTGCCAGACTAAAAGAAACAAACGTCTGGGACAATTCCTCCGATAATGCTGATCCTTAGCGGAAAGAGCACCTTTTGTTGTGGACTGACGTCAGGCCTAGTCTGTGTTGAGGAACCAGTCCGTGGTGCTCGGCTATCAAGAACAGGTGGTCCCTGAGCAGGACTGCTAACATGGGCTTGTGTGGTTGTCGGTCCCACCCGGCCTTGAGCCTAGCAGCCTCGACACATCACCTGAGGCGATGCCTCCAATTCTCACGTGGAATTTCGAGTGCGGCTTCTCTCGTATGCTCGAAAAACACAGCCGCCCGGCTTAAACTTACACCGACTCTTTCTCTCTGTCTCTCTCCATCTCTCCATCTTGTCAGTTTCAGATGCAGACAGCACGGAAGGCCTTCAGCTGAAGAAGGAGCATGCCTTAAGAGTCTTCAGTTACATCAGCTCATGGACCCAGAGGTGAGCTTTCCTCTCCCAGGCCCCGCTCCGACACGCACCTCCGCCCGCCCCCCGAATCACCACGTGCACTTCATTCATAATGCAGCCGTTCTATTTATGCTGTCGTCAGCGGGGGCTAGCGTCTGATCGCTAGGCTAACTGGTCTTGGCTGCTTGTAGCTAAGCTTTAGCTCGTCAGGGACAAAGAGGTCTTCAACAATGAGGTTCTTCCCACAGGGAGCTCTCAGTTTGATTTGAGGGATTCCTGTCCTCTTTGACTTGGGCCAGCAGAGTAAGATAAGACGGCCTTTTATTGTCCCGAAGGACAGTAACAGTATCTACTGTTTAAATACAAATACATAATGCGCACAAATACAGTACACACAGGTTGTCGCCGATACGCACACACACACACACACACAATACCTACAGTACACAGACTGCCATCAACCAACCAATTAGACCCTGCCCGTCGAACAACACACCTGTAATAATTAACATGGATAAAAATGACTAAATATTTACAATAAGAACAAGTGAGGTTTCTCTTGGTGGAAAAGAGCCTGGAGGAGTTTCTGTTGCCCCACAGCTGCAGGAGTTGTCGTATATGAAAACGCTTAATGTATCATCACGAGACGCTGTTCTCCGACTTGTTTGTCAATTAATATCCGTGTGCCTGTCGCTAGGCGTTACAGATTACCAGCCTGAGGTTAATGAGACTAACTCACGACGCTCACTCACACAGACACACATCATATATTTGGGGAAACATTGTTTGGGAAAAGATAATTATTTCAAGAGCGACAGAGCCGAGAATAGATTAAGCGTCATTTCTGTCTGTGTGATTAGTTTTGAAGCTGTGGCCTCATTACTTTCGGCAAAATGTTTTGGGTTCTGTGGGGAAAAGGAGGATTATGGGTTAGGGATAGTACCCCAACCTAATGCCAGTTTAGCCTATTTGATGCCTGTAATGAGAATGGACTCTGTAATGGCATTCCTGTGGAACAGCTGTATACCGGAGACAACTCAAATCCAACATGGCTGTTAACATCTGCTTCGGTGAAGAAGCCTTTTAGTCTGAAGATGATTCGAACACTTTCCAAAAGTCAAAACCATTTATTGTTCCAAACTAGACCCTAGTTAGTCAGTGCATGCTCTTCACTTAACTGTAATTCAATTGACTTTCTGTACGAATTTCAAGAATATTCACTGACTTTCTTCACTTATATTGTTTGGGATTCCCCCCTGTTCCCTCCCTCCCTTTCTTTCTCCATCCGTCTGTCTGTCTGTCTCCCTCTCTGTCTGTCTGTCTCTCTCTCTGTCTGTCTCTCTGTCTGTCTCTCTCTCTGTCTGTCTCTCTGTCTGTCTCCCTCTCTGTCTGTCTCTATGTCTGTCTGTCTCTCTGTCTGTCTCTCTCTGTCTGTCTCTCTGTCTGTCTCTCTGTCTGTCTCTCTGTCTGTCTCCCTCTCTGTCTGTCTCTCTGTCTGTCTCTCTCTCTGTGTCTCTACCTGCCTCTCCTCAACCGTCTCTTCCTCTCCCCCAGGCAATGTCTGTGCTGCTTCAAAGAGTACAAGCAGCTGGAGGTGTTCAACCAGCTGGTGTACGCCCTCATCAGCCTGGTCATCGCCCAGGTAACCAGCCTGAGGGACAGCCTCTGCTCCGCCCAGGACTCCGCCCACGGCGGGGGCGGGGCCCCAGGCCCGGAGTGGAGCGAGGGCGGAGCCAGGCCCGAGGCCCTCCCCCGGCCCTCCTCTCCGGGCGAGGATGAGCCCCTGAACGTGGAGAGGGACTCGGCCGAGGAGGACGGGGACGCGCCCGACCAGAACCACAACAAGTCCCAGAGCCAAGGGGCGAGCCAGAGCAGCCCGGCCCAGCCCGAGGCTGCGGGTCCTGGGGAGGGCACCAGCTGCAGCGGGGCTGGAGGTAGCGTAGCGGCGACGGCTAGCGGTGGCAGTACAGACAACCAGGACCCGTTCAGCTCTTGGAGCACAGAGGAGAGGGAGAAGTTGCTACTGTGTGCTGCCAAGATCTTCCAGATCCAGTTCCCCCTTTACACAGCCTACAAACACAACACACACCCCACAATAGAGGTGAGAACACACACACTCACACCACACACACACACACTGTGGTCCCAGTTTCCTGGACATGGATTAAGCCTAGTCCTAGACTAAAAACCTTTTCAGTGGAGATCTTCCTTGAGAATTGTTCTCTTATTTTAAGACTTACATTTACATTTAGTCATTTAGCAGACACTCTTATCCAGAGCGACTTACAGTAAGTACAGGGACATTCCCCCTGAGGCAAGGAGGGTGAAGTGCCTTGCCCAGGGACACAACATCAATTGCACGGCCTGAATCGAACCGGCAACCTTCTGATTGGTAGCCCGATTCCCTAACCGCTTAGCCATCTGACCCCCATAATCCATGTCTGGGGAAACTGGGCCTATTTCATGTTGCATGTGTATTCACATTCTAGTGAGGGAGAACAAGAGGGAGAAAGACTCAGACATGTATGCAGTCTAGTCATTCTAACAGAACCCAGCAATGACTTGCATTCTTTTGTTTGCCCCCATCATCTCAATCTCTTCTCCTTCTCACGCATTCCTCTGTTGCTCTCTCGTCGCTCTCTCTCTCTCTCACTGGCCCTCTCTGTCCCTCCCTCTCTCCCTCTCACCGCCTATCTGCCTCACCATCTCTCCTCTTTCCCTTTCTCTCTTCCCCCTCTCTCTCACTGTCTCTCCTCCTCCTTCTCTCCCGACCCCTTCCCCCCTCACTCTCTCTCTCTCTCTCCTCTCTCCTCTCTCTCCTCTCTCTCTCTCCTCTCTCTCTCTCTCTCTCAGGACATCTCTGCTCACGAAAGCAATATCCTCGGCTCCTTCTGCGATATGAACGTAAGTGTCCCCCCTTGTCCGTCCCCAACTCACACCCCTGGATTCACCCCATCCTCACCGTTTCCACCCTCACACACAAAACCCAAGTCGGGACGATTCTCACCAATGGGCCGTCGCCCACTCTCTTTTTCACCCCCCCCTCCCCTCCCGAAAGAAAACGGGTGTGTCCGTCCTTTCTGTCTGACCATCTTTCTCTCCCCCTTGGTCACGCTGCTCACAACGTAGTGATTTATGACATCTTGGAGCTATTTCTGTTTTATTGGGGAGCGCTGCATGAGAAGTGGCCGTGCCCAGAGCCTGACAGCTGTGGCCCATTTACAGAGTCGAGAGGAGGAAGTGAGGTGGTGGTGGAGGAGGAAGGCTGGTTCTGGGTCAGCCTCTTTATCTCCTTAACCAGTGTAGGGAGGAGCGACTCAGGTGAGGCTTTAGACTAGGGTTGGGGAATAAGGTTCGAGACGGGGTCGGGGTTAGGGCGCAGATGGGTGGGATGGATCGGAGCGGTCGAGGCCAGATCACGGCCGGGGGAGTTCATCTTGACATCCCACCTCCACAAGTGGCGCAGCCGACGCAGCCGAGTTGAATAACGAGGCAGATCAGAGGTTGGGGCCTCGGTGACGGTTTATCGCTGATATTCCACTTTGTCACCTGTCCCGTCGCCAGCATTGGAGAGTCACATGTCTTCATGGACATTTTTACTGGTGTATGTGTGTGCGTATATATATATATATCTCTCATTTGTCTTCTTTGAAGGTTTTAGCTTGGCTTAGGTGCATTTCTATGTTTTTTCTTGGTAAAAAATGGGTCCGGCCCATTGCTGCATATCACTCCCTCTCTCTCCCCTGCCTTTCCCGTCACTATATCGAAAACTAAACGAAGGCAGAAATGCTCCCCCCCTCCTGAGCTGGCGAGTGTGTTGAGCGTGTCGAGCGTGTGTGTGTGTGTCTCCCACCAGGACGTGGAGGTTCCCCTGCACCTGCTGCGCTACGTGTGCATGTTCTGCGGGAAGCACGGCCTGTCCCTGATGAAGGACTGCTTCGAGTCGGGAACGCCCGAGAGCCTCCCCTTCCCCCTCGCCCACGCCTTCATCACCATCGTCTCCAACGTGAGTCACCGCCGGTGGGGGGGGGGAGAAAAAAACGAAAACCCCCCAAAAATCAGTTTTCTGTCTGAAAGACATGCGCCATGCTTTTGGAGGGTGTAGATGTTAGAAGTCGTCGGTTGGTGTTTGTCTTCCGTTTGCAGTCGAGCACTTCTCGTGCGTGCGCTCAGAAGCCTGTTGAAACTGCTTAACCATGTCACTGACTTTAGCTGGAATGACATCCTTCTGTCGTCACCCAGCCATGTGAATTGAAGGAGTTTGTGTTTTGGAGTCAAAGTATTTGATTTTTTTTTCTTTCTTCCTTTCCCCCCCCGCCCCACACGCAGATCCGAATATGGTTGCACATTCCCGCTGTCATGCAGCACATAATACCGTTCCGCACCTACGTCATACGGTAAGTTCCGGACAAAAGCCCTCTACTCCTGTCTCCAGTGCGTCCCTCTGACCGCGTCTGTTTCCGAGCCTCTAAAAAAGCGGGCAGGGGATCTTTCCTCGAGCCTCCGAATTTCAACCTAGTTACAGATTTAGAACATATGAGATTTTTACGCTATTGAGGAGAGAGGGATGGGGGGGGGGCGGAGAAAGAAAGAGAGAGTGGTGGAGAGAGAAGGGGACAGAGAGAGTGAGCGACTGACTGACTGACTCGGAGAATGTGAGAGAGTTCTTGTTTTCGGTCGGAATAATCCCGAGGGCTGTCTGAAATTCATACCGGATTTCTTATCAATGTTTTGTTTACGCCCGCCATTTTGTCTTGTCTGCTGTCTCCGGCACCCGATCAAACACCCAGGAGGCCAATTAGGGGAGGACGGCGGAGAGAAACTAGCCTGAATTGTAGCCTAGTTCGAATTTTGAGGGGTTGCAAATTGCAGAATCTCTTGGAGTCTTGAGGTTGTTTAAAAAAAATGAATTGTGTGTTACATTTTGAGACGAGCTACATGTTTTTAGACATGTCCAAAAAGGATTCCTGATGAGAAGCAGCAGCTGCCTAGACCACCTTTCTGGCGTTGCGTTTGCTCTCCGTCTTTTTCTTTCTTTCTTTCTCTCCTCTCTCTCCCTCTCCTCTCTCTCTCTCTCTGCCCGTTCAGTGCCGCGCGTTCACGTGTTGCTAGGAAGAGCTTCCCTCGCCATGGCAACAGTCGTCAGGGCTTTCCAGCCAGCCTCTCCTCACATGACCTTGGGAGGAGCCCAGACTGGCTGGCAAGGCGCCTTAGCCACCCGCGGTCACGTGACACCGCCCCGCGGGCGTGACAGATTAACCACGCCGAGGTGTCTCCGAGGCCTGCGGTGACGGACGTCTCACGCTTGTTCTCTGGGCACGCCTGGCTTCCCCGTCGCCCTTTTTTACACCTCCAGCCCCCCCCCCAAAAAAATCAAACGACAATCTCCACACTTTAGCTTAGCCGTTAGCGTAGCCGTCTCCTGTCTGTTTGTCTGTTTTGAGCGTTGAGTTACCAAGCCACAGTTTGGCACGGTCTCAAACTAGTTGAACCGCCCTACGGTCCTACTAAACAAACACACACGCGTCGTTCCAATATCCGGAGAGGAAAGGGAGGGATGGATGCAATGAAGTGAGGAATAAAACACGGAATGGATTAAGGGACTGGGAGAGATTGAACTGTTGGAATACACGGCCAAACACTAATAACAATAATAATAATAATGTCTTCTTTTGCAACCCCAGGTACCTGTGCAAGCTGTCGGACCAGGAGCTGCGGCAGAGTGCGGCGCGCAACATGGCCGACCTGATGTGGAGCACGGTGAAGGAGCCGCTGGACAGCGCGCTGTGCTTCGACAAGGAGAGTCTGGACCTGGCCTTCAAGTACTTCATGTCCCCCACGCTGACCATGAGGCTGGCCGGCCTCAGCCAGATCACGGTGAGCGCATACACACACACACACACACACGGGTAAAGCAGACACAAGCATGCACACATGGAGACCTACGTGCACACACACACACACACAAAATGTTACAGACACACACATATAAAGCAGACAGATGCACACACGACCATATAATACTGACAGACACACACACACACAAAAAAGCAAACACGAGCACACACACACAGTCCTCCACACACATTCTCAGTCAGTCTTAAATGACATTGAATTACATATTTTGCCACCCTTTCTTCCTCTCCACTCAGAACCAGCTTCACACCTTCAACGACGTCTGCAACAACGAGTCTCTGGTGTCCGACACAGAAACGTGAGTGTGTTCACCCCAGCCGGCCAGCCGCTAGTCAAACGCTAACGCCGCTAAAACGCTAACGCCGCTGAAATGCTAACGCCGCTAACGCAGCTAAAATGCTAATCCCATTCTCCCCCTCCTGTAGGTCGATGGCGAAGGAGCTAGCCGACTGGCTGATCAACAACAACGTGGTGGAGCACATCTTCGGACCAAACTTGCATATCGAGGTGAGTCCAGGTTACGCCGACGCCTTTGACCAAACTCGAGTCTCGTTTCGGCTTCTTTCCGCCGACGGGATGTGAAAGAATATCCAAATGATAATAAATAAGTAAGGAAAACAACATTTTGGAGAATCGGGAAAAAAGAAGAAAGCGAACCTGTGGTAATGAGGCACTTGGGATGCGAGTGGCGGTAGTGACCGGGCGCTAACGAGCCGGTCGTGTCTGCTCTCGCCCTCAGATCATCAAACAGTGCCAAGTCATCCTCAACTTCCTGGCAGCGGAGGGCAGGCTCAGTACCCAGCACGTGGACTGCATCTGGGCAGCGGCTCAGGTAACACAGCACACACACACCACCTAAACACACACACACACACACACACACACCACCTAAACACACACACACCACCTCAACACACCACCACACACACACACACACACCTCCTATAATACACGCACACAAACACACATCACCTATAATACACACACACACACACCACCAAACATGCACAAACCACCAGACGCACATGCAGCCCTCTCACCTCATACAGTGAGTCTCATGCAGATGTGTTCTTAACGACCCCCAGGACAAGTACTCCTGTCTGTCTCCTCTCTCCGTCTCTCCTTTTTCATCAGCCGAACCATGCATCCTTTAATTAACGACGTTGGTATTGAACAGTGTGTGTGTGTGTGTGTGTGTGTGTTCCGACTTCCCCAGCTGAAGCATTGCAGCCGGTACATCCACGACCTGTTCCCCTCCCTGATCAAGAACCTGGACCCCGTGCCTCTGAGACACGTCCTCAACCTGGTGTCTGGCCTGCACCCCAGCGCCCACACCGAGCAGGTACACACACACACACCATACTACGCACACGCACGCCTCACACACACACCCACGCACGCCTGCACACTCACACACACACACACACCATACGCACGGCTACAGACACACGCACGCCTGCACACTCACACTCACACACACACACATGCACGCCTATACACGCACGTCATGCACGCACATACATACAGACACACACATTCATACACACGCACATACGCACGTATACACAGACACACACAAGCAAGAATTCTCACTGTCATACAGTATCACACAGTCACATAGCCACAAATGCACTTGTACATACACACCACCACACACACACACACATTGTTATACATACACACACCCACCCACACACACATTGTGGGTACAGGAACCTCAGCATGTCTCTGTCGGGGGGGGGAATGAGCCGTTATTGCTTCATGCATCTTATTATGGTTTCACTTCAAAGGCCTTGAGGTGAAAGACGGCAAACCACTTTCCGGTCCTCCAGCGCCTTTTTTAGAAGACTTGTCTAACAGAGCTCCTCTTTGTCTTCCACGTGTACACACACACACACACACACACACACAGACGCTGTATCTGGCCTCCATGCTGATCAAAGCGCTGTGGAACAACGCGCTGGCGGCCAAGGCCCAGCTCTCCAAGCAGAGCTCCTTCGCCTCGCTGCTCAACACCAACATTCCCATGGGCAACAAGAAAGGTGAGACTCTACCCCCCTGTTGTCATGGTTCCAAGATGAACTCCCAACTTATTACAAGGATGTTTTTATATATCATGTATTTTTTTTATTCAATTTTTTAATTTTTTAAAATAATTATTTAAAAAAATCATTCTCTAAATTGTATTTATCTGTTTATGGGTAAAATATGTTTTTCTTATTTTTTTCCCCCTTGTCTTCCCTTTTACCCAGGCTCCCCGGCGGCCAGCCCTGACAGTAGTGACAACAGCGACACGCACCACAGCGGCGCCAGTGACATGGACATGGACGAGCAGATGATGGGCGGAGGCAAGCGGGGTCAGCAGCGGTTGTCCGACACTGAGGTAGAACCAACTTTCTCTCTCCTCTCTTGTCTTTCTAGGCAACATAGGTGGATGCCAACTAGGGCTGGGCGATATATCGAATATTAGCGATAATATCGCAATCATTTTGACGACGATGTAAAATTGTAAAATATCGTGAATATCGAAAAGTTTACGAAGGTATATATTTTTTTGCTGGTCCTTGTGTTGCTTGTGTTTTAAGATCACCGTCTGGCTCCTCTGTGTTCACACACACACACACACCGAGACACAAAGAGCATGTGCACAAACTGAAAAGGCACAGGCTCTCTCTTTAGCTCTCTTTTTGTCCTGTCACATAAGAACCTCTGCATGAATTGTTCCATGTGAGGTTCATTTTGTCAAGTTGCAAGTACCATGTTATGGCAACTGCTTAAATTTGCACTAGACACTTAGTACTTTGTAACAATAGCTGTTCTGTCTAAATAGTTTTTGTTGTTTTCTAATGGGGGCAAAAGAAAATCATGTTTTTTATTATTTAAATGCAAATGCAAACATATTGAGATATATATCGTGACCATTTTGACCATCGAGATATCAATTATTTTAATATATCGCCCAGCCCTAATGTCAAACAAGTTGCCACCTTGGCTTATGTAAACAGCAACTTGTGTCCATCTCTCTCACACTCTCTCTTCTCTCTAACTCTTCCTCTCTCTGTTTCTCCCTCATACTCTCTCTCTCTCCCTCCTCTCTTTCTCCTTCTTCTCGCTTACTCTCTCTCTCTCTCCCTGCCCCCAAGGAGTCTATGCAGGGCAGCTCAGACGAGACGGCCAACAGCGTGGAGGAGGGCAGCAGCAGCCAGGCCTCCAGCAACGAGGCGGCCTCTAGCCGCGCCAGCCAATCGCCGGGCAGCCCCGCCAGCGAGATGCACTCTGACGACATGGCCGACAGCGAGCCCCTGAAGGAAGAGGAGGAGGAAGAGGAGGATGAGGAGGAGGACGACGAGGAAGAGGACGACGACGAGGAGGACGACGACGACGACGACGAGGAGGAGGACGAGGGCCAGGCGGCGGCGGCGGCGAGCGCGGCGCAGGACGGCAGCGCCCAGAAGGAGGCGCGGGACCCCCCGGAGGTGCGGAAGCGGAAAGCCGGCGAGGCGCTGGGGGAGGGGCAGGGTCACAGCGAGCGGCCGGGGGGAGGCGGTGGCGGAGGCCCCAAGCCCAAGGGCCTCCCCTTCTCCCCCGAGGCCACGGCCGCCATGGTCAACGCCGCCTCGGCCTCGCTGGAGGGCCGCATGAGGATGCTGGAGGCGTGCTCGTCCTCGGGGGCGGAGAGGGGCGAGCAGCAGGGGCCGGGGCCGGGCCCGCAGGGGGGCGGCGACATGGGGCCCTCGCCCATGGTCCAGGGGCCGCAGGAGCCGCCTTGCCTGCCGCGCCCGGGGGACTTCCTGGGGGACGCCATGGGCAGCGAGCTGTTCAACTGCAGGCGCTTCATCGGGCCTCAGCACCACCACCATCATCACCACCACCACCACGAAGGGTAGGTGTCCACCTCGTAGGCCCCTGTCTGTCTATCCATCCGTCTACGCATCCATCTATCTATTCATGCGTCCATCTATCCATGCATACGTTCATGTATCCATCTCACCATCCATCCATGCATGCATCCATCTATCTATTCATGCATCCATATATACATGCATCTATCTTTTCGTGCATCATCCATGCTCATCTATCCATGCATGCATCTATCCATGCATGCATGCATCTATCCATCCATGCATGCATCATCTATCCATGCATGCATGCATCTATCCATGCATCATCTATCCATGCATCTATCCATGCATCCATCTATCCATGCATCTATCCATGCATCCATCTATCCATGCATCTATCCATGCATCCATCCATATATCCATGCATCCATTTATCTAGCCATGCGTCCATGCATGCATCCATCTATCCATTTATCCATGGAATCGTCCATCCTAATGAGAAACCCACTTATCAGAAAGGCTATAAAACACACTGCAGTCTAGTATTACTCGACTCTCATTTATACAATTTGTCTTTAAACTTGTGGAAACACGGTTCTCGTTTGAAGTGAGAATGTTTGACTATATTGTGCCTATTTAGCGCAATTCAACATGAACACTCGAGCAGCAATTTTTTAAAGAAATTGTACATGATTTAAGTATATGTAATAATCAATAATGTAATAAACCAGTTGTGTTTCCTGACCGTGGTGCCTAACCTGCCCTCCCCCCCCACAGACACCTGGTGGAGGACATGCTGAGTGCTGACGACGTGAGCTGCAGCAGCTCGCAGGTGAGCGCCAAGTCGGAGAAGAACATGGCCGACTTCGAGGGGGAGGAGTCAGGCTGCGAGGAGGAGGAGCTGGTGCAGATCAACTCCCACGCCGAGCTCAGCTCCCACCTGCAGCAGCACCTGCCCAACCTGGCCTCCATCTACCACCAGCACCTGGTGCAAGGTCCGCGCCGCTCGCCGCGCACTCTCATCCGCACAAACACACTCACCCGTGCGCACATACACACTCTCACTAAGTCGTTCCTATAGAAACAAACAAACAAATACACACTCGCATCAAACAACACCACAAAAACACTGTGGCGTCACACATCCCCAAATACGACGATGAAACACCCACGTTGGCATGGCCACAGCCAGTCCTGCAGGGTCCTCCCTCACCCTCACCTCCTCTCTCTCTCGCCCCGCGCAGGGCCAGCCGTGCACAAGCACCAGTACACCGGCGGCCACGCCGTCACCGACATCAACCTGGACAACGTGTGTAAGAAGGGCAACACCCTGCTGTGGGACCTGGTCCAGGACGAGGACGCGGTAAGGACGGAGCCCCCCCCCCACCAGGAGGCATTCACTTGTTTTATGATCATCTGTCTTACTTTATCTGTCATCGTGGACCGTTCTTCAACTGTGTTGTCGGGACGTGTTGTTGGCAGTTTCTTTTGTAAATTTCTTTATGGAGATTTTTTTACTTCATTTGTGCCTGTACTACAACAGGTGTACAGGTACAACTGTGTACACTGGATTGGTTAATTGAGAGCCCAAAGATAGTGGCACCACCGAGTCTAGCCTTAGGAGGATATTGTGTTGTTTGTGCATGAAGCATTGATGATGAGCACTCTAGTTACGTACTACTGAGTTAAAAGAAGCGGGGAAAAAGCGGGTTTTCAATCAGTGACTGGAATTTCTTCTCTGTCTCTCTCTCTCTCTCTCTCTCTCTCTCTCTCTCTCTCTCCTCTCTCTCTCTCTCTCTCTCTCTCTCTCTCTCTCTCTCTCTCTCTGTCTCTCTCTCTCACCACGTCCTCTCCAGATCCACCTGTCGGAGGGCCTGATCAACGAGGCTGAGAAGCTGCTGTGCTCTCTGGTCTGCTGGTTCACCGACCGCCAGATCCGCATGCGCTTCATCGAGGGCTGCCTGGACAACCTGGCCCACCACAGGTCTGTGACTGTGCTTTTGTGTCTGTCTGCATGTCACTTTTTATGAATCCTTCTTTATCTAAAAGTATTTGCTGTGTGTGGTGCTACCGCTCTCTCTCGCTCTCTCTCGCTCTCTCTCTTCCATGTTTGACCTGCTTGAACATACCACTTGGCTGTAAGAAAGGCTGGTGACATCAGCCAACAGGACACCTGTCCTGTCCATGTCCTCATCCCTGTTCTCTTCACCCTCAGGTCCGTGGTCGTCTCCCTGCGGCTTCTACCAAAACTTTTCGGCACTTTTCAGCAGTTCGGCTCCAGTTACGACACCCATTGGATCACCATGTAAGTGTGGTGCCTTCGCCCGTCAAGCACATTTCTGTTTTTTTTTACTTAATCTAGATATTCTGAAGATTGATACGGAGAAATGTCCATTACATGTCATTACCCAACGACTTCATCACCTAATGTTTGGCCCCGTCTGTTATGAAATAATGGAGTTTTGAATGAACGTAACAGGATAAGTGTTGTCGTCAAGGAAACTATTAGTACACCTCCTCCTTTTTCAGACACACTGTAAAACGTCAGGATTTTCCTTTGAATCACAGTTCACCTCATTCTTGAACACCACCAAAATAAAACACCAAAATAATCCCTACATTTTCATGGGATGAATTTCGAGACGACACCTACCTTCCCCAGATTGTAGTGTGAGGTGTAATGTCTGTGTTCTGATCCTGCCTCACACACACACACCAGGTGGGCAGAGAAGGAGCTGCACATGATGAAGCTGTTCTTCGACAACCTGCTGCACTACATCCAGGAAGTGAGGGAGCAGAGACACAAGTTTGCCCTGTGAGTCATCATTTCTCTCTCTCTCTTTCTGTGTCTTAGTTCTACCTCCCTCTGTCTCTCTTTCTGTGTCTTAGTTCTACCTCCCTCTCTCTTTGTGTCTTAGTTCTACCTCCCTCTGTCTCTCTTTCTGTCTCTTAGTTCTACCTCCTCTCTCTTTCTTTCTGTCTCTTAGTTCTACCTCCCTCTCTCTCTCTCTCTCTCTCTCTCTCTTTGTCTCTTAGTTCTACCTCCCTCTGTCTCTTTCTTTCTCTTTGTGTCTGTCTCTTACACTCTCTCCCCCCCACAATCAATCTGACCTATGCGTGCCAGTTTTAACCGTCGGACGTTAAATTGGAGTTGAGGCCCGGTCTCAAATCTCAAAACCAACTCATTGAAAAGGTTGATGACGTTTTGGTTCCTGGTCCGGTTCAAACGATAGCTTGTCATACTGTGACGACGACTACCCCCAGGAATGTTGGGAGGCTGTCTAAAACGCATTGTCCTCCCTCCTCCCCCTCTCAGGTACGGCCACAGTGCTGAGGTCCAAGTACGCCTGCAGTTCCTCACCTGTGTCTTCTCCACCCTGGGCTCCCCCGACCACTTCAGTAAGCGACCACATACACACGAGCGCACACACACACACATACACACGAGCGCACACACACACACACACACACACACACACACACACACACACACACACACACACACACAGAGGTCTTCTCCACCCTGGGCTCCCCCGACCACTTCAGTAAGCGACCACACACACACATACACACGAGCGCACACACACACACATACACACACACACACACAGAAGTCTTCTCCACCCTGGGCTCCCCCGACCACTTCAGTAAGCGACTACACACACACACACACACAGAGACAGAGAGAGAGAGAGAGAGAGAGAGAGAGAGAGAGGACTGTGGATATGGCGGTTACATGTGGAACCTGAGGAGCCCTGGTGAGACAGAAAGACCCATTGTCCCTCAGCCAGACGGCCCGGGCCATCTCTTCACACCCAGTCTCTCTTTCTCACACACACACACACACACACACACCATCCACAATCTCTCACACACACCATCCACAGTCTCTCACACGCACCATCCACAATCTCTCACACACACCATCCAGTCTCTCACACACACCATCCAGTCTCTCACACGCACCATCCACAGTCTCTCACACACACACACCATCCACAGTCTCTCACACACACCATCCACAGTCTCTCACACACACCATCCACAGTCTCTCACACACACACACCATCCACAGTCTCTCACACACACCATCCACAGTCTCTCACACACACACACCATCCACAGTCTCACACACACACCATCCACAGTCTCTCACACACACCATCCACAGTCTCTCACACACACCATCCACAGTCTCTCACACACACCATCCACAGTCTCTCACACACACACACCATCCACAGTCTCTCACACACACCATCCACAGTCTCTCACACACACCATCCACAGTCTCTCACACACACCATCCACGGTCTCTCACACACACCAACCACAGTCTCTCACACACACCATCCACAGTCTCTCACACACACGCACCATCCACAGTCTCTCACACACACGCACCATCCACGGGGACGGTTGAGCTCCCGAAGGGTGTGTTCGTCTGTGTGTGCTGGTCGGATGTCGAAGAAGAATCATTGTGTGTATCCATGTCATTGTATACAAATGTGTGTGTGGGAATGACCGTGTGTGTGTGTGTCTGTGTCCTTGGAAGGACATACAGTGTGTGTGTATTGTGAGAGAAAGAGTCCTTGTGTATGCATTGAATAGTTTGGGAGAAAGGCTCAATGCCTGTGTGTGTGTGTGTGTGTGTGTGTGTGTGAGAGAGAGAGAGAGATGGTTAGATAAAGAGTAAACGGGATGATTCAGAGGTCGACGGGGAGAGCGAGCCTCATGGTGCCCGTGAGGGCGGGGCCCCCCCCCCAGCCTGCCCATTCTCCTCCTCACAAAAGGACTAGATCCTCCATGTAACACACACTGCCTCCTCCGTCCCACCCTGCCAGACACTCGGGCACCCCCGCAGTGTGTCCTACCAGGCCCGACATGCGCTTCACACGCTGGGAATGATCCGTTTGCGTCGTTTGAAGATGCGTAATGCCGTTTTTACGTGTTTTATCTAGGCGCTCTCCCGACGCGATTGATGACCGTCTTCTCTTCTCCTCTCTTTCCTTGTTTTTCTTTCTTCGTCCTCCTCTACCTCCCTCTCCTTCCCCTGATCCTCCTCACCTCCCTCTCCTTCCCCTGATCCCCCTCACCTCTCTCTCCTCCCCCTCCTCTCAGGGCTGAGTCTGGAGCAGGTGGACATCCTGTGGCACTGCCTGGTGGAGGACTCTGAGTGCTATGACGACGCGCTGCACTGGTTCCTCAACCAGGTGCGCAGCAAGGACCAGCACGCCATGGGCATGGAGACGTACAAGCACCTGTTCCTGGAGAAGGTAGTGACACACACACACACACACACACACACACACACCACACCCTGGAGGACCTGGACAGGGTAACACTCACACACTCGCGCTCGCATACTCTCAAACCGCTTTCTAGGACGGTTGTGTACATGAAGGGACACACACTCAGAATAGTGCACATAAGCAACCCCTTCAGCCATCGCGTTCCTACGAGTAGCAAATGGGGGCGCGTTTGAAACGTTTCCCCTGTCCCTCCCAGATGCCCCAGCTGAAGCCGGAGACCATCAGCATGACGGGGCTCAACCTGTTCCAGCACCTGTGTAACCTGGCCCGCCTGGCCACCAGCGCCTACGACAGCGGCTCCAACTGCGAGGTACACACACACACACACAGACACCCACACACACACACACACAGTCATGCAGACCATTTGTTAACTCAAAGTTTTTGGGGGTGTTTTACATATTTTTCTAAAATGATTCATATGGGTTTCTCTTACATCGCCTTGCTGCCCCCCCCATCACTCACCGTTGACCCCTCCCTCATCTGTGACCCCTGACCCCGCACCTTCCTCCTTGTGTCCCTCTCTCTCTCTCTCTCTGCAGCTGTGTGGGATGGACCAGCTGTGGGGCATAGCTCTCAGGGCCCAGTCAGCTGACATCAGCCGCGCCGCCATCCAGTACATCAACTCCTACTACATCAACGGTCAGTCCACCTCCACTGTGTGTGTGTGTATGATCTCTCTGTGTGTGTGTATGATCTCTGTGTGTGTGTATGATCTCTGTGTGTGTATGCCGACCCCTGCTCTGTGGTGTGTATCTTGTACATTCGTGTTCTGTTATTTATAGAGCCGGATTTGTTGAGTTGCCATGGTGACTGGCTAACCTGCATGTGTGTGTTTCTGTGGGTGCTCTTTTGTTGTTTTCTCTCTGTGTGTGTGTGTGCATGCGCGTGTGTATTTTCCCCATTTGTGTGTGTGTTCACGTCTCTGTGTGCGTTTGAATGTATATCTGTACGTATTCACGTTTGTGTGTGTGCGCGGAATGCACGATCAGACCCGTGTTCACAACTTGTCTGTCTCTCTCTCTCTCTCTCTGTCTCTCTCTCTCTCTCTCTCTCTCTCTCTCTCTCTCTCTCTCTGTCTCTCCCTCTGTCTCTCTCTCTGTCTCTCTCTTTCTCTGTCTGTCTCTCTCTGTCTCTCTCTCTCTCTCTCTCTCTCTCCCTCTCTCTCTCTCTCTCCCTCTGTCTCTCTCCCCCCCCAGCGGGTAAGACGGGGCTGGAGAAGGAGCAGGAGTTCATCAGTAAGTGCATGGAGAGTCTGATGATGGCCTCGTCCAGCCTGGACAAGGACCCCCAGTCCAGCCTCACCATCATAGAGAGAGGCCTGCTCATGCTCAAGACCCACCTGGAGGCCTTCCGACGCAGGTACACACACACACACACACACACACACATGCAATACATACACACACATATATACACACACATAGACATACATACATTGTTTACCAACCACTTGGCCTGTGCACCAACACACGTCCCCCACACACACACACTGTGAAAAGTCGGGGCCCGACCCCTGATGGAAAAAACCCACAGCAGGCACACACACTTGAATTCATCTTCAACTTCCACACATGCAAACACACTCTTCAAACAACAACAATGACCCTTCCCTCTATGCCCCCTCCCCCCCCCACACACACACACACACACATCCACACACACACACACGCAGGTTTGCCTACCACCTGCGCCAGTGGCAGATCGAGGGCACGGGCATCAGCAGCCACCTGAAGGCCCTGAGTGACAAGCAGTCCCTGCCGCTACGCATCGTGTGTCAGCCGGCCGGCCTGCCCGACAAGGTACGCCCCCCCCCCACACACACACACACACACACACACACACACACACACACAGCGCTGTGGACACGGGTCCAGAGGAGGACATACTGGGTCTGGGACATACTGGGTGGAGTTCCATGGGTTTGGGCACCCATAACCCATTTCTGTGTGTGTGTGTCTACCTGTGTGTGTGTGTGTGTACTGTACCCTCCCCCCCCCCTCTCCCTCAGATGACCATCGAGATGTACCCCAGTGACCAGGTGGCAGACCTGCGGGCCGAGGTCACCCACTGGTACGAGAACCTGCAGAAGGAGCAGATGAACCAGCAGGCCCAGCTGCAGGAGTTTGGCCAGAACAGCCGCCAGGCAGACTTCCCAGGTCAGACACACACACACACACACACACACACACACACAGGCAGACTTCCCAGGTCAGACACACACACACACACACACACACAGGTAGACTTCCCAGGTCAGACACACACACACACACACACACACACACACACACACACAGGTAGTAAGACACGCAGAGACACACACACAGGTAGTAAGACACGCAGAGACACACACACACACACACACAGGTAGACAGACACGCAGAGACACACACACACACACACACACAGGTAGACAGACACGCAGAGACACACACACAGGTAGTAAGACACGCAGAGACACACACACAGGTAGTAAGACACGCAGAGACACACACACACACACACACAGGTAGACAGACACGCAGAGAGACACACACACACACACACACACACACACACACACACACACACACACACACACACACACAGGTAGTAAGACACGCAGAGACACACACACAGGTAGTAAGACACGCAGAGACACACACACACACACACACAGGTAGACAGACACGCAGAGAGACACACACACACACACACACACACAGGTAGTAAGACACGCAGAGACACACACACACACACACAGGTAAACAGACACACAGACACGCACACACACACACACACACAGGTAGACAGACACGCAGAGACACACAGACACACACACACACACACACACACACACAGGTAGACAGACACGCAAGAGACACACAGAGACACACACACAGGTAGACAGACATGCACAGAGACACACACACACACACAGGTAGACAGACTCACGCAGAGAGACACACACACACACACACACACACACACACACAAAGAGGTAGATCATTTCATAAGATCATGCTTGCACACATCTTGAATTTTTAGAGTCTTTGACCTTTACTGTATGTCTACAAGTTAATTAAAAGATGTGTGTGTGTGTGTGTGTGTCTATCTGTGCGTGTGTGTCATTCAGGTGGGCTGATGGGGCCGGTCCGAATGATCTCGTCCGGTCACGAGTTGACCACCGACTACGATGAGAAGACCCTGCACGAGTTGGGCTTCAAAGACATGCAGGTGAGCCCTGCTCCTAGTGACCCTTAAGGAAACACAAGTTAACCCTTAACCGCTCACAAGCGGAACAGCGTGGCAACACACAGTGGTACTAAACTTATAAGCGGGGGGGGGCGGGGAAACAACTTACATTTGTGGTTTGCAAAGATTAAAAAAGCATTCTTTTTATAAAGTAGTAACTTTACCGCTTGCTGTTTCTCTAAGAAAATAATATTTCAGATGATGGCTACACGGAAGGAAGGTTACAAAATTGTTAAAATGGTAACCAATGTTTGACATTTCCAAAAGCCCATTTTCCAAATGAAACCGAATAAACCACAAGGCCGTTCTGAAAATTCATTTGGGCAACCCACGCCACATTCTCAACTCCCCCGTCTTCACCTATGAACCCCCCCCTCCCCCGTCTTCACCTATGAACCCCCCCCTCCCCTCCCTCGCCTCCCTCCACCCCCACCACCCACCACACCACCCCAGATGGTGTTTGTCTCGCTGGGCGCCCCGCGGCGGGAGCGTAAGGGCGAGGGGGTGCAGCTGCCGGCCTCCTGCCTGCCCCCTCCCCAGAAGGAGCACATCCCCATGCTGCTGCTGCTGCAGGAGCCCCACCTCACCACGCTGTTCGACCTGCTGGAGATGCTGGCCGGCTTCAAGCCCCCCGGCCCCAACGCCCAGAGGGCGCCCGACAACCCACAGGTAGGGAAGGGGGGTGGCGGGGGAGGTGGGGTTGAGGGGCTGTGTGGGGGGGGTGGAAGGGAGGGGGTTTGAAGAGTGTATGTGTGTGGGGGGGGTAGAGGGTGTGTGTGTTTGGGAAGTGCAGGGGGTTCTAAGAGTGTGTGGGTGGTTTGAAGGGGGTGTGTTTAGGAGGTGAGGGGGCTTGAAGAGTGTGTGTGTGTGTGTTGTTGGGAGAGGTGTGTTGGGGAGGTGGGGGGGGGTTTGAAGATGTGTGTGTGCATGTGCGGAGTCGATGGGCCTTACGTGTGTGTGCGTCGCAGATGTGGTTCTCAACATCAACCAGGCACAAAAACCTTACGGAGACATGACAGAGCCGTCGCACGGCGCTCTCGCCTCCTGTCGAGCAGCCTTCACTGTCGGCTTTGAACTCCACGGAGAAGCTTTCAACGTCCGCTCAGACCGGCGCGCTCGTCCTTCAGATCATCCAGTCGGTCCTCCAGCTCCTTTTCCTTTTTTTCTTTTTTTTCTTTTTTTTTAGTGGACGAGCTGAGCTCTGTCAGAGCGGCTCCTAAATCTTTTCGTCTTTTCATCTCTCCCCGAATACAAATGAGCCCGTCTCCTGCCAGGTGCCTCATGTATAAGACAAGAGTAGAGGGCCGCCTAAGTCGCTGCCTGTCTTTTTAGACAGTCCTGGAAATCCCACGACGTTTGTATCAGACGTATCGCTGTTCTGGATGCAGGCACTTGTTAGTTTTTTTTTCTTGTTGTTTTTTCTTCTTCCGATACGATGCGTTCGTCAGTCAGAGCTTTTTATAGTCTTTTGTGGCGAGAGGGAGGATGGGAGAGGTTAGCCAGTGAGCTAAGCCTCTTTTAACACACACACACACTATCTTTCATCTCTTCCTGTGCCTGACAGACACACACTGTCTCATGTACACACTCACTCGCCGTCTCTCTTTTTGTTTTGCTTTCAGTTCTACACTCGCACACACACACTGTGTGTAGGTTGTTTGTCGACTGTTTTGTTTGCGACAGATTTGAGTCCATAGTTCTTGTCCTTTAGCGACTCATCACTAGGTTGATCCCGCGGTCTATTGGGCTTTTATCAGACCTGCTCTTTCATATACAAAAAGGATTGACCAGTGGGTTGCCTTGTTTGGGCTTACCTGCGTGCGTGTCTGTTTGCCTGGGTGTGTGTGTTGTGTGGTCTTGTTTAACTACCCTTGTGGGGACCAATTGTCCTCGCGAGTTTAGTGAAACATGAAAAACTTGAATGAGTGAGTGGTCGGGCCCCACTAGGATAGAAAAACTCACGTGTGTGTGTGTGTGTCCCGTCTGCAGAACATGCGTTGTGAGGAGCTCCACCTCCACGCCGAGAACCTGTCGCGGCGCGTGTGGGAGCTGCTGATGTTGCTGCCCACCTGCCCCAACATGCTGCAGGCCTTCCAGAACATCTCAGACGACACGGTCGGTACCAAGCCCCTCCTTTCCTCCTCTACCTCCTTCTCCCCTCTCCTCCCTCCTCCTCCTCTCCTGTCATCCCTCCCTCTTTCCCCTCCTCTCATCCTCCCCTCCTTCCTTCACTCCCCCTCCTCTCACCCTTCTCTCCTCTTCTCCCCCCCCCTCCCTCCCTCCACAGTTATATTATAAAATATTCATATTAAGAATGGTTTGTGTCTGTGCGTGCAGGGTGGAGAGGGTCTGTGCTGGAAGGACCTGCTGAGGATCAAGAGCCCCCACAAGCTGCTGTACGCCCTGGAGATCATCGAGGCCCTGGGCAAGCCCAACAGGCGCATCCACAGGGAGTCCACGGTGGGGGGTCACACACACACACACACACACCTCACATCCATGAGATGAGATTACCGATGGGGAGACACTATCTCTCTTTCTCACACACACACACACACGCTATGATATTAGATTTCAAATGGGGGTACTCTCTCTCTCTCTCACACACGTTACTGATAGTAACTCCTTGTGTGTCTTCCTGTGTCCAGGGAAGCTACAGTGACCTGTACCCAGACTCTGATGACTCCAGCGAGGACCAGATAGAGAACAGCAAGAACTCCTGGAGCTGCAAGGTAAGAGGCCACAGATAGACCCAACACATCACATCACAACACCGTGCTCTCTCTCATACACATCATATCTTATTGTGTCATTGATGTTCTCTCTTTTCTCTCTCTCTCTCTCTCTCTCTCTCTCTCTCTCCTCTCTCTCTCTCTCTCTCGTCTCTCTCTCTCTCATCTCTCTCTCTTCTCTCTCTCTCTCTCTAGTTTGTCTCCTCTGGAGGGCTTCAGCTCCTGCTGGAGATTTTCAACTCGGCCATCCTGGAGCCTAAGGACCAGGAGTCCTGGACAGTGGTGAGTCTAGACTCCTGTGATGAAACGCCAAACTGTGACACCCGATCCTTCTAATATACTCGAGCGAGAGAAGTGACTTCATCAACTAAAATTACAGGATTTCCCCAAAACACTGGTGGCATATGTATTTGTCAAGGCAAGGATTTGTCCCTAGCAGAGTCAGGGTTCCTAGCAGGGTTACACACACACACACACACACAAATGCACACACACACACACACAAACACACACTCCTTCGCGAATAAAAATCCGGTCTCCTCTCCTGCCCCCTAGTGGTTGCTGGACTGCCTGGCATGCCTGCTCAAGCTCATCTGCCAGTTTGCGGTGGACCCGGCGGACCTGGACCTGGCCTATCACGACGTGTTCTCCTGGTCGGGCCTCACCGACAGCCAGCGCAAGCGGGCCTGGGCCGGCAAGGCCCGCAAGGCAGCCGGGGACCACGGCAAGGGGCTGCACATCCCCCGCCTGACCGAGGTGACGTCTCTCACCCGCCTGGCTTTAGGGATTTTGTGGATTACATTTATGATTTTTCTTTTGAAATGTATTTGTATTTAACCTCTCGTGATTCGTTGTCTTTTATTCCTTTTTTTATTTTTTATATGGGCTTTTATCGCGTAGGTCTTTCTCGGCCTCGTCCAAGGCACCAACCTCATCCAGCGGCTGATCAACGTGGCCTACACCTACGACAACCTCGCCCACAGGTGAGGAAGCGAGCGCCGTCCGGGTCGCGTCCAAACGTAGAGTTTGTCGTCCGTTCGTCCCCCCCTGTCCGTCCCCTCAGAGTAACGCTGGCTTCCTGGTCTCTCCGCAGGGTCCTGAAGGCTCAGTCGGACCACAGGTCCCGTCACGAAGGTGAGACGGGCTCCCCAAAGAAACGACGATAAGTTGTAGAAACGGACCGTTTCGAGACGGTGGAACATCGCACTCTTTTTTTTAGGCACTTTGGCCTGATATTAACTGGGTCATTTTGATACTCGCAGTAACACACTAAAGTGCATCGTGAACGATGACAAATGCACCCGTTAGGCACATATAGCTTGTAACTTACGGCCGTGTGTTGCCCTTGAGCAGGGCTCGCGCTGGTGTCCTAAGCCTGTGTCATATATTAGTAACTGTTACCATCTCTAAACACCGTAGCCCTTGCTCCCCCCAGTGACCCACTACTCCATGTGGCTGCTGGTGAGCTGGGCCCACTGCTGCTCCATGGTGAAGTCCAGCCTGGCCGACAGCGAGCACCTCCACGACTGGCTCAAGAAGCTCACGCTGCTGGTGCCAGAGGTGAGGGAGCACGGGGTGGAGAGGGAGGGAGGGAGGGAGAGGAAGTTGGAGGCCAGGAGAGAGGGATTGAGGGAAAGGAGGGAGGGGAGAGCATGAGCTGTGAAGGAGGCTTGGAGGAGAGGAGATGGTTAGGGGAGAAGGTCGAGGGAGAGAAGGAGGGCAAGAGAGGACGTCCGGGGAAAGGAGGAAGAGGATGAAGTCCAATTGAAGTAGATGAGGTCAGGGGAAGGGAGGAATAGAGGGAGGGGAGGCATACCGGATTTGGGCGTCTACCAACCCGACCAGAGTGTTGACCTCGAACAAATGTTTTCCCCCCAGACGGCGGTGAGACACGAGGCGTGTAACGGCCTCTACAAGCTGTCCCTGTCGGGCCTGGAGGGAGGGGAGTCCATCAACAGGTCCTTCCTGCTGCTGGCTGCCTCCACCCTGCTCAAGTTCCTGCCCGATGCCCAGGCCCTTAAACCGCTCCGGGTGGGTACTGACACACACACACACACACACACACACACAGGTTTGTTTTACTATCCTAGTGAGGACCAATACTTCACTCCTAAAATGATGGTATCCCTCACCCCTATCCCTTAATATTATTCTAACCCTGTAATTTTAACCCTAACCCCCCTCCAAAATAAAATAAAGACAAACGGCACAAAGCAAAGTTGTGGGGCCCAAGAAAATGTCCCCACAAGGTATTTCCTTGTGGGTATTCCTAGTCCTCACAAGGGTCGTATTAACAACAAGAACACGCAAACACCTGTAAATGCACACGTGTGCATACCGTAAACACACAAACACACACACAAACCCACAAACCTGCGTTTTGTTCATTCGAAACACGCTTCCACACACAGTCCACACACTCGCACTCAGCCCAGTGCCGTTCCGTACATGACGGTGTGTGTGTGTCCTGCAGGTGGAGGACTACGAGGAGGAGCCCCTGTTGAGGACGGGCTGTAAGGAGTACTTCTGGCTGCTGTGCAAGCTCATCGACAACATCCACGTCAAAGACGCCAGCCAGGTAGGGCGACGCTAGGGGATCCCGCTTACACACCGCCCACCAGTACCAAGGCAGGGTAGGACTCCGAGTAGGCTAGCCTCTGTCTAACAGCTGTTGTGCCGACTCATTGCAGACGACCTTGTTGGACCTGGACGCCCTGGCGAGGCACCTGGCCGACTGCATCCGGAGGTGAGTTGGCAAAAGCAGAACAGAGACTGTCTCTGATTGACTTATTCTGCCGTTTTTTTCCCAAATCTTCTCCCAGACTGACTCGTTCTATCCAAAGACTTTGCGTGTTAGGGCTGTTGAATAGTGTCCCCAAACTCCACCTTCCCTACCCAAACTTGACCTCCCCTCCCAAAACATCACCTCCTAACTCCATCTCTGCCCCCCCCCCACCCCCACCAGCCGTGAGATCCTGGACCAGCAGGACGGCGCGGTGGAGGACGACGGGCTGACGGGCCTGCTGCGGCTGGCCACCAGCGTGCTGCGCCACAAGCCGCCGTTCAAGTTCTCGCGCGAGGGCCAGGAGTTCCTGCGCGACGTGCACGACCTGCTCTTCCTGCTGCCCAGCCTGGCCGACCGCTCGCAGCCCAAGGCCAAGTCCCACGCGGCGCGCGCCGCCGCCTACGACCTGCTGGTGGAGACGGTGAAGGGCTCGGTGGAGAACTACCGGCTGCTTCACAACTGGGTCATGTCCCAGCACATGCAGGGTGAGGAGCGGGGGTGGAATCTTGGAGGGAGGGGGGGGGGTTCTGGAAGGGTATTATCTGTGAGGGAGGGGGGGAAGGAGGGGTTCTGAAAGGGTATTATCTGTGAGGCAGGGGGGGGGAAGGCTGGGTTCTGGGGGTAGTCTCTGTGAGGGAGGGGCTGGGGGGGGAGGGTTGAGCCGGGGGGGTAGAATCTGAGAGGTGTCTGACTTGGGTAGTATAAAGGATAAAGCTAGGTGAGAGTTGTAGAAGACAAGGCCCCGGTGTATTTCCTGATCTGCATTAGAACACGTGTTAACTGCAGTTCTGTGTTCATGTGTGTGTCCAGCCTCCCACGCCCCCTACAAGTGGGACTACTGGCCCCACGACGACGTGCGGGCCGAGTGCCGCTTCGTGGGCCTCACCAACCTGGGGGCCACCTGCTACCTGGCCTCCACCATCCAGCAGCTCTACATGATCCCCGAGGCCAGGCAGGCCGTGTTCACCGCCAAGGTCAGTCCACCGCGCCGCTACACCCGGAACAGAGATTCACCTTCATCATATATGGGCCGCATATTATGACGATAACAAATCCTGTGATTTGACTTGGGAACAAAAAACGTCCTACATGTATTCTTGTTTTGTGTTTTTTTTTGTCTTGCTTTTGTTCTTAATTGTTTGCTGGGACCCGATTTAAGCAATAATTATTTCCATTAGTAAATCTGTTATTTGTATTTCATCAGTACGCAGAAGAGATCAAGCACAAGACCACTCTACTGGAGCTCCAGAAAATGTTCACCTATCTGATGGTACACACACACTCACACGCAGACACACACACTTCCTTTATGGAGGGAGAAAATGTACCATCTTGCACATTGCTGAAGATTCTAGAAGGCATCATCCCCCTTCTCAGGAGAGTGAGAGGAAGGCGTACAACCCGCGGCCCTTCTGCAAGACCTACACCATGGACAAGCAGCCCCTCAACACGGGCGAGCAGAAGGACATGACCGAGTTCTTTACCGACCTCATCACCAAGATCGAGGAGATGTCCCATGACCTGGTACACCTGACCCTCGACCCCCCTGACCAGACCAAAACACACACACACACACACTGTCTCATTGAACACCACTATGTTCAAACGCCTACTCGGTTGTCATGTGATAGTATCTTCTTGAAAGGTTTTATAAGGCTGTCTAATGAACTGTTTTGTTTTTTTGTCTTTCTCAGAAAAACACAGTGAAGACGCTGTTCGGAGGAGTCATCACCAACAATGTGGTCTCCCTGGTACGAAACCTTCTTCTGTCTCTCTCGACCTTTTCCCC
The DNA here is from genome assembly GCA_903064625.1 of Mallotus villosus. Lineage (NCBI taxonomy): Eukaryota > Metazoa > Chordata > Actinopteri > Osmeriformes > Salangidae > Mallotus > Mallotus villosus. Next base: position 96,304 of record CAEFZP010001471.1, read on the forward strand.
CGTTTGTTCTCCTGTCTATGTTCTATGTTCCCCTGTCTGAGCCTTGTGTCTGACTCCTGTGCTGGTGTCCCTCCGCAGGACTGTGACCACGTCAGCCAGACAGCGGAGGAGTTCTACACCGTCAGGTGCCAGGTGGCTGACATGAAGAACATCTACGTGAGTGGCACCACAACGCCTCCGCCAGCCCTCCCAACACCCCCCTCCCCCTCCCAGCCCTCCGGCCCGCTCCCCTGCACTGTGACACGCATCTATGGCCCCTTTTCAAACAGAGGAAGAGGGGGCTTGTGAGCTAACGGGGGTTCCCTGCCGATTGATTCCATCGGCTATCTACGCCAGCAATTTTTTGTTTGTGTTCTTTTACTTTTTGTTGGTGAACTTAGCCTAGGGACCAGACAAATATGGCCACTCAAACGGATATCCCTCCTGCTACAATCTGGTTGGGCCAATCACAGCAGTTTATCTGATTGGGGACAGGTTTAAGACGATGCCAGGCTAGGAAAAACCTTTCCCATAGAGCACCTTTAAATCGGTAAGATTGGTTTCTTGTACTGTACCCACATTATGGCTTTGTGTTCCTCTCCTCAGGAGTCCCTGGATGAGGTGACCATCAAGGACACCCTGGAGGGGGACAACATGTACACCTGCTCCCAGTGTGGGAAGAAGGTCCGAGCGGAGAAGAGGTAAGCGCTGCCCCACGCACTGCTCTCCTTTAAGGGGGGATGGACTGTGCAAGTTTGCATGTTCGCAGGGTCAAGTGTGCCCCAAATGGGATTGAAATCGACGTGTAGTTCATTTAGACGTGTTTTATAGGACTATTAAATGACGACGTCAGGGTTTTTCCTCGCTTTTATAGCACACACTAAATTATCTTCATTCGATCGTTTTCTTTTCCATCCCTTTCTCTCTCCTGTCTCTCCACCTGTCCCCTCCACTTCCTCCTTATCCTCCTTTTCTCTTTCTCTCTCTCCTCTCTCTCCCTCTCTCCTCCCCTCCTCCTCCTTATCTCTCTTTCCTTATCGCCTCCTCCTGGTCTCTCTCCACCCCTCCTCCTCCTCCTTTTATCTCTCCCCTCCTCCTCCTCTTCCTCAGGGCGTGCTTCAAGAAGCTTCCACGCATCCTGAGCTTCAACACCATGCGCTACACCTTCAACATGGTGACCATGATGAAGGAGAAGGTCAACACGCACTTCTCCTTCCCGCTGCGCCTGGACATGACCCCCTACACCGAGGACTTCCTCATGGGCAAGGGCGACAGGAAGGAGGGTAAGGCACACTTCCTGTTGCGGCACGAGGGTTCCCGAGATGGGGGCTAGGTTGCGCAGAGCGCCGTCGATTTGGGCTCAGTTTCCTCTTTTTCTATCCGGTTTCCCCTTTTCTCCTCCTGGATTGGTTGAATTGGAGGGAATTGTCCCAAGCAGTCCTGCGATTGGATGACTTCAACCAACCAAATCCCCTTGTGTCCGTCAGGTTTCCGGGAGGAGGGCGAGAGCAAGGTGGCGGAGAGCTACGAGTATGACCTCATCGGCGTGACGGTCCACACGGGCACGGCCGACGGCGGCCATTACTACAGCTTCATCCGGGACATCGTCAACCCCCACGCCTACAAGAACAACAAGTGGTGAGCCAGGAGGGCAGTTTGAATTCAGACCAACTTTATTCATACGTGTTCGACTCACCGCCAAGCTTGAAGGCTAACTGAGATATTTACAATACAAATCAATACAAATAACAAATGAAAATCTTTCAAGAGAGACTTGTCCCAAACACTCCACAAAATCACACCCACTGAAATCGATATAGTTTAAGAAGAGGACACATTGCATGTCAAACCCAGGCCAAAGGCAGTCAGTAGCTTGAGTGTATCAAACGGTGATCATGGTAAATTAAGTCTCTATCAAATAGCTATTTGCAGCTCTATTTAATCATGGACTATGCAACGCTCATTTTGGTCACATGTCGGCTACACTGATGGGGTCTGTTCACAGGTACTTATTCAACGACGCGGAGGTGAAGCCCTTCGACTCTGCCCAGCTGGCATCGGAGTGCTTCGGTGGAGAGATGACGGTGAGACACGACCGGAGACGTCGTCGCTACAGCACACACACACACACACACACACACACATGGAAGGATGTTTAGAAGTGTGAGAGCTCTGACGAAAGAACGCTTTCCTCCTGCAGACCAAGACGTACGATTCGGTCACGGACAAGTTCATGGATTTCTCCTTTGAGAAGGTCAGTCTGGGGGTGGTGTCAGTTTTTGGCAGTGAATTTCTGTAACATTTGTTTTGTATATGTTTTTTTAATATTTTAAATATTTTTTTATATATTGTTTATTGTTGTCTTGTCCCTAATTTATTCTCCTCTCTTCTATCCCTTCATCCCTTCCATCCATTTTTCTCTACCTATCTATGTCCGGCCGTCTATTCCTTCTTCCCTCCTTCTATCCCTCCCTTTCTCTCCCTCTTTCCCCTCCATCTCTCCCGTCCTCCCTCCAGACCCACAGTGCCTACATGTTGTTCTACAAGAGGGTGGAGCTGGAGGAGGAGAACGGGAAGGACTTCAACTTCGACGTGTCTCCCGATCTGCTGGAGGTACCCACACGCCTCAGACACCCCCAGGTGGGGGGGTTCTAGTTTTGGAACCCCCACTTCCTTTGGAAGTGTCTTGTGGTTTCTGTCCTGAGCATATTCTTTGTCTTCCAGTGGATCTGGCACGACAACATGCAGTTCCTGCAGGACAAGAACATATTCGAACACACCTATTTTGGGTCAGTGCAACCGAAATGTTTTTACTTCAGCCTCAGTCCGTCGACCGTCTCTGGCGTTACTGTGATGCTAACGATGCTAAATGACTCAATGTCACATGTAAACGTCTGGTTGTAGGCTAGCTGACGTCTCCTCCCCTCTGGCGTTACTGTGATGCTAACGGCTGACGTCTCCTCTCTCTCTCTCTCAGCTTCATGTGGCAGCTCTGCAGCAGCATCCCCAGCACTTTACCAGACCCCAAAGCCATCTCCCTCATGACCGCCAAGGTGAGCCGCGAGCGACCGCATCTCGACCGTTAAGCTGCTCACTGTCAACTTTGTCTCGTCGATCGGGCTGCATGCCTAACCGACGTTGATTTTTAGAATTGTTATTTAATTTTTACTTAACCTTGTAACCCATAATACTTTTTCCTTAAAGGGGTCACTGACTGCAAAACCGTTTTTACCTTGTCATAGTTGAATAACGACAGTTCGGTGGGTAAAATGAACATACAGTGAACCTCAAAGTCCATTGACACTTATTTCCCATGCAAATCTCAAAAAGAAAAAATCTAGCTGTAGAACGGTAGCTTTTGGAAAAATCCACCCTCGGGACGTCGGGAGGGTATCGCGCATTCAATTGGCTCTGGTCTGTGTCTTTGTCACGCCCCAAAATGTACATCCAGACCAGCCCACTCACTGGTGTTCTTGCCCAGTCCGAGGTAGCGACGCTACGTTTCTAAACACATCAACATACTTTACTTAGCAAATGACTAGCTAGACTAGCTGTAGTCGGCATTAGAAGGGAAGCTTCCAAAAAAATTGCCAGAAAACGAAAGCAGTCTAGCCTTTTGCTGACGCCTGTCTAGATTATCTATTCGAAATAACTGGAGAAAGGCTGTGCTAGATACAGGATACGTTAGCATTGCTAATAACTGTTATTGACAAAATCATACTACAGTTTGCGGTTCTGATGAACATAACTAAGGTCGGAACGCACCTCTTTTCAGCAACAGCTTCATAGCAAATCCTGCTTTACATATTCCCAGGTTTTTAAAACCGTCCTTGGTGAAATGGTTCGCGCAACTGCACAGAGATCTTCTATGCTACGGTATAAACAAACATCAGCCATACCCGTCTAGTCAATGTTAACTAGACTCAAGCTCATCTGTTTTTCATCGGTGATTTGCAAGGAATGTAAGAACAGCTAGATAGCGAAAACACCTATACGGTAGGCATGTAAACCAGTTTAGCTTGCTAACGCAAGAGCATGAATGTGTTATGATTTAGCCTAGTTTATTGGCAATTGGATTTACGTTATTTCATGTTCCTGACTATGTTTCATTCAAATAAATAACCCGTGTTGTTATGTAAATCTACAATTCAGATGCATGTTTGTCCAGATCTATTTTTCAGTAAGATAGCTAGAGCTAACTGAAGCTGTGTTGAATCACGATAGTTTGTATGCTAAACTGTAGTGCTAACGTTACCCACCTAAGGCGATTCTGTTTGCTTCGACAACAGACGTGGAAACTACCGTAATCATTTCAAATTATATCTAGTCAATCTGTTGAAAACAGTGTTGTGTAGACACAATAGATTTATTTGTACGTTTTTATTTCAAGTCGCCACCTTCTTGTTTCAGTGAGTGCTGTTGGCCGTCTTTGCTCCGCAGCTTCGCTCGTTGTAAACCAACCAATCAGCGCACAGCTCATCTAAATACCAATGATATAAGGGAAAAAGCTAGCGTTTTTTCCCGGGAAAAAAATGCTGGATGTAAAAGAGGGCATAGAAAAGCACCCGGGCCATTTTCAGCCAAAACAATGTTACATACCCTATTCGGAGACCTTAAGGAACAGTGTTAAATACTCAAAAAACCCAGTCAATGACCCCTTTAAATGTTAAGAGATGTGTATTCTTTGTAAATTGCAGCTGAGCACTTCGTTTGTTCTGGAGACCTTCATTCATTCCAAGGAAAAGGTGAGATCCATTTTTAGGATGAAGCTGATGTCAGACGATATCAAAAGATATGTCAGGAATGACTGTACTATCAGTCAATCCTATTCATTCAAACCGATTTTGTTTAGGATTAGTTTGCAAATTGCATCGCAGTCCGCTGTCGATGTGATTGGTCCAGCCAGGCGTCTGTACTGAAATGTGATTGGTTGTTGTGTCTGCAGCCCACCATGTTGCAGTGGATCGAGTTGCTGACCAAGCAGTTTAACAACAGCCAGGCAGCCTGTGAGGTGAGTCCATCTCTCCAGGAAGATATAAGCACCTCCCCTCAATCCTCCCATTACAGGTGGAGGCGTTGGAATGCTAATAGCTCATTAGCAAAAATCATTTAAATAATTTTAACATTATTGTATATTTATATTATTATTTATAAGTATTAAAATAATTGTACAATATATTTATTTTTTCCGTTATGAATACAATGATATGTTATTACATTTATTGTATTTTTTTTAAACAATTCATTCCAGTGGTTTCTGGACCGCATGGCTGATGACAACTGGTGGCCCATGCAGATCCTCATCAAGTGCCCCAATCAGATCGTCCGACAGGTGAGCGCCGGCCCCTTTCGCCTTCTCGCTCCTCCCACCCAATCACCCGCACCCTAGTTCTCCCTCTCCTTCCTTTCCTTCGTACCTTTTCTTTTGTTTGGGTGTCCATCTTTTTATATATCTATTGTTTTTACTGTCCGATCTGAACAAAACACATTTACCTTGTGGAAATGTCTGTCCCCTCAGATGTTCCAGAGGCTGTGCATCCACGTGATCCAGAGGCTGAGGCCCGTGCACGCTCACCTCTACCTGCAGCCTGGCATGGAGGACGGGTACGACCCACACAGAGCCCCTGCTTCCCTCACTGGGAGACCCCTCCGGTTGTCCCCTCCCAGTGTCTCCTCTGTGCCTCTCCTAGTCGCATCGCGGCTGTGCGACAGTTTAAGCTGCGTTATGTGACAGGGACTTTTGGCGGGGGTGCAGAAGACTGTTTTGACATGAGAATATGCTTGGTCATTTTGATATGCGGATAGTCGATTTTGATGCGTTGTTGAATTGTAATGTGACCAAAGTGCCACTAGAGGCGTTGCAGCGGATGTTGTTGCATCTGTGTCATTAGCTGGCTGAGAGTGGAAAGCGCACGTGTCACCTGGCCCTAGCATTGTGGGGACTTGGAAAGATACAAGGAAGTGCTCTCTATCCCGTGGCTCCGGGGGTTTTAATGACGTCACTTCCTCTGTTTGCCCCCTCAGCTCGGATGACATGGACGGGCCGGTGGAGGACATCGGCAGCCGCTCGTGCGTGACGCGCTTCGTCAAGACGCTGCTGTCCATCATGGAGCATGGCGTGAAGCCCCACAGCAAGCACCTGACGGAGTACTTCGCCTTCCTCTACGAGTTCGCCAAGATGGGAGAGGAGGAGGTGAGGGGGGTGGGGGTGGAAGGAGGAGGTGAGGAGGGGGAGCTTTTTGAATCCTCGGTCGTCGCTCACGCTTAACTTTTTAAAGATGTTGGTGGTCTCCCTTTAGACTTCTTTTTGTTTGGAGTATGCGCCCTTTCTCCGTTTTTTATGGTGTGGGAGGAAACTGCACATTTAAGCCAAAATCTTGGGTCCCACACAAGCATCCATGTGATGTGTTTATTATTGATTTATTTACTTATTATATTTGGTGTTTTCTGTGCTTCCAGAGTCAGTTCCTGCTGTCCTTGCAAGCCATCTCCATCATGGTCCACTTCTACATGGGCACCAAGGGCCCTGAGACTGTAAGTCGCTTCTCGCTCCGTCTCACCCTCAGCTGTACCTCACCTGTGCTTTTCGTGTCTCTACTCATGTGCGGATTGGGCGCGTTTCTTTTCATTCAGGACCTCTCCCCCATGTTCCCACAGCCCCAGGTGGAGGTACTGTCTGAGGAGGAGGGAGAAGAGGAGGACGAGGAGGAGGACATCCTGTCGCTGGCGGAGGAGAAGTACCGCCCGGCCGCCCTGGAGAAGATGATCGCGCTCATCGCCCTGCTGGTGGAGCAGTCGCGCTCAGAGAGGTAAGTCAGGGGAGCTTGTTTTATGTCGACCCAAGAACGATGCAATTAATGCATGGAGTTGAGATGGTTGGAATGAAATTGTGACTAACCCTCTCTCTCCTCCCTCCCCTCCTCCCCGTCTCTCCCTCCCCTCCTCCGTCTCTTTCCTCCCTCCCTCTCTCTCTCCTCCCTGTCTCTCTCTCTCTCTCTCTCTCTCCTCTCTCTCTCTCTCTCTCCTTCCAGACACCTGACTCTGTCCCAGAGTGACATGGCCGCCCTCACCGCAGGGAAGGGCTTCCCCTTCCTCTTCCAGCACATCAGAGACGGCATCAACATCCGGCAGACCTGTAACCTCATCTTCAGCCTCTGTCGCTACAACAACCGCCTGGCTGAGCATGTGGGTTCTTCTGCGCAACCACACACACACACACACACACACACACACACACACACACACACACAAACACAAACACACACACATGCTCTACACACACAAACCTGCACAAACTTGTTTGCAGACACACACTTAACATGTGTGTTAACCGCGTGTGTGTGCCAACTCTCAGTGGTGTTTCACGTCTAAAGGGGTCTTGTTTCCCTCTCCTGTTGCAGATTGTGTCCATGCTCTTCACTTCCATCGCCAAGCTCACTCCTGAGGTAAGCAACGTCGCAGAGAGCAGTTGGAAGCTCAGGAGACAGGAAGTTGTTTTACAAGGAACTAAAAGAAAAGAAAACAAAACTGCTTTTTGGGCTGTTTTTACAAGAAAGTAAAAATAAATAAATGATGGGGAAAAAAACATTTCTCGTGAACATGAGTTTTTCTTGTAATAACAGGATACGAAGCTGTGTTTACAAGATAGGAAGTGACTGTTTATTTGCACGATACAAAGTACATTTCATCGACGGCTTCTCACCTCGCCCTCTCTTCTCTCCCTCTCTTCTCTCCCTCTCTTCTCTCCCTCTCTTCTCTCCCTCTGTACCAGGCGGCCAACCCCTTCTTCAAGCTGCTCACCATGCTGATGGAGTTTGCTGGCGGGCCGCCCGGCATGCCCTCCTTCGCTTCCTACATACTGCAGAGGATCTGGGAGGTCAGCTACACTCCTACACACACCCGCACACACACACACACGCACACACAAGAAAGTATGTGTTGGTGCACTCAGTAAACTCACGCCCTCACTTGGCTCACTTCACGCCCTCACTCACTAAACGTCATCACTTTTCTCACTTAAGTCACGCGATAACCCACTGAAATCCTCAAAGTCCTAATCTCCTCATCCATTTGTGTGTGTGTGTGTGTGTGTGTGTGCGTTCCCCCAGGTGATTGAGTACAACCCGTCCCAGTGTCTGGACTGGCTGGCAGTGCAGACCCCCAGGAACAAGCTGGCCCACAGCTGGGTGCTGCAGAACATGGAGAACTGGGTGGAGCGCTTCCTCCTGGCCCACAACTACCCCCGCGTCCGCACCTGTAAGAGCCCCCTCCCTCCACCTCCTCCCTCCCTCCACCTCCTCCCTCCCTCCTCCTCCTCCCTCCCTCCCTCCTTCCACCTCCCCCCTCCTCCCTCCACCTCCCCCCTCCACCTCCCCCAGTCAGTGGAACAGTGAATGTTTGCTTGTGAATGTTAGGCCAGGTTACAGGAGAATTGTTCCTTGAGGTTTTATAGTGGGCGACGATAGAATGACTTATTTCCCCCATGCCCATGTAAGGTTACAGTAGTGTCACGTAAAATCACAGTAATCAGGTTTTTTGAAATCAGATTTCTTTTAAACTTTTTAAGGTGTCCATGTTCCTTTTGTATGGTACACTATCTTTTGTTATAATATTTTGGATTACAATTTTTGTTTACTCTGCCTGTCTCCCTCTCCTCCTCTCGCCCCCTCTCCTCCCTCTCTACTCTCGCCCTCCTCTCCTCCCTCTCCTCCCTCTCCCCCCCCCCTCTCCAGCCGCGGCCTACCTCCTGGTCTCCCTCATCCCCAGCAACTCGTTCCGCCAGATGTTCCGCTCCACGCGCTCCCTGCACCTGCCCACGCGCGAGCTGCCGCTGTCGGCCGACACCACGGCCGTGCTGCACCAGGTGTACACGCTGCTGCTGGGCCTGCTGGGCCGCGCCAAGCTGTACGTGGACGCGGCCGCCCACGGCACCACCAAGCTGGTGCAGTACTTCAGCTTCATGACGTACTGCCTCATCTCCAAGACGGAGAAGCTCATGTTCTCCGCCTACTTCATGGACCTGTGGAACCTCTTCCAGGTACGGGGGGTGGGGGAAATGTTCAAATGTGTTCTTCCACCGACGTTGGTGAGTTTGGGATGGTAAAAAAGCCGTTGTTTGAAGAGAAGGGTAAAGATAACGTTTTTCAACCCTTAATTTAACCCGTACCTTCTTTTTTCGGTATCGATAAGTCATATGACTGCACACCTAAGAAGTAGAGCCTGACCGATAAAAGATTTTTAAGGCCGATACCGATACAAATATTTGGTGATTTAAAAATCCGATATTCCGATATATCGGGCGATATAACAAAATATTGTAAAAATCCAGAAACGCGTAACAAAACAAACTGATTTCCCTAACATTAGTTATTTGTAGTTTACATTTAGTAATTTCTATCAGACGCAAGTAGGGTGAAGTGCCTTGCCCAAGGACACAACGTAATTTGACACGGCCGGGAATCGAACTGGTTTAATAGCTTCTGATTAATAGCCCGATTCCCTAACCGCTCAGACATCTGACTCCTGTTATTATTTCCTCACTAAAATAATATGATAATGCAATTTAAAAATAAACTTGTTTGTTTTATTGTCACAACAGAACAGAACATCAAAATATATTCAAGTTCTGATAAATAAAATGTATAAAAATACAAACTTAAGATATGAAACTTACAGTCCTTTGAACAAAAACACAATAATATATATTTTTTAATCATTTATCGGCCATTATAAATGCCAATACCGATTGAAAAATGCCTAATATCGGACGATAATATCGGCCTGCCGATATCAGTCGGGCTCTTCTAAGAAGTATAGTTGCTATGTTAAAAATCTAAATCAAACCAGTGAAATGTCACAGGCTGTTTTGTCATGCAGTGCCCACGCCTTCTGAAAGTTTCACCCCTGATTTAATGGAAACGTCACCTCACCTTTCCCATGTCTCCCCCTTCCACACAAACTACCTCTCCTTCTCAAACATCCTCCCCCATCAACACCCTCCACCCCCTCCAACACCTCTCAAACATCCTCCCCCATCAACACCCTCCACCCCCTCCAACACCTCACAAACATCCCCCCCCTCCAACACCCCTCCCCAAACGTCCCCCTCCAGCCCAAGCTGTCGGAGCCGGCCATCGCCACCAACCACAACAAGCAGGCGCTGCTCTCCTTCTGGTACAACGTCTGCGCCGAGTGCCCGGAGAACGTGCGCCTGGTGGTGCAGAACCCGGCCGTCACCAACAACATCGCCTTCAACTACATCCTGGCCGACCACGACGACCAGGAGGTGGTGCTGTTCAACCGCGGCATGCTGCCCGCCTACTACGGCATCCTGCGGCTGTGCTGCGAGCAGTCGCAGGCCTTCACCCGCCAGCTGGCCTCGCACCAGAACATCCAGTGGGCCTTCAAGAACCTGACGCCGCACGCCAGCCAGTACCCCGGGGTGAGTGGGGAGTGGTGGTGGGTCGTGGGTGGGTGGGTGGGTCGGTTGGTAATGGAAATGAGTGGGGCGAGAGGGGCTTGTGGAGTGTCTGAGTGAGATGTGTGAATCGGGTGGGTGCGTGAGGGTACGACGCTTTGTGTGTCCTCCACAAATCCCATCCGCCCGTCCTCTTAATTGTCTCCCTGCGCTGCCCCCTGCAGGCGGTGGAGGAGCTGTTCAACCTGATGCAGCTGTTCGTGGCGCAGCGCGCCGAGCCGGCCGAGCTGAGGGAGGAGGAGCTGGAGGACGTCAAGCAGTTCAAGAAGACCACCATCAGCTGCTACCTACGCTGCCTGGACGGCCGCTCCTGCTGGACCACCCTGATCAGGTACGCTCACACACATGCTCACACACTCTTACACACACTCTCACACACACTCACACACACACTCACATATACTCACTCATACACACACACCACACACACACTCACACTCACTCACATATACTCACTCACTCACTCACTCATACACACACTCTCACACACCACACACTCACCATATACTCACTCACATATACTCACTCACTCACACACACACACACTCACTCACTCACTCACATATACTCACTCACTCACACACACACACACTCACTCACTCACTCACTCACATATACTCACTCACTCACTCATACACACACTCTCACACACTCACATATACTCACTCACTCATACACACGCTTGTTCACATTCTAAGCTGTGAGTGGATGGATATTCATTATGGGGTCTTCCTGGACACATTAGGCAGGTGCTAGCACACAGACACACACTCTCACACACACTCCCAGGACAGTGGGGTGGTAAAACATCCTTTTCCCATTTTCCTTCCAGTGCCTTCCGTGTTTTACTGGAGAACGACGAGGACAGACTGCTCGTGGTCTTCAACCGAGGACTCATATTGATGACGGAGGTATGTTTGTGACCTGCACACACACACACACACACACACACACACACACACACCACAGCAACAAGCTTTGCCCGGTTGTATGAATGCTCATTTTCAACCCGAGTTCACTGAAACGGTGGAATATCCGTATTCATATTGTGAGACGAGGTGACACGTTCGGGGATATCCTCCTTTATTCTCTCTCTCACTGCGTCTCTCTCTGTCTCTCTCTCATCTCTCCTCCTTCCCTCTCAGTCCTTCAACACACTACACATGATGTACCACGAGGCCACCGCCTGTCATGTGACCGGGGACCTGGCCGAGCTGCTGTCCATCTTCCTGTCTGTCCTCAAGGCCACGCGGCCCTACCTGCAACGCAAAGGTCCGCTCGCATCACTTCCTGTTTCCCTTGTGAACCCCCACCAGGAATGAATACAATATTGATCTAACACCCACTATGTGACACATAGTTATTTGAAAAATCCATAGGGGAAATGGTTTAAAACCCATAAGGGGGTGAGTTTAAAACATAGAGGAAATTAGTTTAAACACGTGGGAATTAGTTTAAACACAGGTAATGGTTAAAAACAGAACATTTGTAAAGAATGGTTAGGGAATACATTTAAAACATAAGGGATTCAGTTTATCCTAAATCAGGCAATTCTTTTAAATTGCCATTGGCGTTTGCTTACAATGTTTATTCTCCTGTAAAGGAGAATCAGATAGACGTGTAATATGGACATTTGTGACCTCTTTATGAGCCGTGGTTTAACCTGTGTGACCTCTGACCTCTGACCAGACGTGAAGCAGGCTCTGATCCAGTGGCAGGAGAGGATCGACTTTGCCCACAAGCTGCTCACCCTCCTCAACTCCTACAGCCCCCCCGAGCTCCGCAACGCCTGCCTGGGTAGACAGCCTCTCTCTTTCTCTCTCTCTCACGCTTTCTCTCTGCCTGAATTCTGCTTCTCTCCCTTCCCACCACAGGTTTTAACACTTAACTGTTCCCCTGTACATGTGTGTGTGTGTCTGTGTGTGTGTGTGTGTGTGTGTGTCCCAGACGTCCTGAAGGAGCTGGTGCTGCTCAGTCCCCATGACTTCCTGCACACCCTGGTGCCCTTCCTGCAGCACAACCACTGCACCTACCACCACAGCAACATCCCCAGTGAGTGCCCCCGACCACACACACGCAAGGAGCACTGCGTTACAAACCTCTTTTTTTTAAACTTTTTTAATGTATTATTAGTATTGATATGTCTTTTTTTGATTAGGTATGTTATTTTGTTACTATTATGATAATAATATGTTATGATGTTATTAGTCCAGCTATGACGGACAATGTTTCTGTCTGGAGCTTACTGACTGTGTGTTTCCTGTCTGGTGCTTACTTGACTGTGTGTTCCTGTCTGGTGCTTACTGACTGTATGTTTCTGTCTGGTGCTTACTGACTGTTTCTGTCTGGTGCTTACTGACTGTGCGTCGTCTCCCCCCCCACGCCCAGTGTCGTTTGGGCCCTACCTGCCCTGCAGAGAGAACATCAAGCTGATGGGGGGCAAGAACAACATCCGCCCCCCCCCGGCCTGAGCTCAACATGTGCCTCCTGCCCTCCATGGTGGAGACCAGCAAGGTAGGGAACACTCCTCACCCACAGCACCACTCCACCACCTGCTCTGCACTCACCTCCACAAGTGGTCGTCCTCGAGACATTTTGCAGTTGTGTGTGCTAACTCTTGCCGTGTTTGGGTCTAGAGGGTTTGCTCTGGAAGCTCATTTGCACATTAAAGAAATGAATGATCCATTTTTCTTTTTGATGCTTTTGTCGTGTGAACAGTAGCTTTGTCTCCGATTAACCTAAATAAAGACTGTTTTTCTATAAGTGTAGTTTTATATATAAATATGTGTGTTTGTATATATATAACATATATATGTGTGTGTGTATATAGTTTTAGGCGATGGTGTGTGACGTGCGTGTGTGTGTCTGTCTTGTAGGGAAAGGACGAGGTGTATGACAGGATGCTCCTAGACTACTTCCTGTCCTACCACCAGTTCATCCACCTGCTGTGTCGGGTCGCCATCAACTGCGAGAAGTTCACCGAGACCCTGGTCAAACTAAGTATGCTGGAGTGTGTGTGTGTGTGTGTGTAGCTTGTGTGTGTGGAGCCTGTGTGTGTGTGTTTGTGTGGAATGTGTTTTTAAAGGTTGTGTCTTGTGTGATTGTGTTCCCAGGTGTCTTGATAGCCTACGAGGGCTTGCCTCTTCACTTGGCCCTCCTCCCCAAGCTCTGGACCGAGCTGAGTCAGTCTCAGGTGAGACGAGCAAGCACACACACACGCTGAAATACACACACACTCAAACACACATTCAGACCAACAGAGACCCACTAAAACACATCTTCACACCTACACATGCACTCAACTACACAAACAAACAAACCCCAGCTAAATCACATTCTCATCATCATCCTCCTCCTCCTGCCCCTCCTCTTTCCTCCTCCTCCCGCCTCTCCTCCTCGGTGGCGGTCGCAGTCGGCGCTGGCCAAGACGTGCGTGAAGCTGCTGTGCGAGGACCCGGCCTTCGGCGAGTACATCAAGTGCATCCTGATGGACGAGAGGACCTTCCTCAACAACAACACGGCCTACTCCTTCCTCAGCAGCTTCCTCCACAAGGTAGGTCGTCCAGGAGCCGGGGGACAGACCGCACCACCCCACCACCCCACGTCCTGCAGCTCTCCCCCAGCCTGCAAGACGGCAAGCTGGGCCAGCCAGGACTCGAGACCAGGGTGTCCTCCAGGGCTAGTCTGGAGAGTCCCTCAGCAAAGGATGCAGCGCTTCTGTTTCAATAGGACCATGGTTGTTTCTCATATCGGCACTTTGTCTTGATTTGAGATAAGTGGTGTCACATTTGGGGTCTTGCCATATAGATAGGAACATGCATGCAGAATTTTCTGCAGGAGTTGTTTTATTTTGGAGGTAACTTTTGCACAATTAGATCCATGAAAGGGGTCGTTTGACGAGTTTCTACATTTTGAACGGTGGTTTTGTTTTTTACAGACATTATTTTCCATCGACTGGCAACCGTCTTAGTAAACTATCTTTTTATCTACGACTACGACTACCAGAGCAGTCATTGACAGACTGGTGAATTAATAACAGGAGGAAGTGATCTGATTTCGATGGTTTATCTTATCCAATGTTTTATTGAGTTCACAGGTTGTTGCTCAGTTGTCTGTAGTAACACCGTCATGAGTGCGAAGAATCATAAATCCATCATAAATGGAGCATTTTGCCAGGATTGTAAGCCAAGCAAATGAGGTTTAACTGCGTGTACCAGCTATAATACACTGTATGTAAGGACCTGAAGTCTCCTCAATGATCGTAAACTAAAGGGGATGTTTTTATGGGGTTGCGGTCAGGGGCGGAGCCAGACTGTGTCAACATCCGGGGGCTGAGCCCAAACCTGGACCTTAGATTGAGCGCGCGTTTTTCCCACGCCAATGAGACTGAATCGTGAGTCCCCACGAGAATCCCTGTACAGACTGTGGTGCGTTTCTCCCGTCTCCCTCAGGTGCAGAACCAGGTGCTGTCGGGCCCCAGCTGTGCCAACCTCACCAGCCTGCTGGTGACCAACCTGCTGAACGAGTACAGCAGCCTGCAGCCTGAGCTGGCCGCCCACCACCAGGAGCTGAGCAAGACCAGCGGGCTCCTCAACGCCGTTAGTACACACACACACACACACACACACACACACCTCCTACATCTCCTCTTCCTCACGCTACCCCCCCCTAGGGGGTACGCTAGGAAGAGGGGGACACTCAAATAAAATCTCAAATTTTTAGATCTCGTGATAAAGCGTCCCATGTATAGCGCATCAGGGTGACACAAAGGGGCTTCGCAGTTCAGTTCACAGAGAAGGAAGAACAATCCAAGAGAAATCTCTTCAAACATCGACACTGTTCTCATGGTGTATTTCTTCCTTCTCTCACCCCCGCCCGTCCCCCCCCAGGACTTGCGAGTGTTGGCGTTGATGTTGTCGGTCCACACCCCCCAGGCCCTGGACCCGGCCCTGGGTCCCGCTCTGCAGGAGCTGCTGGCCATGTGCCGGGCCTGCGTCCAGCAACGCAGCGCCCTGGAGCAGGAGGCCAAGGAGCGCAAGGCCAAAGGTTCGGGGCGTAGGATTGGACAAATCATAGTCAAGTTTTTATTGTGTTTTTTTTATTATATTTTTATTGCTTTCAATCACCCAACCGACAATGGTTTCATAAAGAAATGACCCTTGGACGGTCCTGTGTTCCTGTTTTACTGATCTGGTGTAATGGTACTGTTCATGAAATCACTTGATGACTTGATGACTCATTTCTCTCTCTCTTTTTGTCACCCAGCGGAGGAGGAAGGCGCCACACCAGTGAAGCGCCGGCGGATGAGCAGCGATGACGACCGCCCCGCGGAGGGAACCAGCGCGGGCACGGGTGCCTCCCTGCCTCCCTGCGCCCCCTCCACCTCCGCCTCCACGCTGCCCCCGTGCGCCGAGCTGAAGCCCGAGCCCCCAGAGGCCCTGACGCCCGCCAGCACCTCCGACACGGAGACCCGGGACTCCTCCTCCCTCATCGACCCCGGCACCGAGCACGACCCGCCCTCGCCAGACCCCGCCGCCGCCGCCGCGGCCAACCACAACAACAACAGTGCCGCCGTCGACTCCTCCCCCAAGGAGGAAAAAATGGAGGCCTCCTCGTCCTCCTCTTCGTCCTCCTCCTCGTCTTCCTCGTCTTCGGTCCCGGAGAGCGGCGAGCCGTACGGACGAGGGCAGGAGGCGCACTCGTCCCAGTCCCAGCAGATGGCGATGGGAGGAGAGGAGGAGGAGAGGCGGAGGAGGGGAGGGGAAGCCTCTTCGGCGGCGACGGAGGAGACGAGGGACGAGGAGGCGGGCCCTAAGACTTGCGGCGGCTCGGCCACGCCCACCTCGGAGGAGCCGCCCTTCCCATCTCCCCTGGGCCTGGTGGGGGAGGGGCCGGAGACGCCGGGATGCAATAGCCACGCCCCCTCTCAGGCTCTATCGAACGCTGCCCCGCCCCCAGACACGCTGGACATGCTCTACAGGACGGTGGAGGCCACCATCGCCGTGGTTACCAAACTATCCGGGAAAGGGCCCATGCCCGTCCTCGTCATGACATCCTCACCATCATCCGAGGCGCCACACGCTCTTTTAAAAATAATTCTCCTTTTTCCGCATTTTTTTTTCTTCATTTTCTTTTTTTTCCTGAAAGAATTATGCTCTTTGTTAACACTTCCTTTCCCTACTTTTGTGTTCCTCTTCCGTCGGCTCCACTCTGCCCTTTTACGTTGGGCTCTGCTGCCGATGCCAGTCCAACGTGCATACGGTCGCTCACTTGACCTCATCTCCTCTGCAGCTTCGATGGCAGCCGCAGTGTACAGTACCCCTCCGAGAACGACCTCGGACAAAAACATGCACAGCCTACAATCCACCGGGATGAAAAGATAGTTATATGAGCTATAGCACATTTTTTTTTAAACAAGAGCAAAAAAAGAACAGACATTCATTTTCTTCTTCTTTTACTGATTTCTGAGTTCCATTTGAAGTGATTTATTTGTTTTAAGGTTGCTGTAACGGGGAAAGGTTTACAGAAAATTTTAGTCTCTTCTGTATGTAATTTAATTTTATTGCATTTTTACTGTGTATAAAATTGTGTCCTCCGTGCCAGTTTTGTACTTATTGACGAGGCAAAACTTGCCTTGCTTCTTTCTGTGGTTAATATCCAAACTAAGTTTACTTGTACATTAAAAGAGAACCACAAGAAACTTGATTCTGTAAAGAATCCTCTCTAGTTGTTGCCTGAAGGTGTATATGAAAACTATATATATATATAAATAACTTTATATATATATGGAATATATAAAATGGTGCTTTATTTGACACGATATCTGTGGTTGAAATAAAGCACACTTGATGTAACAGTTGGAGCTTTATTTTATTTACTGAAATACATTCCATAATCTATTATGTCATTTTGCTTCTTCTAGTGTTCTGTTCTTTTTTTGGTTTATTTGAATAGATGCTAAATTAATAAAAAATACTAATATGAATAATTATGAACCAAACTCTACATGGAGCGATGATGTTTATTTGACACAGCAAAGTACGTGGTCACTTGCATTCAGAAACACACATCCTAATTTAACAGGATGCTGACAAGGTACCCAAAACACTGTACTAACTAGTTTATAGCCTCACAATGTCTCATCGCTATACAGTTGTCTTCCATTGCAAACCTAATACAAGTGGTTTTTGCAGGTCAGTCGAATGGGGATTTTTACCACCGAATTCAAACAATTTTCCAAATGAAATTGTTACCCCCTATTATAATGGCTCCATTTGTTGTGCCTTAATGAACTTTGCTGCTGACATTGCTTTGGTGTTTTACCAGAGAATAAAACTATTTCACACTAGATCAGGAGATAATATTTAAGGTTTATTGGACGATGCTAAATGCAACTACTATTTCCTCAAATGGCACTTTGTATCCTTTGCTCTCTAAACTGTAACATTTGAAGTCTATTATTTTATGATTGTTGAAGGTCAGAGATGTTCTAGCTACAAGGTCGTATTTGTCAAACATTAACATGTCACATTTCTTTACAAATGTAATAGGTTAACAAACATTTACAACAGAGTTTAAATAATTTGTATACTTGGTGTGTTGTTTAGGTGCTGATATATTCATGTTCATATTTTTAGTCTGTGGATTATTTTAAAATATATTGTACAGTTACGGTGCAGGATTGTATGAAAACTGCCATTGGGTTTCAAGGGTAACCACACACATTTGAATCGTTTTAGAGAGTAGATGTTTGACTGTCGTCACTGTTGGTGTCCATTTTCTGGCTGTAGGGCTCGGGCTCAGCCTTCTTTTCATCACCATCTGAGCTCCAAACCTAAAACACATATATGCAAATGACTCGCCTTGAACGCAAACATCAGTGCATATTTAAAATCGATAATCTTGTAACACTGATTCTCACCGGATTTAAATTTCCTGAGGTCTTCTTGTCTTGGTGTCTAGAGGGATGGAATTGTATCTGTGTTATTCACGTAGTCATGCACATGTCCGATGTTCCCATTATTCAGTGCCTCTAGGTTTTGTCTTATTCATCAGTATCTTACTTACGCATAACTTTGATTGTCAATGGCTAAGCTCTCTCTGTCTGAATCCTCTGAATTCTTTTTCGTCCTTATGAACCTGGGTGAGATGTCAGACACAAAGGTAAGAATGTTGTTTTTACGTAGGCTAATTATACTTTCAGAAAGGAGTTTTCCCAACTGAAAATTCTCACCTGACGATTGTGTACGTCCCTATCAGAAGCAATCCCAGCATGCTCAGCCCCAGAAGGACTCCCAGGGCGATGACGGTGGCCTGGTTATCCGACGCTTCCACCGGACCTTCCTGCAAGTCGTGCTCGATCCCCGCCCCAAACACCTTCTCAAATTCCGTCTTCACAGTGGCACTTTCACTTTGCAGCTTCCTGTGAATGACATCATACACAGGCACAGGATGATGTGCCCGACCTTCAGATAACTAACCTCAGACTACTTAGTCTTTCCAAATTGGAAACTGTTGACGTCAAGATCGTCTTTAGTATTTGCTGTGTTCAACGCCACTGTAAGCTTTGCGTGTACAAAAAAAGCGTTTACAACTTTTAAGTTTTAAGACATGACACCCTTACTTTTTAATCTCCTCAGCTGGGATGATTTTGTTGCCATCTGTGGCAATTATGCTAACAAACGTCTCAACGTCGTTCCTCAATGTTCTTGATTCAGCCTCTCCTCCGTTAGAGCTGGAGACCCTGATGACCCTCACGGTCCAGCCCAGCGCTCTCCCCAAAGACCTGGGAAGAATCACAAAAGGAGAAAGAGGGAAGTTAAGAAGAGAGTTGGACGACTACAACCCACATGGAACGACACACACTGTTCAGGGTTTGGACGAGACATTCATTTGTGTTGTCATACTCTTCCATCTCAGGGATTTTCTTCTCCACTACGTTGGTGGCTCGGTTGAGAGAGATGACCACTACGTCACTGCTGGCACTTCCCTGGACGTCCACCTTGGGGCAGAGCAGATGGAACGTTC
Source organism: Mallotus villosus (assembly GCA_903064625.1). NCBI lineage: Eukaryota > Metazoa > Chordata > Actinopteri > Osmeriformes > Salangidae > Mallotus > Mallotus villosus. The sequence goes on from CAEFZP010001471.1 coordinate 115,787, forward strand.
CATCAAGTTTGCTGTTTTCACTGCAAGCTATAGCTGTGTTTTTAGGGGCTGACGACTTTTTAAATAAATTTTTTATCTGATTTAGGAGTCACTTTCGAAGTGCATAAAGAATGTACATCAAAAAATCAAGGATCAGAGTCAACTGTATTCCAATACCAGTATTAGTATTTTATCAAGCACTGTACAATAATACAATTTCTAATAGTCTAAATATTTTATTTTTTTATTCAAACAGTGAAGGCAACAAATGTCCCTCAGAAGTCTGTGTTTGCCACTGACCTGGACCATCACTGTGGCCTGAAGGCCCAAAGGGTCTGTAGCCTTCAAGGTGAAAGTGGTTGTCTGTCCTGCCAGTCCCACTGCTGACACCACATACACCTGACCAGTGGAGGGGTCCACGTCAAAGTAGGAACTGGGCTCCGACAGACTGTACTGAAGACGCTCACTGTCACCACTGTCAGGGTCTGTGGCCTGGGAGAGAGACAGGGTAAGTGTGTGAGTGTGTTTGCATTTGTTTATATATCGTTGTGGGGACAGTTGATTGCTGTGTTGACTAGAAGTTGAAGTTCTCTGAAGGTTCATGATAAGATTGCACTGGATTATATTGAATTGACTTCTATGCATTTTCAAGTTTTGGATTAAAGTGCTGAAGATGTTACATTTCCATACAGTTATATTTGACTGACCAACTGCTCTTGTTGTATCTATATACTCAGCAGCAACAACCCAATTCGTTTTCATAACCTACCTTAACCTGTACCACAGGATACTTGTATGGGGCAATGCTGAAGATCTTTGCTTGGTACGTTCCATCAATAAACTTTGGGGCCTCGTTCACATCCTCAACCTCCACCCGAACCTAAGAGGAAGTTGAAGAGAATAGAATTAACTTACTGTTGTCTTAACAACTTAATACAACTCTTCCTGTTTTAGCCAAGGTCTGTAAATAAACAATGGTTCGTACCAATGCAACTGCAGAAGTAGGGGGAATCCTCGTGTCCACTGCTTTCACTTCCAGGATGTACCAATCCTGGCTTTCCTTGTCGAGCGTCTGTTTCGTGAGGAGAGCTCCCTGAGGGTCTATGGTAAACAGGTCAGTGTGTGTCATGAGGACGTAAGAGATGTCATAGAGGCTGCTGCCCGGCGACGCCTTCACCACCCCCACTGCGGCCACTTCCGGCTGGTTTTCGGCAACGCTGAAGTTGTAGGACGGGCTCTCGAAGGCCACACCTTTGCTAAGGCTGAAACATTTTCAAGGAGACCAGACCACGAGCTACGAGATGGGAGGATGACAAGATACACGTACGTGTATTAAAAAATTTTTTTTTAAAGAATTGTATTCAGCTGTTTGAGCTGTTGTATGTGACATATGAATATGCTATGTACACAAACACTCCAGACAATACACAGAAGTTGTTGACTGCTGACCTGTGGAATTCAATGGTGGCAGTCCGTGATCCTGTGCCATGACCGTGAAATCAAGAGCCATGTCCTCTGTGACATCAGCAAGGTCAGATGCTATGGTTACAACTCCTGTCTTATCATTCAGGGATAGATGAGTAAAGTTGCCTGCAAAAAAACTAGGGGGGAAATGTAAAGTCTTGATTATTTACTTTAATTCGATTTATCAATTTACCAATACAATTCTAAATGTAATTGCAGTAGAAAAATTAGTTCTACTTTTTTTAACTTATTTTGACCACTAACACATTTCTGTACTTCAAAGGAGTTGTGTACAATGCATAGTTTGTCTCTTTTTCTATGTGTTTGCTTGCTTGTGTATGCAACTGACCTGTAAGTAATGAGTGAGTTGTTGCCGATGTCCTTATCTGTTGCCAAAAGTGTCAACACCACATCTCCCACTTTAGCGTCCTTTACCAGGATTCTCTTTGAGTAGATGGAGGCACTGAACACTGGTGTGTTGTCATTCATGTCCGTCACACTCAGTCTGATAGTTGTGATGTTCTGGTGGATAAGAAGGTTATATGACTTAAATTGAGCAGAAGCATTTCATTGGGTGGTCAATTTTGGGTGAACTGACCCTTTAAATTCATATTTTGAATAGGCATTTATTGATGTGTGGTATCAGTACCTGTCTCTTGGGTGTCCCATTATCTGAGGCATCAATGACTAGCTCATAAACATCCCTCATCTCTCGATCTAGCGGACCCACAACCAGCAAGGTCCCGTCCTTTGACACAAGAAACACAGACATGTGGCTGTCAAACACTGTTGGACGATAGCTAGCTAATCTCTTTTAGCAGGACGATTACTGTTTCTCCGTTATTAAAGATGTCACGGCTATCCAGGTTTATTAACGGTTATGGAGGATATTTGATCTACCTCTCTGAGTTGGAAGAGCGTGCTGGGTGAGGAGAGGGAGATGGTAACTTCAGCGTTGGCTCCTATGTCACTGTCTGTGGCCAGGAGACGGAGCACCTCTCCTGGGGTCGAGGCTGAGTATTCCCCCTCTGGTACAAAGATCGGGTCAGGAAGGTCAATGAACTGGGGGGTGTTGTCATTGTAGTCCAGGACGGTGATGTTGAGCTGGGCTGTAGAGTTCAGTCCATCCACAGACTGGTCCACTGCTGTAACCTGAGAAGAGCAGGGAGAGGTTGCAGATGTAGGCACTGTATTTGTTAATAAATAATGATGGCTTATGTGGTGACTTATCACAGAAAGTAGCATTAAAGGGATTCACCTAGATAGACAGAGGAGAGGGAAGGAAAGAGGAAGAAGGATTGTAAAGGTGCGAGCTAATTCAGCATTGCATTGAAAATACTTTGTTGATGGAATACCAGGATTAACTTAAACTTCCACTAATAACTCGCTTACGTCTTGTATTGACTGGAAACATCCTAAAATGCTAATCAGGGGCCTGCCTACATCATAAAGGGTAGGCTAACTCATGACCTTCTACAGTGCCTACATCAGCACGGCATCGTCATTTATAGCCACTGACGATCTGTTATATGATGGGTTATGTCAGCTATGTTTACTTTGGAGCATAGGTGGGGAGGAGCTTGGATGTGTGTGATGGAAAGAGGTCCGCCCATGCCCATTTAATAAGAGATGAAATCCAATTCTCTATATATGGATTCTTAGTCATACCCAGCCATTAGTGATACCATTGATTTTAGAGATCACTATTTTCTGAAAGATTTACCCCAGTTATCATTGGAGTATTCAGGAGTAAATAGAAACAGAAGGGCGTGTGGAGGCCTGTTGTCAGTGTGAGTAGTGTGGTTCTCTACCTGTAAAAGGTAGTTAGCCTTTGTCTCTCTGTCCAAAGTGGCATCTGTCTTAAGCGAAACAACGCCTTGTTTATTGATGTCAAAGATATCGCTGGTGAAGACAAATTGTCCTTTGGAGAATCCACCCTGAAGCAGAAGATACGGGATAAAATAAACATGTTAGTCTTCGTGAATCAGGAGTTAGTCCCCATCCATGATAAAATGGAGTGATTTGAGCACACCCACAAAATATGGTGTGTCGACTTCTTTTTCCATTAGTTTATTTTAGCCGTGTCATTTTACAAACCGTCTGTATGGATACATTGTGTAGTGTGTTGTCATTTCCCTGACCTCATCCACATCGGTGACCTCCAGGGTGACGATGGACGATCCGCCCGGAAGGTTCTCGGAGACTGAGACGTCGTAGCTCTCTTGACTGAACCGTGGTGGATTGTCATTCACGTCCTTCACCCTCACCAACACGGTGGTCAACCCTTCCAGAGGGGGAGTCCCTCCATCTTCAGCCTTTACAGTTAGGCTGTACCCCATCACAGACTCATAGTCCAGACCTTGGGCCAGCTGCAGAACACCCGTGGAAGAGTCCAACTGAAAGACTGCGGGGGTCGAGGGCGGATCTTGTGTGACGATGCTATAGGATATTCTCCCGTTCGACCCTTCGTCCTCGTCCACGGCTGTTAGGTTCACGAGAGCAGTGCCCGTCAAGGCAGTTTCCAAGACCTCAACTTGATATTCCGACATAGTAAACTGAGGAGAATTGTCATTGACGTCGGACACTCGGATGAGCAAAGAAGCGGTGGCTGATCGTATTGGGCGACCCTGGTCTTGGGCCTCCACCTTTAGGCTATACTCAGCCTGAGTTTCTCTGTCTAATGCACCGGTCAGGGATACTAGACCCGATTCTGGGTCTATAGAGAACTTCCCTTCCCCACCTTGTACGGAATAACGGACATCTCCATTGAAGCCATCGTCTGAATCAGTGGCCGTCATGTTGATCAGATCGGTTCCCACGTCTGTATTCTCGGAGACATTATGCGCGACAGAACTGGAACTGAAAACGGGACTGTTGTCATTGATGTCAATGACTTGGACCTCAACAATTGCTTCGTCGACGTTGGTGCCATCTGAGATGGAGATTCCGACAGAGTAGTTAGTTTGGGTCTCGTAGTCCAGCTTCACCTTGGTGGTGAATATGCCATTTGAGTCTATGGCGAATGTTTCAGTGTCAGTGAGGACCTGAAGTGTCACAGGGACTACTGATGCCACTGCTAAGAAGCCCACCTGGAAACAGAGAAAACAAGGCTGGGTTAGTGTATTATTCAAACCCCCTTCCAGCACGCAATGGTACAGCCCACAATTGACGACTTTATTGACATTTGGGTCATTTAGCAGACGCTTTTATCCAAAGCAACACAAATAGTACAGAGTAAACCGCACCCCCTCAGAATGAGCAATTCGTGTCTGTTAATCAGAGTAAAAGCCGCACTGGAATCTAAATCGCATGATTGTTTACTTTCCCAGGTACAATGGGCAGTCGACAGCTTGGATACCTATCTACATTCCCAATCAGGGTAAACAGTAAAATGATCTAAACTATAGACATTACACATATCAAAACAGAACGAACACAACAATAGAACTCCAAACAACGCTGAAAGTATTTCTCAAATAACAATAACGGATTTCATGGCAGGGTGTGGAGAAGCACACCTTGAGGACGGTAACTCCTGGCTCTCTCTCCTCCTCAATACTGCCATGGTAACTACTTTGTAGAAACTGGGGTTTGGAATCCCCTGGCGCCAACACCTCCACCAGCACTGACGTGGAACGAGACACTACTCCCCCTGTTGGACAGATTAACAACAGCATATGTAGAACTGTTCTTCAAACTGACGACAGTAGACTATGCTCTCTGTTGTAAGACTGGTAGCCCTAAAAATATTTTTCCAATTTTTAAACTTTCAACAATCAATTGATGATGTGATGTGATAAAGATCTACAACCTAAAGCATGCACACAGGTCTTAACCATCAATGATAGAACTATTTGAAGACCAGGAAAGGACCAGGAAAACACTCACCATCTCTGGCTGCCACATATAGAGAAAACTCTAGAAGCTTGTTCTCCTCCAAGGGAATGGTTTTGATTAGCCGGATCTCTCCCGTAGTGTCATTGATGGAGAAATAGCCCTCTTGGTTCCCCAAGTCTATGCTATACTTGACCAGTCCATTTAGACCAGCATCCGGGTCCGTTGCTTCCACCTAGGAATTGGTCAATCACGTGAATCATGAGTGAGTCATTGTGGAGGGTATTTATGGTCTTGTTACTAATGTGGACATTGATTGTTATTGTACTATAACTCTTATCATACACAGCACGGAGGAACATGCCCAGTGGTGATTAATTGAGGTCCCAGGTTTGATAGGCTATCAACCCCTTTGAGTTCTCACCGTGACAACTAGCATTCCCACAGTCTGGTTCCGAAACACTTTGCCCTCATACTTGGAACTCCCAAAAAGTGGGCTGTTGTCATTCTCGTCCAGTAGAGTTACATTGACATCAGCTGACACAACACGGTTGGGCGTGTCCGCTTCCTGTGCTTCGATCTGAGCATTTACAACAGGGGGAAATATTACAAGGGGGGGTGTTCTTTGACATACCCAGCAGTGCCCTTTGGCACTGACAGTATGATAATATTACAAAATACATATGTCGTTTTTTCCATCAAGTCACACCACATTTGTTCTCTGTAGTCAAGTAGATTCAGTTAGAATTCCCAGTCAATGTTGTAACAATTTTGCAATGTTTAAGTGTTGAAAAAAGTAATTTCTTACCTGAAAGTTGAAGTCTTTAACGGTTTCTCTGTCTAGTTCAGTGGAGGTTTTCACTGTGACAGTGCCATCTAAGCTGACAGAGAAAGGCACTGATTCTGGAACGAGCCGGAGAGTTCCATTAAATCCACCCTGGAATTGTTAATGGCTCGACATCAATAACAGTTAGATACAAATAACACATTTTGACACACCTAAAGAGTTCATCTAGAAGCTGTGGAATGTTTGTAAAGTGCTTTGTCTTTCTGACTTGCACCTTAAAGATACCCATTTTAGAGTCTTGGAGCTTGTGTCATGGAAGCCTACCTCATCCAGGTCAGTGACTTTTACTCTGAAAACGACAGTGTCTGTCGGTGAATTCTCCAACAGTGTTGCATGATAGCTGGATTTGTCAAACACAGGGGGGTTGTCATTGGTATCCTCAATGGTGAGAGTCACCACAGCATTGGCCGTTTTAAAACTGTCATCCTCCTGTGCTGCCTGGGAGAAAGTGTCAGACCATGTCATTTCCTGAATTCATTTTTTGAATTATTAATAGAAGAATAGAAGACTATAGACTCTTCTAGAATAAAAGAGTGGCTGTACTGATGTCTTAATAACTCATCTTGGTGAGAAAACATCTGAACAAGAAATGTGCAACAATTAAGTCACTGATAAAGTACAATGTTTGAATTGGGATAGAATATCATGTCCATTGCTAAGTAGGTCTTTACCTTTGATCCGTCAAGGCCTGCTCAAAAGTTATATTTGATTTAGTTGTAAGATCAAACGCAGGGTAATTGACTGTACCTTAATGCTGATAGTGACTTCCCCTATCTCCTCTCGGTCCAGTCCGGTCACAACAGAGATGACCCCATTGTTTTCATTTATGTTAAAGTTATTCAGGTACTTGCTTGGAGATACTGAGTAATATTACAAAAGCGACACAAAAACAATGTGTAAAGACAAGAAAGGCCATTGATTATGTTGCAATAATGTTAGCACAATATATGTCCTATTACACAGACTTATGGAAATTGTAGTCAACATTATGGAAATTACACCTGCATTCAGTACCTGCACTGATACTGTAGACTACCGTCGTGTTGATGCCAGTGTCGCCATCTTGAGCTTTTATGGCATCTGGCAGAATAATGGAGAATGCTCCTGTCTGCAGAAGACAGGAATTCATTTCATATGTATTGACTGTTTGTTTTGAAAAATAGTTTATTGTCTATTGAAACTTTCACCGTAAGGAAAAAAACTGTGTATAAATATTTCACTCACTTGTTCCTCCTGTACGAAAGCTTTGTAAAGGGCGTGGTCAAAATAAGGGTTCATGTTATCAAAGTCTGTCACCTCAATAAGTACAGTTGCCGTGTTGTTAAAACCTCCATTATCCTGAGATGAAAGAGCCCAAAAGCAGAGTAAAGTGTCAGATTGTACAAATTGTACAGCAGCCATGTGAGGATCACAATGGCTAACAGAAAGACCAGACTCATGTCAAATGATGTGCTGTTCTGACATCGTCTACCTCTGCCTTTATGGTAAGGTTGTAGTTTTTGGCCGTGTTGTAGTTCAGACGTTTGATCAAAATCACACCTCCATCATTACGCACGTTAAAGTCCGGGGATACTGGTGGCTTAAAGAGAAATTGGAATTGTAAAAGGAAATGTATCTATTGTGAAACAATAATGAAACACCTTTTTAATGATGGACAAGAAATCCCCTCTTAATCTTTTCATGAAGGTTTAAAGTTTTAACGCTACCCAAAAGAAGACTCACCAGTATGGTATATGATACTCTGTTGTTTACTGAGGTGACATCTGCATCCACAGCTTTGACTTTGAGAACTTCTGTGTTTAGTGTAAATGTCTTGAGGACAAAAATTAACAATTAGAAACAATATTACAGGAATTAGACCAATATAATTTAGCATTTTACTTTGCCCTTGTCTCACCTCAGAAACCGTTGTGCTGTACTCCTTCTTCTCAAATATCGGACTGTTGTCATTTAAATCGGTGATGGTGAGTCTTCGAGTGTTGTTCAGCTAAGAGAAAATAGATGTTCTAACAAACATTTTCTGGCTCACCATAACATGTCATATGACAGATCACTGTAATTCTTTATTGGTCTCACCTTTCCCAGGTTCACACACATGATTGAATAGTATAACACTCCCGCGGTCTACAAGGAAATGGACAAAAGATGAAAAACACTGTCTCCACAAACTGCTCATCCAATCCAACACAAACTAAATCTTGTGAAATATCAAAATATATGTGTATATCAAGCTGTGTCGAAGTTCACTGATATTATGAATCTCACTGGTTTTAGTGCATCTGCATCTAGCGCCATCTTGGTGCGGACGGTTGCAGTTGTATCTCCAGGTGTGTAATCTAGCTCCAGAAACAGAAGGTGTTCACGAAACAGATACTCAACCAGCCTCACAGGGGTCTCAGCTGGGATGCCAGTTAAAACTTCCACGTTCCCTGTTGCCACGTAGAGAAATAATTAAATGTTACTCACCAAAATATATGTTTGTGCCATATTATATGAATGTGTGACGTATTTTGTGGTCATGTAAATGTTGTACTTTTTACCTGAATAACCCTCTTCCACAGTCCCCACCATGATCCCCTCTGAACCTAAATCACAGTTTATTGATGATGCACCTGGAAAATATAGAAATAACAATGGAATTTGACATACAGCAGCACAAGTAATCAATGTCACATAAGAAATACGTATGTCATCCAAGTTCAATCATATTTTATTAAAGTTCAGGACATCTGTCAAGTTGAACTGATGTTAAGGATAAAATGAGCGATTAGTCATTATCTGGTCAGGAACCTTTGCATTGTGAAACATATTTATTTCCTGGTACAAACCACCAAGTTAATTGCGTTGGATTCAAGCCACACAGGTTAGGTTTTCTTTATTCTCAATTTAAAAAGGGTATTTTTTGAGACCTAGGCATCTTTCAAAAGAATGCTTTGTAAATAAATGAGCAACAGAGACATATATTAAACCATTTAAAACCAGACAAGCAACACCAGTCAGAATACAAATTAAGTAAGAAAATGAATTGGGAACTTATGGGAAAAATGCTGAATGTTTTCAGACAACATTTCCATTTGAGCGTAAGTCTATTAGTGAACGTAACCTGTGCTTAACTCACCTATAGAAGTACCTCTGACACCATGGGTACATAGAGAGGCAGAGACGAGTAATATCCATCTTAAATACATTATCCTTGTGTTGTATGGTCGAGGGTTTTCCATCCTAACTGACAACAGTACCGTCCTCACAGTACCTATTTGATAGACGACAGCGATCCCTTGAATCTGAGAGTATTGAATCGGCCACAGGTTGTTTAATCACTCAGCCATTTTATGACTGGTTGTTAAGAGTTACAAGTTGTTGAGGTATAAAAAGGTCCAAGGGGCACTGACAACACCATGGGTATTGCTCAGCTTTCTCACTACAAGATCATAAATCATTCGGTGTTAATCTTAAGTTTCGTTTCACTTAAAGAAAATGTTTCTTATTGCTTTTGATGTTTATTTTGCCCACTAGCCAGATGATCCCATGCAAGACATTTGGTCTACCGGAGATGGATTTCCATTGAATTTGGCATGCTAATGTCAGGATTGAGATTACTGATCAATAAATGTAAACTGTAAAACTGGTTTGAGTTCAACATTATGCCAAATTGAATTATGTGACCTGGTTATATTAGCTTATTTGCTAAATACATTTTCACTGATGTCTTGTTTTGAAATGACAAGGACCCATTGCTGTCCCAAGTTTGGGGATGATGGTAGTCTTCTGTCTGCTGGTTCTGTTAACGGGAAACTGGGGATAGAGGAGGCGGAACAGCGTGAACAGGTTCAGCTTACTGGTGGGAATCTTTGACTGTGACTAGTGAGTTGACCACTCCCCCTCCAAGGGAAAGAGGAAGTCCTCCAGTACCAACAGGTGGCAGAAAAGATTTTGGGCTTCTGTTTTTTCCAGCATGAAGTGCACATGTATGTATCCTCGTAACATCTCTATGTACAATTTGTACATCTGCTAAAATACATTAATTCATCGACTGCTGTCAGCTCATCCTGCTTACCTTTATGTGTGGCTTTTTATTACAAGTTTCTTCCATGAGGAGCACTAATAGGAATTGTGTGCCCTATGAAAATTTTTTATTTTCCCTATTTAGAGTCCAACTCTATGTAGATTTAAAAACATTTTTACCACAAGACAATACTGTATTGTATTTTGTATGTCATACAAAATCCTATGTCATACATAGGCAGATTGTTAACATCAGTATCACCAACACACAAGTTCAAATGCACAAATATACTACAGTGCCACTAAATACAATTAGACACGAGTGACTGAACGAGTTTACTAACAGAGATTAGTGACAAACTGCGGGATGGGAAACCAATTAGTGTCCATGCTGGATGCCAACCGCAGTCAAGTGAAAATACCAATCAGTGTACATAGAATTCACGTGGCAAACTGCAATTGCGTTTAGGTAAACACACATTTGGATATTTTAAAACTGCTTGTCTAATCATCTATAAAACAAGAGCATTGTTATATTGATAATGCAACATGTTAAAGGTACAGTAGGTCATATTTTCTCAATAAAAAATATGTTTTGTCCCCTGTCATTACATGTTAAGATAATGAGGCCCTCTGAGAGGTGTTTACCCTGCTCCTCCGTGTTACCCCGCCGATCTCCCTTCACTGGCTACCCATCACAACCCGTATCAGATTTAAGACGTGGTACTGACCTTCCGAGCGGTGAACGGGACTGCACCCGACTACATCAAGTCCATGCTCCAGCCTTACACCCCCACCCCCCCCTCTCTGGTGGTCCCACCGCTCAGAGTGCCCGGTCCCAACACAAGCTCTTCTCCTGTCTGGAGTAGAGCTTGTAATCAACTCCCCACCTCCATCAGAGACACTGACTGTCTCCCCACCTTCAAGAAAAGGCTCAAGACGCACTTGTTCCGGGAGTACAACGGCACTTAGGAATGTTTGGCTGGGACCTGATGTTTACTCCAGGATCACAATGACTCTTATTGAGAAACTTGTTGCTCTTGTTGGTTAGTTGTAACTGACTTTGAAAAACTATTGTACTTGCTGTGTAATATATTATTGTTGCTTGTTTTTTCCACAGGTACACTCTTGCACTTTTGAGGTTCTGCAGTTTAATTATAACTTGTCTAACTACATGCTCTTATGGTTCTTCCCTTTGGGTCTTATTTGGTTTTCACAATGTATGCTTCATGTTTGGTTACCCGCAATGTTTGAGGCTATCTCGTTGTTATGATCAGTGACCTATGCACTTTTGTAAAACTCTCTCTTGGAAATGCATAAATGTAATGTAAATGTCATAATTCTTAATCTCCTCTGAAGAGACTCTTAACATCAGGATTACATTTCTTAATAGAAATGAACTAAAATTATGTAAAATGCTGATATTAATCGACATGCATGTTGTTAAGGAAGAGGCTCAAATCAAGAGGGAGTCCCATGCTTTCACTGCGTTTCAGTCTTACTGTCCTCATGACAGGAGGTGGAGGAAAGCTGTAACTACCGACTGACAATTTGGGCATGCTGCATTAAGAAAATGTACTATAGATTTTGACTGTAATAGTTGCCAGTAACTAGTAACTAACCCTAACCCTTTTCAGTGATTTGATAGAATATGAAAATATTAAATGTCTTCCATTTTGTTAATCTAGCCAAAACATTTGCACTGAACTGTTTGATAGAAACAAGAATGAGAAGGGGTAGCCTATTATGTGTCTTTGTTATAATGTTCCTCTGAAAACCTGGCAATAAAAATAAATACAACGTCACACACACAAGTGGATTGAGGACACTTTAATAAAACAATTAAAGTATACATTTTGTATAAAGATTATGGTATAAAAAAAGCACAACTGCTAACACATACAGTTTACAACTAGGATAGCTGGAATTAGGCCGACAACCTCCCAGCTTCTTTGAACTCACTGAGCAGGCTGTCGTCAGCCTTGAGTGGGAAGGAGAGGGTGCGACTGTGGTAGTACTCGGGGTCTGCCAGGAGGTTCTGAATGACGTCGGAGAGCAGGTGCGCTCTCTCCACCCCAGTGCCCGGAGCGTCGTAGCCCAGGGCCGTGAAGTGGACATGAAGGTGGTAGTAGGATGGCTGATAATGGAGGTAAACCCTCATCTTGCTGGCTGGCACTCCATACCGCTCCAGAATGCTCTTCTCGCCTTTCTGGCGGATATTTCTTAGCAGTGGTAGATGCTTAGCAGTCAAGTCCCGTAGACTTTTGATGTCTCTTCGATGAACGATGGCTATCAGATACAAGTTATCCAGTTGCTTCTGGTCCCACTTTAAGTCTGGTAGGAGAACAAAGCCAACATCCTGATCTGGATCCTCGTAGACTATACGACTTGCCTCAGCTTTCTTCTCCAGGATGTTGTAGACCCACTGTATCCCGAAGCTCTGGCTCTTAATGTAAGGCAGAGTGATAGAGCGATAATCCTCCCCGGTTTCCTCCACCAGAAAAGTCTCCTGGCACAAGTACTTCTTAACGTGCTTCTCTGTGGCGGGACACACCACTGTGGTCTTGATCTCATTCAGATGAGCAGGGGGTTGAAGTTGATAAGTGCTGTAGATGTCATTTTTCATCTCCAACTTTAGTTTAGAGCCACTGAACATCTCGGACAAGGTGTCCTCTCTGATTGGTGTCTTCTCCAGGATGACAACAGCCTCTTGGTCATCTAACTTCCCGTGAAGAAATATGTTTTTTTCCCGCGCCGAGTCCCGCAGAACGGTCTTCAGTTTGAATCCGGAGAGCACACTTTCAGATGCTGCTAGATCATCGATTTGGTCGCTATCTGGGCCACTCTTTTGCCTTTTACTCTTAGTGATTTCAATGTTAGGGCTTTCACGTTTACCAGTGGACGCCATCTTTGTTGTGGATGTTACGCTCGGCTTGAACAAAGAGCATGCGTGAAGCCGAAGCTGCCCGAAAAGTAACGGGCAAATTCTCACGTGACATGTTGTCATGTGATCGAAAGCAGCGACATGGCGGATGTGGACCCAACTAAATCTCTGAATGGTTTACTAAATGGAATAGCTCAAAAAGTATATTACAAACAATGTTGAAATAACAGAAGAACTTTTGAAAAATGAACTTTTTCCCGACCTCACGCAAGAGGAATTTAACGCCTTACACGAGAAGATGAGAGGCCTTTTGAAGGTAGTTGTCCAAATAAATATGCTGTGGATTTGCTAGCATTCTACAATATCACCAGTTTCAGGCTACTAATACTAATAGCTAGTATTTGCAATACAAGCAATTGTTCCTGTGTTTGATGGTATACATTGTGTTAACTTTTCTCTCATGCTATAGACTACACAACCTGTAACATCGTTTAGCTCGACCGGCTGATAGCTTTGTCCATTTCGTTCTGACATTGTACATTGTTAAATTTACATTTGGATTTGATATTTATTTAAAATGACATTCACTGTCACAACATTGCTTTTCAAAAGACACGGAAGAGGTTAGGTTTCTTTATCGCCTATAAAAAGTGAACATGATGTCATTAGGTGGCAGCACTAACACACCTTTGTGAAACATCATGCACAGTTGCAACCACATTCTCACAATAAAGAAAATGACATTGCTTCTCATAACAAATACAAATAAATGTTATTCCTCAGTCTATTGCCATGGCAGACATGGACCAGCCCCAGCTGGAGGCCTTCCTGACAGCCCAGACCAAGAAGCAGGGTGGCGTCAGCACAGAGCAGGCTGCAGCCCTCTCCCGCTTCTGGAAGGGTCAGCGTGGCCGGGTCAGAGAGAGCCTGCTGGGCCAGAGCCGATGGGAGGCCGGCCTGAGGGGCCTCACTTGGAGGGTCGACCTTCCGACTTCGGCCAGCAGAGGAGAGCTGGCCAGCAGCCCAGTGGCCTTGGTGGAGTTGGAGCTGGGAAGGACTGGAGAGGTGAGAGGGAGGGGAGGGTGTCTGTGGGTGGGTGGAATACATGCGACGGGTGTCATCACGCCACTCATCGGTGTCTCTTCCCCCCCCCCACGTGTCACTCTGGGGATCAAACTAGGGTCATGTGACTCACTCAAACTAGGGTCATGTGACTCACTCATCTCCTTTTATAAGCACCGCTTTAACCAGCTACGCCACTAAGAAACAATTCGATGTTGCGAGTAGGTAGTATACTGAGTGAGTTTAACCAATTCAACTCAGTTACATGTTTTACTGTACATGCTTAGATTACTCTCTTTGACAGAGAGAAATGCACTGAATCGTATAAAACACTTTGGAGTATAAAATGTAGTGGTTTCCCATTGTATCCCCAAATGCATGGCAGATAGATCATTAACCAACCAACCAACCTTCCAGTATTTATATGTTTAAAAAGAAGATGCCCCACATAAATTGGGTTTATATGGAGGAAGCAGTGCCATAGAAGTATCCAATCAACATTTTTCAAGGATTTCCTTATATTTTGTCATTAAATTGGTAATTTAATCTGCTCAATTCTGCATCTGTTTTACCGGAATCCAAAGTGCACTACAAAGCCACTACAAAGACACTAGAAATGAATACAAGTTTAGATTATAATACTCTTTTTGTTTGTGTTTCTTAAATCGGAGTGAAGTGTTACTGAAAATACCACAGGGTGCATTGGAAGTGAGGATTCCGAGCTTATTCTCCTCTCAGAAAAAGTATTCTCATATTTCTTCTGCAAAAGTTGCTCATTGCCTACGATCATCAATATTACACCACTTACGAAAATGTTTGGGAATCTTCGATTGAAGTTCAGTGCATTGTGGTGTTTGTTATTGAGAAGGGAACTCTTCTCAATATAGAGTGGAAGTAAAAACATTCTTAATTTTCTTCACATTCTTTTTAAGGCTCTCCTCTTACCCTAAAATACCAATTATAGAATTATATTTCCATTCATAAACACCTTATCCTTTAGTGCACTTTCAAGCTCCAGTTTGCTGTCAAAATCTGATTTTATCCTATGGAGATTCAGTCAAATACTATTATAACCATGTAATCTAGCCAGAATAATGTAGTTGTTAGTGTGCCCTTTTTGTCCATTCATATTAAGAATGAATTCATTGAATACGGTGGATATTATTTACCACTACAGGAACTGCTATTTCAACTACTGAAAACTATTACCATATCAAAGTATATGGGGGGGGTCAGCCCAGTTAAGAACAGGTCTAGGACCAGCCTCCATTCAGGAGCTCATCTTAATCAAAGCACCTGACCTGACCGGCTACAGTCACATACCATATCGTTTACCACTTTAATCATCCATTTGAGCAGTTTGTTGGTCAGTTTAATCATCTCCTGCCTTTTGACTGTTAAGAATGAGTAACTTCAAATGAGCTGTTTAGCAGACCTCAAAGATGGTGCACTGTTAACAAGTTTTGAGGTCCTGTGTCACTTCCCTTCTTGAAGTTTTTACTTATGAATAAACTGCATATGCATTTGCCTTATTGTACATTATACAAAGGAGTGGCCCACTTTCATTGAACAATGAGGTCTAGATGCTCCATTTGACTTTCAATCCTCTGCTCCCTCTAGAGTTGAGAGGAAGTGTTGCTTCTGCTTTTTAAAGTTCAGTACCATTCTGATTACTGGTCAGGATTTTAGCTATGTATTAGTAGGCTGATGAATATTTCTAAAGTGTACCTTTACCATCAGGAGGTTTCTATTTCAGTTTCATTTCATTATTGAACATAAGACCTTATTTGATATTCTCTCAGAATTGCAATGCAGACCATGGAGGCTAATCCATAGCTCTTTTGTCTTTGATCGGTTCATCATGCAGTTTAAGTAAAACCGTTCTTCATGAGCCGAATGGCAAATCATTGACTTGACTCTGTAATCGATCACATAGTCTTTGGTAGTCGTTTTACTTCTGCAAACTAAAAGTGGTTTTGACGCTATTTAAGATAAAGCTGTTTAGGAGCGCTGCACTTTGCCTCAAGATATTTCACCACTAATTTGTTTAGCAAACATCGGCAGACTACTGACAGTATCTCAGTCATTTCCATTTGTGAAAAAAATACACAGCCCATTGTAAATTTAAAACACTTACTATAGCATCAGGGACCAGGCTGATTAATATGTGGCTTCCCATGTCAAATGTACAGTACCAACTTTTGACTGGAACTGTAAGTTGCGGTTGACATAGCAGTATCTCCAAAACTACACAGGTTTGTAGAACGTTGATCAAGTGAGACAACACATGTGATTCATTTTGAAGTTTACAATCAGTCCAGAAAATCTCCTCTGTTTTGACAGGTTCTAAATGTCAACATGCTCTACCAAACCCAAACTAGGACATTCACAATGTTTAGCCTAGCTACCTCTGACCAGACGTACTGCCCTCTTCAGGACCCTGTATGACCCACATCAGCCCATTAAGAGGGCACAACAGATTCTAAATAAGTACTTCATTCCGGCCAAGGTCATCTTGTCCTTGTAACCTTAGAAAAGATGACCTCAAGTACAACAGTACTTGAGCAGGAAATGGTTCACATGCTCCAAAAAAGACTACCTTTTGTCAAAGTTGATGTAGATCCAAGTGCCAAAATCCTAGCTCCTACATGTTGCATTTGGCATCTCGTGTTGTTGGAGACCACTTTGCACCCGCTACACACAGACACACACAGCCTGTCACCTGGCTGTTAATAAATTACGCTTTGGACCTGGAGGCAGAGTCAATTTAATACAGTCTAAAGTAGAACCATGATATTGACAGTCAAAAATGTAAAAAGCTTACATTAGCATGGGGCTCTTAAAATCATGTTCTATTTTTGGATACTGACAAAAGGAACCAATGTGACCAGTGACCACATACCAACCAAAGGATCTTCTTCCACTTCTTACTTTGTTGCCAGACAACAAATGCTTTTACGCGCTATCAGTTTGAGTATGGGGAAGTTAGCATAGCCCGTAGAGCATAGCCAATTAGATTGCCCACAAACTGACACTGAAATGCAAATACATTGTCAGTTCCACCTTAGTGCTGGAAGGAGAGCGTCAGAAAGACTTCTTCTGCATCAGTGAATCCATGTTCTGCATCCAGTGGGGAAATCAATCTTTAGACTCGTCACAAGAAAAGCTGATAGGATATGTAGCATAGTTGCTGGTTGAATACAATACCGGAACAATGGATGATGGGATGGAAGTTGAAACTTGTTTTGCTCGTCAAACTCAATGAAAATGTAGCACAATGCTACAAAGATGGATGGATCAAAGTTGAACCTTGCTTTGCTGGGTTAAACATTTATACAAACACAATGGCCCAATGCAATATAAAAATTAACATTGTTTGAGAGGATCACATTCAATGGATTCACTTGCACATAAGTTCAAGTCTTTTATTGTCAGTTATTGTTATGTGTTTCTTTATAACTCTAAACATGAATAGGCCTATATCATATTCTCTACTTTTCAACATGAAGTAATTTAACAATCAATTTTTTTTCTATCAGCATATACAGCCAACCAGTTGACAGATCTCATTCTTGCCTCATTTTTTTAAAATCTTAACTTAAAAGGTCACAAGGGGGGAGGAGGTGTTGGGGTTGTTGGGGATGAAGGTGGTTGTGTTTCTGCTCTACCCTTATCTGTGCCAGTCTACCCCTCCCCTGGCACTAAGAATGAGGCTAGTGGAGCACCACACCCTTGAACAACCATTATCTTGATCATTACAGTTGTACTGAACTTAAGTTAACCAGTCGATTCGTCCACAGATATTTACATATCTTTTGTATTTGTAAAGATTGCCTACACATTTGGACCAATTCCTTTGTACATAGTATGTTTTTAAATACGTATAATGTACCCATGTACTAATCTTTTTTTAGCCATGTCAATAGAAATACAGTGGGTGTGTCTAGCTTGGCTTAACCTGAATAATGTAGTGTATTTGCATAAGCAAAACTAGTCTATAGGTACTGCTCAAGTGACTGACACAAGTCACTCTCCAAAGAACACTGGAAGCATTGACATATGTGTCCTAGCCCTAATGTACTTTAATTACATTTATTTAGTCATGATATATCTTTATGGGCCAGATACAGTGATGTTTTGCAGGCACGTGCCATTTTAATACATGCCCTATCTTCCAGAGAAACGGGTATTACCTAAACAAACAATAGATGTGTGTGTGTTGGTGGAGGGGGTTTGTGTCAAGAGGTTACCAGGCAACAGGTCATTGAGAGGTGCAAGGCTACAATGTAGACACGTCCACTATAAAGAACAAATGGGAAATGAACAACAGCTGCAGATGGACCATCCCCTGTCCTCCATTGTGTCTCTTCCCGGATCTTCATTCATTTTTAAGTGGCAGGTAATAAAAACGGCCCGGCATCACATAGACAGAATGAATAGACCTTCTGTGTCACATGGCCCGGCCCATGCGAAAGATGGACGTTTCATAGGCCAATGGACCTTGCCCCCTCTCCCCTCACGTGAAGGAACACTGAATATCTATAGGTTGTCAGTCTGTTGTCGATGGCAGGCGATGCAGTTACCACACTGCCGAAGCGGATGCAGGATCAGTTAACCTATCCCCTCTAGTCCTTATGCATGTCATGCCATTGTTAGTTTATTTAGCCGTACTGGGTCTCAAACAATCTGATCTGGGGCATGATTTAGGTCATTGAAACCACTTAGACTTTTACAGGATTATATGAACTACATTCATACCAAAAAACGGTATTAACATTTTCTTTCATTATATAAAATACAAAGTAGAGGAAAAGATGTCCTTTCCCCCTAGGGTCGATTTGATCATGACCCCCTTCCCCCTCTTCTTGTCCTTCTGCGTTCTCTGATAGCAAACTGGTTTTGAAAGGTCACATTCAGACAACCGACATTGGAGGATATTTTTGTCTGAGCCGCTGGAGAACCCAGAGAATGAAGGGAAAGTTTCAAGGGACCCATTTTTGTAATGGGAAGACTTGAATGGTAGGGCCACAGGCTGAGTTTGGTCTATATTAAACGTACCTTCTGTTTTTTCCCCCGTAAAATGAGGAGGCCTGTAGGTCATTCACAGCATGACAAAAACATTCAGAGCCGTTTCCTTCCTCATATTTCCGTGGACAGTTTGGCACTTGAGCTTTCGAATTTGACATCCTTCTTACTCCCTTATCTTGGCAGCTGTCATTGTCAGCACCATATGTTTACACTACACCTTCTCCACCGTGAGTTATGTACAACAATCAGTGGAAGTAAGTGAACAGAGCTTGACTTTGACAGGTAGACTTCCATCATTGGAGGGCTCGGAGATTTAGGAAAAGTGGTTTTTAGGCGAAACAGAGGTCATTGTTTCTGATGATTTACTTTGCTCTGCATTGCATCATTCTCACATGCAACCGTTTCCTGGGGGGTATTCAAGAAAGCAGGTTGACACCCAGCATTGTAGCAACATTCCCAGGAGTTGCTGCAACATTGTGAATCAGCTGGTGGGATAACTTACCCGGTTATGTTGCATAACCTGCTTTTTGGAACACCCCCCTGGTGCGGTACCATCTCATGTTTATCTGCTTTGTCATGCATTTGTACAGATTGTGTGCAGACTGTTATTGTATTGTGTCGCACATGTCCTCTTTCCTCTGACATTGTCTCTGCTTTCTTTTACAGGACTCCGAGTTTGTGTGCCTGGAGTTTGATGAGGCAAAGGTCAACCAGGTGTTAAAGAAGATGGCAGATGTTCAGGAGAGCATCGACAGCATCGTGCATCGCAGCTAGAACGGTGTGCAACGCCAGTGTGTGTGCTTGTGTGCGTGTGTGTGTGTGTCAAATAGGGAGAAAGAGAGAGCGTGTGACAGAGCGAGTAAAAAGGACTGTATGGATGTGTATAGGTTGTAAGTGCATAAGTAAGCATTTTGTGTGTGTGGAGATGTCGTGCAGTCTGTGGCAAGCGTTGAGTGTGTTGGGAAGAATGTTCATCGTGCCTCATTTTGTGGTTTCCTGCCCCATTGATGCTCAATTCCTGTTTGGGTCCAAGGTGTAAGGTTCAAAGAAACTAAGTCAGTGAGAGAAGCTGCCATATTACCAGAATTTGCTCTACAGTATACTAGTCTGTTGTACCCAATGGAGCCTATCTTTATTTTAGAGTCAGAACATTTCTGCTTTCATATTCATTCTTTTGTTTTATAGAGATCATGTCATATTGTCAGAGAAAATGGCTTGTAGTACATATTCAAACTCTCAGTATGCTCAACCTTGAACAATGAAGTCATTGTCATTGTGCATAGGTGTCGTGCGTGTCCCCTGCAAGTGATTTACATTAAAGTGGAACTTGATTTACGATTATACAGGAACTGAAACTGATGGTTTCAACAGACATTTACTGAATGTATTGTCTGCTTCCTCTGCAGTGTCACATTCTGTACCTTCTGTTTTGCATTGACAAAAATATCTACACAAAATATTTTTGTATTGGTAAATTTGGTAAACATGGTAAATTTACCATGTGACTTTGAAAATGCTCTTTCCTTGTACCTGCCCCAGTGCCAAGACAGTAACATTTAATATCAGTGTGCTCAAAGTAATGTAATATTGTGGTGGATATTTATGTGACTATAACTAAATAAAAAGATTCAACCTTTTAATAAATGAGCAATAATCTTAAATTATTACGATTTCTGTAGAAGCAAGTTTTGTGTCTTAAATGAATAACATATTGTCGCAGTTTATTGCCTCACTAAAGTCTGATTCAACTCTCAACCTTTAGTGTTTTACACTCCCCTCCATCCGTAAGGTGCTTTTTATGGATTTTTACAACTTATAAAAGTGGACTCAAAGTACACACATTCAATAGGCTTGTTGGTTTCTTAACATATGCCCCATATCTAATCCTCTTAAATAACAGAATAGAAATCAAAGGATTCTCTTCGGAACTGATCAGTTCAGACTCTCTGCGCTAAGGTATTTGATAAAGGGGGTTGAGCCACACACATCGTGCACTGCCAGGGCATTTGGAGAGCAAACCCATTTCATAGAAGAAGATGGGTCAGTCAAGGTAGTATCCGGCCCTAAGAAAACGGGCATGGTCCTTTTTCAATACTGTGATGCATTTATATATTGGTTTACAGGAATTGGTGAGATTTGAACCTGCTACCATCTTGGCTTGTGTGTCATATTCCTCATAATAAAATGTGTCAAAAGTCAAATACATGTGACTATGTATTTGAGTAAGCCCTGCTTTCAAACCACTTTGCCTACTAGTGCACAGTGCCTGATGCTATAGGTGATTAAGATGTCAGTGAAACACACAAACACAGATGACTTGAACTATAGATAATGCACAGTGCCCGTGATCAAATCGGTGACACACACATATTTCTGGAACTATAGATAGACAGTGTTCATGATGCAGCTAGTGATGACAGTTCTCAGTGGCTTTGGTACCTATATTTCTCAGATTATGATTGAAATTCTGAAGATTATGAGTCATTTCTGAAGTAGGCTACTTGTTCAACCTCCACATCAGCTATTGTCGTCTCTTATCACCACAAACATCTGGACTATTAGTTCATAACAGAAGTCATTACATGTACGATGGTTGAGCCAGTTGTCATTGTAGGCCTTATTCCCCATACAGTGCATGAATGTGCAGTTCTGCCTAAGGGGTGTTTGCTATGTTTACGTTCATGTTTTTATCTTTTCCCTTTGTGCTATGCAATGCTGTAATATAGTCTTGTATTTTTTGTATCGCATTCACATAAATGAGACACAACAACTCAATTTGTACGAATCCTGTCGTATGCCCGTTTGTGGATCGCCATATCCATGCCTCAAGAAACCTGACCAAGTAGGCTAAAGTGGTGGGAAGACTGCCCTTGTCCAAGATGCAGATGGCTCTTTCTACGCTAAATTGTTGTGACTTTGTGTATAGTCTACACAACAACAATAGCAAATATCCTTCCAGCTATACCTACTGAAATAAATATTGTCTTTTTCTTAGATAGCTAGCCAGTATTTCATCTGTAAAATAATTTGGGATTTTCTGTATCGCACTGACATAAATATAGCATGTAAATATTCTATATAAATATATAATATACTGACATAATAGTTCCTGCCTGTTTTCGGTTGGCTATATCTATAGGGTGTCGGCTCGTGAGAGCTAGCTTAGTGCAGCTCAGTCAACTCAAAATAGCTGAAAGTTGAGAGCGAAGAGAGCAAACAAAATATCCCTGTTGTCCTTACTACGAACCCAGGTGTGTTAAGCGCCTAGTTTCATTTCATTGCGAATGCCTTTGTTAATCGCATTAGTTCATTAACTAAACTAAATTAACTGAAGTTATCATAAATCCTCCTACCGATTAGTGCACATCAGTCAAAGCGGTTAGTAAAGCGTATGGTGTGAGCTCAACATGGCAACAACAAAAAAGATCGATCGCAAAATTGGCGGCAAATATTTTTGGCGAAATATCAACATTTGGATCCAAACAACGTAAAACGCGGCACTGCCCACCATAGGATTATAAAAACGACACCTGCAAAATATCAACTTTGTGTGCCCGGTTCTCGAAGTAATCGGGGGGGGGTTCAAAACAGATAGACACACACAGATCCCTGGCATTATCAGAGATATTACTGACTCATCTACTGTGGCTGTGTTACTGCACCAAGACTTTTAGATCATGAAAGATTCATCTTTTAGAACTTGAGCCCAAATGACCCACTGCCCTCGTTCCGTCCACAGTCTCACAAGTAGGCCTACATTCACACCTTACCGATGTTTTAGTTAGTAATGGCAGAGCTGACTTCAGAAAATAAACTCAACCCTGGTTAACCCTCTCGGAAGCTGTCTGGCTCTGGTATCTGATCCTCCTGGATTTGATTACAGGCTCTATTCTTCACATCTTTGAGTGTCACAAAGGTCAGAAAAAACATAGGACTGCCATTGCCCAATCTGTAGGGGGAAAGAATCAGGAAGTGCAGAGGACCACAGCCATTTTGGAAGTACACAGCCTGTAAACCCTTCAGTATGGTCACTCTTTCAGACTTTGGCAGAGACCCAATAAATGCTGTATCATTAAAACATCTAGACTTCGATTACCAAATGAAAATAGATGTGTGTTCCCATTTGCAGGGTACACAGCGTTTTGGACATCTTCCAAAGATGAGCAGATTTGTGTATTCAATTTAAAAGAGGGGTCATTAGGTTGGTGCAGGGTTAAGTCGGACGAGTAGGCTCCCTAATTAAATCTCACAGACATTCGATAGGCAGATATAAATACATCTGACTGAGATAGCTGTAATTATATGGCATTTAGCCAGCAGCATAGCAAAATATAACACTGGACTCCAGTCATTCTTGAATATATTCAGGGATTAATAAAGTGAATTTAATTAAATTGAACTGTATAGGCCTTAGATACAGGGACGAGACAAATAGAGTCTACCCGTTTACACCGGTGTAATTCCGTGGTGGTCAGTTTGTGAAAAAGGAGGTTAGTAAAGTTCATGCCATAATCATTTGAGGTTTGCCCTGTGAATCTGTTTGTGATCTCATCTAACTCTCAAGTCTCTCTCAGTCTACGTTTAACAAATCAACCACCAGAGTGTAAAATCGAAACTTGATGAAAAAGTTAAAAAAAAATCAGTTTTTTTACACTTCAGGTTCGGAATAATGCACGCAGGCTCTGCCACATCCGTTCACATGGCAGTTGATGTCTTGTGATACAGGCACAGAAAGACATTCACTTGTCCAGGAGTACACTTGAGGTTCGGAATACACATGCTCTGCCACAATCCGTTCACATGGCAGTTGATGTCTGGTTGTGATACAGGCACAGAAAGACATTAACTTGGCCAGGAGTAGACATAGGCAACGATATTATTATTTTCCATGAATGCTCCCTCATGAAATGAAATAGCCTAAAAACAATCGTCTGGAAAGGCACGCAGAATACCTTTAAAGTCACGTACAGCCCAAGAGAACTCGCCGCCGCCCCAAAGCACTACGTCAAAAGGAGGAGCCTTTTATATAGACCTACCTCAAACGCGAAGGAAATTACAAATATTATTTTTACTCCCCACTTCGCCGTCCGCCGACTGAAATAATGTTCTCCGATAGGGCATGGGTTATTGCTTGTAGAGAGACTAAGAAATATCGGACAGTCTAGTTTGGCCATGGACCTAAACTTTTCATAAAACTTTATTTTCCTTTCATAAAAAATGGATTTATTTCGGCTATGATTATCGTCTCTTATGGTGAGTACAGCCTTGGGCAGGATAAGAATAGGCACCTCTGCCTGTGCACAGAATATGCGCTTCAACAACATGACTCTGGAACGGAAAAATTGCCATTCAGGTGAAGTAGCCTATGGCCTATGCCGCAGGTATACCGGTCGGGTTGGTTGAACTTCATTTCCCGTCTTCATGTTTTTATTGTGGTGTTATGACCGCTTTAGATAGTAGCCCAAACTCTGCTTATCAGAACATTTAATAGGATATAATATTTTTTATAAAGTAGTGAAATCTTATGTAGGCTAACCTAGGCTACATCAACCCATATGGTCATGGTCTTATAGTCTTACATTGAGTGAATGAGAATTTCTCAATGCCAGTCAGTCATCCATGTAAAATCTTTTTTTGTACTTAAAGAATACATGTGCTTTCGTTTAGTTCTGCGTTGAATCAATATAGCCTATGCAGCGTGTGAAACCTGTAGGCCTATCGCTCATCTTTAACATTGCATTCAAGCGTGCAGTATGAATTTGAATGTGCAAAACACGTTCTGCTACTCACTTGCAATTGTTACGCCCCTCTTATTAATTACCCTTGGCCTCTGTCAAAATCAATAGTATGTCTGCAATATTTGTTTGGCTTAGTATTTGGAGTAGAATGTAAGTAGAGTACACAGGGTTAGAATGTAAGTAGAGTACACATTCTCTCACGCATGTGGAGAAAAGGAACTTTCTATTTAGGTTAGTAGGCCTAGTCTTCTCTCTTCTGGATGGTGGACAGCAGGACAGGGTTGCCTCCACTATAATCTTGATATCCCAGCTGCTGCTGCATGGCTGCCCATTTTATGTCAGAGACAAGATAACTCTGTAAAGTCCTCACCTCAAATATCCTTCCTAACATACCCTACTGAGAATGGGTGTGTCATTTCAAATGTTAGGAAACAATCTGCATCAGATTTTACTTGTTGGTGGCAAAGGACTTGTATCAGACTCATGTACAGTCTTGCTAATACATTCACGTTACAGGTATGGTATCTCAGGTCAAACTTGGACTTACACCTTAATGAATGACCAAACTCAAAACTGGTTTCTGGTCTAGTCCCCTTTTTTTCAGCCTGTCCCTATACAAGCTTGTTTACCTACAAAGTTCAATATATCTGTTTAATTATGGGTATAAAACATTAGCAGAACATTAATGAATCTGTGGTGTACAGGCCCAGTCCTCAGCAGACTCGAACACCATCAACATTGCCATTCTTGATCAATGATTTCTGATATATTCTGATATTCTGATGAGTCTTTGCTGCTGAAATATGGAAATATATGGGACCTTTAGGTTAGGTACTGTAATGCGTTCTCTCTGGTTTGAGGCTTGCTTTGGCAAACTTGTCAAGTCACTTTTATTAACAGTTATTACAACACTGTTAGCCAGGCTTTGCCCTAGCAACCGGCTTGAATACACTACCTGTTCTCCTTAGGAGCTTTCAGTTAATTTCTTAGAATTGAGGCATGCGTGAGACCAATTTTTCCAAGCCTACCTCAGACAACAACCCCCCCCTCCTCTCCTAATATTAACATGCTGTGTTATCGTGTTTTATTCCAGGTGGCTGTAAAACACACTCCTGGTCAGCCCCTTTCTATGTCTCTGTGGGCCACTCCCTTGCAGATGATCTACATGGGTTAAGAAGACTGGAACACCAGTAAAACAGATTGCTTAATCATCTTCCAGAGCTCACAGGTTGGTTGTGGATTGTGTGCACAGTGTGGAGCAGGCCTGAGCCCTGGGTGACCTATTTTCTTTTTGCACCCTGAGCTTTTCTTGACTTTCTTTTTTGGATCAGAGAAATGCATTGTACATGCTTTGACTGGGTCCTATACGTTCCTACATGGGTCATGAGGAGCTATAGCAAGGCATAGCACTTCGGATATGACTCGTTGAATCCTAACTCCCTATCTGCTGGTTTAAATGTATCTTGTGGCCATAACCTTTAAGGTTCTATACATGCCTTCAGTATTCCTCACCCTGGGTGAGACCTTTAGGCCTGAAGCCTGACTGGAAAAAAACGGATGATGACGTACAAAAAGAAATGTATGGTCTTTTGTGTGCGGGTCAATCTAGCAATATACTGTGACTCAAAGACCAGTAAATTGGTGTCACAAGGAGGCTCAAATTGAGAACCCATGATGCCCCTCTGGCATTGTGAGAAGGGAAGAAAGGAGGACGAAATACGTTGTGGTATGAGAAAAAAGAAGGAATAAGAGGAGGACATCATAAAGTGTAGGGGGATGAAGAAAAATGTGCATGGCTTATTCTTCTAGGATTAGGAACGGTAAGCGGCCTCATATGTGGCAGGCCAAACACAGAACAAGCAACGAAGACTGACGTGCCTCAACAGTTTTTTCCTGGATTCTACCTTCGGCTGAAAGCGTAGGCCACAAATCGCCCGTTCTATGTTTCTAAATGTTGCCATTCCTCCTGGGCTTTTTGTAAGTCTAAAATACTTAGAACCTGCTTGCTGCTGTAATGGAAATGCTATCTTAGCTCTGTAATATGGCTTGTAAACACTGGCTCCTTGTATTTTTTTATGTCTAGGCCCAGAGAGAAGAAGAAAAGATGCATGCTGGGCAGAGGAAATCAAGGGTCCTGTGTCTCATGATGATGGTGAATATCTTCATCTGTATCCTGGTTGGGGTTTCATTTAACCTGGGTCAGGAGAAGGGTGGGAGTCAGAAGATTCGGATCCCCTCGTCAAATTTCTGGAGCAAGCACACGGTGAGCAAGTCCTACTGGAACAACGAGCAGCAGAGGCTGGAGTTCCTCTACAACCCCCTCATTAGGACTGTGCTGGCCAATGAATCCCTCACTGAGCTCCCTGATTGGCTTAACGACACAAACCCCATTGGTTCCTGTGAACCGGACTACAGCATCACTACAAAGATCTCGGACTACAACTCCCTTCCTCACCGCTTCCAAGACTTCTTGTTGAATATGCGCTGCCGGTCGTACCCCATGTTAATGGACCAGCCCCATGTGTGTAAAGGCAAACCCTTCCTGCTATTGGCCATCAAGTCTCTTACGTCCCACTTTGACCGCCGGCAGGCCATTCGTGAATCTTGGGGACAGGCGGGCATCTTAGCCAATCAAACAGTGGTCACTGTGTTTTTGTTGGGCAATTCCACAGCTGTTGACCACTTCCCTGACCTTTCAGGGATGCTGCGTCATGAGGAAAAGCTTCACAGAGACATAGTCCAATGGGATTTCAGGGACTCCTTTTTCAATCTTACTCTCAAAGATGTACTCTTTTTGGAGTGGTTGAACAAGAGGTGCCCGAACACCAAGTACATTTTCAAGGGGGACGATGATGTCTTTGTCAACACCTTGAGAATTTTAGACTTTTTAAAAGGTCTCCCAAGAAAACAAGCCTCGGATCTCTTCGTAGGGGATGTGATTACCAACGCTGGCCCCCACAGGGACAAGAAACTCAAGTACTTTATACCCGAGAGTGTGTTTGTCGGGGGTTACCCGCCTTACGCGGGGGGTGGAGGGTTTTTGTACTCGGGGGAACTGGGAAGTCGCCTCTACAACATCTCCCAACAAGTGCCACTCTACCCCATCGATGACGTGTACACGGGGATGTGTATGAAAAGGCTGGGGCTGGTCCCAGAGAAACACAAAGGCTTCCAGACTTTTGGCATTGAGGAAAAGTACAGGAATAACCCATGCGTCTACAAAAGCTTGATGCTAGTTCACAGTAGGACGCCACAGGAAATGATTGAGATATGGGCTTGGCTCAACAATCCTGACATTGAATGTCAGTGATTGTCTGTGTAGTAGTCAGTTTTCTCAACTTTTCTCAACGTATTTTTTTATCATGGCATCAAAGTCACGTAATTGTATGAATCAGGCAACCACTTACGAGTACTGCATTTTCCATACATTCTTTCTATTAGAATGACAAGGACGTTTGAGACAGAGTCCTAGAATCTATCTACATTTTTTGTTAGATATATAATTATTTGATCTAAATCCTTCATTTGAAAGAACTGTTCAGCTTACATTCAGCAATGTTTTAATTACTGTACATAGCAACAGACAGTTATCTGCAGGTAGATCTTGGGTCCTGTCTCTTCTTAGCCATACGCAGACATTGACAAGCTAACAGTGGATGTAGCAGAATGTTAACACAGCTTTGAAGTCAGGGTTTGATTTGCTTCCTTATGTTTTATGACTCTCAAAGAGGTTTATGTTTGTGACAGTTTCATTGTCTTTGCTACCTACTGTATTAAATGTTATTGTTTTGTTCATGTGGTGTTGTTGTGTGTCCCTATTCAGTTTTATGACTGACTGGATCAGAAAATGTGTTGTCTGATATTGTATACTACTGAATTTGCTCTCGACAATAGTATTGTTAATGCGACATTTCAGGGTGTTCATATTCTTTATAGGTATATTTGCACTTGATCATAGACACATCTATTTATAATGTACATTTGTAGGTGGAGGGGCGGGTTAGAGTTGTTAGTGTTGTTTTGTGTTGGTTAGATAATTGAGAACTAATTGCACAGGTTTTGATAAAACATTTATGGGTATTGTCAATGATTGACATTTGTTCATTTTTAAGATAAGAAATTGTGTAAAATGTGCATTCTGTGGAAGAGGTTGATCTTCTTTACCATAGTACTGACGTTTGTGCTGCTCTCTCAATACCAAGATTTTAATAGAATCATCAAGGTTTCTACCTTTTGCTGTTTTTTAATTCTTTTCAAAGTGGCTTAAAGTAATGGAATGGCAACGTTGTATTTCAATTTTGTAGAAGAATAAATTGTTTAAACTTTGAGAACAATGAAGCGCTTTAATGTTTGTTGGGGTTCAAAAGGAAAACATTGACTCGATTTATTTTATTTATGTATAAGGCCTGAGCTAAAAAAAAATGAATAAAAGCCTTGGAGGACACAGTTCTCTCAACGTTTGTTTTCCTTAAATTACGTAGTGTTGTAGCAGATGCAGACGTTTCCCATGCAGGCAGTCATTGGAAAGTGGAAGAAGAAGAATGGCGACATCCACTGGTCGAGCACAAATCTCTTCTGATTGGAAACACATGAACGTAAGCGGTAAACGTAGGCCACGTCAATTATTCTAATTGAAAATATAGTTCAGGTGTTAATCTTCACCATTGGCGGAAATCGGAAAAAAAACAAAACATCGTTATCTATCTTCAGCGGGTGCGGCGGAAGAAACTGCTAAATATTCTTATAGTTAAGACAAAGTTGTCTAAAATGCTACGAAATCGTAATAGATTGCAAACGATGTTTATATTTCTACTGATATTTGGCATATTTATCGAGCTCTGTGACTCTACTTTTGTAAGTAGACTTTCACATTCGCAATTAAACGTCCACTCGTGTTATGGCAATGCCGTTCATTTTAGTTTTGTTATACAATCTATAAACATTTAGATTGTAATCACACTAGTTCTTTTCTTCCATAGACAAATGAAAATGACGCTTATGAGTCTCCAGGTAAAAAATAATAATTAGTCAATTATACTTTGTCATACCATCAAGAGAAAATTGTGAAACGGAATTAATGGATGGGCTACCTGATTATGATAGTTGTGGGAGGATGAAGGGGGGAGGGAGTACTGCGCTAAAACAGTTTTCTGTATTTGTCTTTCTACACCTTCTCTTCAGGAGAAGATGGCTACGCCTTCTTTGCCCTCCGAAGTTGCCACGGGGTCTTGCAAGCTGACAGCGGCGAGTTCTTCTCCCCAGATTACTTGTGCTCCAACCCTCCGGTGTGGTGCAAATGGACCATCCAAGTACACCCTGGGAAACATGTTCGGCTTTACCTGAAAGACTTCACCCCTCCTGACGCCTGCCACCTCAAACTAGACCAGATCCAACTGGCTGAGCCCTCTGGGGTGTCTGGGGGAAACAAGGTGTTGGAGAAGTGCTGGCAGGAGGCCCAGTACACATCCCTGTCCAATACTCTCCATGTGGTCCTTCTCATCAGAGGAAGTCCCATCCCTCCTTTTAGAGGATTCTATGGGAGGTACCAAGCATTTGAACCACCAATTGTGTACAAGCCACATGGCGACGACACAGAGGGAAACGGTAAATGGATGAAGGAAGATGTGAAGCATGAGACAGTCAAGCCAACCATTTTTCGGAGGGATTTTTCCACCTACGTACCGACCAAGGAGGGTGAACCTACCCGCACCATTTTACTGGAAAGCTCCACACCGGCAGTGCAGGGAAACTACAATGAGATGGAGGAGTACTTTGACCTGCTCACCTCTGCGTCCAATGAGCTTCCATTAGAAGAAGATGAACCAATTACTCAACAGAAACACTCAAGGTCGTCTTCGGTTCAGGTTGAGGACAATGAGTGGAGCGCTGCAAGGACCGTGGAGACTGTAGTGGAGGAGGTACCGCTTGAGCACAATCTAACCTGGCAAGGAATGGTCAACCACATCAGGGATATAAGCCCTCCTTCCCCTCTCACCCCCACCTTTACCCCCACCCCCACCAAAGCAATAGTACCCACCCTGGGTACCTCCCGATTAGGGAGGAGTGCCTCTCAAACCCCAATACAGCTCTCCAATGAGGTGCAGGTCCACTCGCCGTCTTTGAACATGCACTCTAAAGGTGTCCAGACTACAGAGTCTGTCATAAACCCTCACACCTTCCTACACATCCAGTCAGACGTACGCAGGAGTGTGGACGCTCGTTCCCTACACGTCCCCCCTGCCACGGAGGAACACACGTCCCCTCCACCCGGGACTGACCAAGGGGAAGATCCCGTTATGGAAACGTCATGGAGTACGAATGCCGCTGAGCAGCTGACGACAATTGCATCCCCTATGCCCGATGACGACCAGGGTAATCCAATAGCCTATTTCCCAAACATGGTGGAACTTCTGTCAGACAGCAGAGAAGGAGGTAGTAAGTAAAAGCCTCCCCTTTGTAGTATGGTTGATGGAAACATATGAGCACCACTGTTAGTCTCCCATGTTCATTTCATTTTTACCAGGACACGCCCAAAATCACACTGAGGTGCCACACCTACCTGGGGGTGAGTGTGAGAATTGAGTCCATGTTAAATTCCATTTTGCATTTGTTACAAAGGTTTGATCTATCTGAAGTGCATACAAATTCCCTTGTATAATCATAAGAGCATAGATTAGGAGAGCTGTGGGGTGGGTGCTATTCTATGACATAGGGTGTACATAATGGTACATAACCAAATATTATGACTTCCAGATCATCTGTTTGAAGTTTCTGTTGAGCTCAACTTCCCCCTTGAGGACGATTCTGATGAGCATTGGGATCATCTCTCAAGTACACTACTGATGTCAACAAAAGAACTAGTGAGTTGTCATCTTGTAATGCTGTGGGAAGTGAATCCCACTGGATTACTATATTGGATGGATATAGCTCAATGGCAGAGCATTTGACTGCAGATCAAGAGGTCAAAGGGTCAAATATCCCCCTGTTTGTCACTTTAAGAGATGAGCGTCTGCTAAATATAGCCATATATTATTAGATTACCGGTATATGGATTAATATTGATTCTGAAATTTAGTATAGGTTTCTCATTTGTTTTATGCGTGTACTGTGTTATGATTTTGTTGTTTTTGTTTTAGATCCATGAAGAATTGAAGATTCTCATTCAACCTATAACAATATCCTCCAAAAGAGTAAAAAGGTTACTATGAGCCCCTAGAAATATCTTTCCCTTTTCTGCTATACGCTATACATAATATAAAATGCAATATTGCCATTGTGCTGAACTTGAACCCAAATTTAAACACGTATCCTCAATTTTGGAGATTGAGTTGTTTTTTTAAGCTACAAGATGTAGTTATTGAGAAACATTTGTTTGTGGTTTTCTACGACCCAGGCTGAGTGCTGGAGTGCTGTACATCCTCTGGCTGCAGATGTCAGATGGTACGGAGGGGAGGAAGTTCCTCAGCACCCTCCACGCTGCTCTCCAGGAGCTGGTCTCAACAAATATCAGTCTCCATGGCAGCTTCGAGCAGGCTATGATCATCTCGCTGTCCACCGCAGGTAGGCATTCCAGAAGATTTGGTTGATATTCGACCAAATGTATCCTATTCCTTAGCACCACACTCCCTTTCTTCTTGACCAGACAAGGACTGCCTAACTAAACATAGAAAGTGGTACTACGATCAATACTCTTCTTTTGAGTATAGATGATTTGACTTGTAGATAATGGTAATTAATTTAGGTTTGAATGAATTTCGCAACGATCGTTAGTCTGCATGTGTTAACGTGTTTGCTCGCATATGCGTGACAGATGTGAATGAATGCGCAACCCAGCTGGTGCTGTGTGACATCAACGCCGAATGCTTGAATCACTTTGGCTCCTATGCCTGCCGCTGCCGGCCTGGGTTCGAGGACGCGTCCCGTCTGGGTTCTGGAGGAACCCTGTGTGTGGACCTTAAGGCTGCCGGTACGGAACAACGCCACAGTCAGGAGGTCTTTATGAGGCATCAGCGTAGCCCTAAACTGCAGCCCAGTAACACTGGTACCCCTTTTTTTCACTGCCATAAATCTGCTCTTAAGAAAGCACAAGAAAATACACGCTTAACTGTCACTTTCTGTGGCGTCCTGAATTATGAAATACAATCTGCAATCTTTGTTTCGACTTTCGGGGTATTCAATAGTAACTGATACAAAAAAACTGTAGAACCGTTCTAATTGATACTTTTGTCTTTTAGGCTGTGTTTTGGCAACGTCATCCGGGATGGTTCAAGGCATCTACGCGGTCTCTTTCCTGCTGAGCTCCCTATTCCTGATGTTGATGACCGTTATGGGAGTTCTGTACCACCGCCACCACCGGGGGTCCTTCTTGGTCCGCTGCCGGAGCAGCAGCTTTGGGAGCGCTGACCGCGACGGCAACAACAACAACGATGACGACGGTTCTGTGGACTCCCACCCGGACATGCCCCCTCCACCGCCACCGCCACCCATACGGCGCCCGAAGGAGGGCTGGTCGCATCCCAAAGACTGCTGCACCATGGTGGACTTGCCTCTGCTGCGTTTCAGCCCCTTGCGTCCACTCGACGGGTACATGGAACCTGGGGAGGGGACCCCGAGAGGAAGCTGAGTTACATCCCCTAAGGGCAATGAGAACTGTTTCCTGACTACATTACTTCATTTGATTTATTTGGATATATTTACTTTCTTTCTAATGTTGTGTTTTAATGTACATGACATATTGGAAACCCATTTATTTCAATTAGAATTTCTTATAGATTTGTTTATTTTGGCAGCTATGAGCTGATGATGTTTGGGAACATGGCCACCAAAGGACTCATTCCTCACAAATGTACCATTCTGAATGAATAATTAAAAAAATAACCTCACTTGTCATCATTTCTCTTTTATTGTCAGTGTCACCCCTGTGACTAATCTGTGAGGAAATGTAGAGAAACTACAGAGACAGAGTTCCCTCCAGGATCATGACAGCCTGGCCAGCGATGTCCACTCTTCCATCATCCCTCATTTCCAACCGCAACTCGCCGCCACGACTTGAGCACTGATACGCTGGTAGACACAATGTTTGCCGTACATTTATAAAAATGAATTTCATAGACTGCTACTGGAGTGTCACACTAGTATCATCACGGCCAATGTCTACATTATAGTTTTTGCACTGCACTCTGCTTTAAACTGCCTGTAGTATACCAGGTATAGTAAAAGCACATTCAGAAAAATGTATCGACCTTACCCAGCATTCTCTTTTTGCCCAGTTTTGCAGACCAGTAACTTGCTAGGAAAGTGTGCGAAGAGCCTAAAGTGAAAAATGTGTGTTTACCATCACTGCCATTGACTGAGCCATACCTCTACCTCATGTAAGATCGATTTTGGAACCTGGCTCTTATAAGCACAAAAGTCACCCTTGGGCCACAAGGATGTTATTGCTGGCATAAAGGCACTCACCAGTGACGGGGTCCTCAGGGATTCCATACCAGGGGGCAAAGTTTCTGGAGAAGAAGTCATAACCAGCCTGGCACTCGGGGTCTCCACGCACTGTGACTGTGACTCCCATCACCTTTCCACTGCTCTCACTAGCTAACAGGGCTGTGTGGTTTGGCTGCAGACTGGTCAGCACTGACCTGGAGGACACACGCAAACACCCCTGATGTAGAAACACCCTGTACACACACACACACACACACACACCTGATGTAGAAACAACCTGTATACACACACACAACATCGGCACATTCGCAAACACTGACCTGTCGCAGGTATCATCGAGACAAACCAGTAATTCTTTGATGGTGGTACAAAAAAACACTTCTTGAACTGGATGGTCTCCCACTGTGGCCTATTTAAACCCACAGAGAGACATGACGCATGAAGAAAAACCTTTGTCATGTGTAGCATAACATTTGCAAACAACTTGTTGGACTTACTTTAATAAGGTCTTTAAAATCCTTGGCCACCTGATGAAGGCATACACATACCGTATTACAAGTTATTAGACAGGCTTTTTGAGGTTCAATCCATTATTTCCATGCCCTACCTGGGGTATGGGTTTTTCGAGGGGGAAGTCCATGACTAGAAAATCTCCCTGCTGGCGAACATACAGTTCTCCACTCAAAGTCTCAAACACCACTGTAGAATTACTGTTCTCTGGCAGAGGAGGAAAATGATTTCACTGTGGCACAATATCTGGACTACATTTTTTCGAACCATAAATGATCGTGTAAATGACTTGTTACACACAATTCTTCTGTTCTTTGCTAGTCTATACTTCAGACAAACGCATCAAATAGACTACACATTTAATGCAGGTGCTTTGAAGTCAGTGAAAAGTAATTTCAGATGAATGGATACTTTTCTTATAGAAGAGCACGGCAGCGGAGGCCAGGGTGGCGTGACCACACAGGGGAACCTCACTGGCGGGGGTGAACCATCGCAGGCGAAAGCGGGCTCCTGATAAGGACAAACATTAACCTCACTGGCAATGCATGTTAGCACAGAAGTGGACTGACCACCAAGTACAGTACTTGAGAGCCATAACCCAACCAAGAGAACGCTCAAAGTCCACTTCATATCTTCCGATATCATGACTGATCAATGTCCTGACAGAACAAGTTGCATAATTCCGTAAACTTTATCAGTAATGTATTTTTCCAGTTGGAAAACCCTCTTAGTACGCTAGTCCCACCTGAGGTGAAGTCATCAGTTGGGTAAAGCCGTGTAATGAAGGCTGTCTCAGACAGGTTCATCTCAGCAGCTATCTTCTGGTAGACCTCATCCTGCAGCTCCTGCATAACAAAACAAGGAAGAAGAGTTGTCTAATTACCTTTTTCGTGGCACTGCAAATGAGAAGAACAATTCAAATGAAATCATCTAAACTGTTTATATTGCTATTGTGAATTGGGATTAGCCTATTTACAGTAGGATAGGCTATGCCATACAGTGTTGGGAGAAATAATTTATCAAATGGCTTGGAATAGCCTACGCATGCAATAGTCATTCTAAAACTATATTGCCTGTGTAAGAGGGCAAACGGCTGCAGGATTGCCTTTGAAAGGTTCGTTCGTAAAGGAATCAACAGTGAATACTGGAATCTCCATAGCGTAACAAGACCTGGTTGCAACTGGTCAATAAAGTTACAAAATATCAAAAACTGTTTCTACAGTAGCCCAGCCTATCGTCATTACGCGCCGAATACGTAAGTGTTTCATGAAGGACCCCGTGCAATTCTGCCTCTCGATCGGGTAGCGACAGACAGTGCGCAACATCATATTCTTCATAATAGAGTGAAATGTAATGGGTTTAAGAGGCAATGATTAAGGTTGGTCCACCCACCCAAACCGGTTGACAGTTATGTGCTTTGATCGATAGTGAGTAAAAAAAAAGGTATTTCACCGAACCCATTTCCCCCATCTAACGCGCCTAAAGTATCTAATTTGGCCAAGATCTGAAACTGATAATTGATTTGACATATTGCCCACTAGAATAAAAGCGAACTTTCTACCGGATTTAAATGGGAAACGTACTATGTGATCGTTGGCGCGCTTTTGCCACAAGGTGGCAGCGCGTGACCAGCATAAGATTTGGTAGAGGAGGAGGAGGAGGTTGTCAGTTTTTGTTTAAAAAGTTATTAATGTATTTATTTTTTATATGAAGCGTCAAAACACCCCATGGGAGTCCGTTAAAGTACAAAAACGAATATTGAGGTAAAGGTAAGCCCTTTATATCCGCTCACGTTGAAAATAGACGAAGAATCTAAGAATGAAGCATTGTTTCTCTAGATGATGAAATTTAAAACCCCCGCGCCCCCAGCTAATCTCTGGCCCTAGCACAGAAATGTTAATCCCCTCTCTTTTTGCAGAAATTTTGAAGATAGATTGCATTTTGTCGTTTAAATGGCACGGCGTCAAACATAGCCCTGCGTTCTCTTGCCCCACTGCCAGACATTTTGTGCCATGAAATTGTAAAAGCCTAATAATTTTAAGGGTCTGTCTATTTAATAGCATCTAGCCTATTGCTCAGCGGCTAATTTTCCAATAAACATTTTAGTCTGTTACACCACTTGAGATTGCACACCTTGCTTTGTTAAAGGCTATACATTGGGCAACAAATTGTATACTAAATATTTTTCACAACACAGTTGTCCATTTTGATCATTTAAATTAGGAATAACCTACATAGGCCTACTTTTAGCTCAAATTCCTTTTCATTTGCCTTAGCAATGTGTTGCACTAATCATTTAAGTGACCATGCAGGTCCACTAGCAACGTAAATCTTTTTGCACAGCCTAACAGTAGCCTAACTAGATGTTATTAGAAAAATAAGAACACATGCCTTTCGTCATAATTATGTTGCCTTTATTAATTAGCTTACATTTACTTGTGAATTATGTTGCTTTTCAGGAATTAAAACCCCCAAGGCAAAACTGAATGTATAGCTGTAGAAATGTAATCAATGTTCGATAGCCTACACTCATCACAGATGAGCACTATTCAACATAGTTCCACCAGAACTACATTCAAGAGTCAGAACCAATTTGAGGTAATTTAATAGGAAGTTGATCATTAGAAAAATGATTAGGCCCTAACTGTCATTTAAAATATAAACTGTAGCCTTTGGTGTAATTTCGGGATTGTATTATCATAACATGTATTGGATCTTATCAGTGGACTTCAAAACATTTTATTATTTCAAATTAATTTCACTTTCCATCACAAGACCCATGGACCTTTTCTGAATAGTTGTTGCTGTTATATAGGGCTGCAGTGTTTAATACTTCTGTGTGGGTGGGGAGTTAGATAGCTAAGTTTAACAGGCTAATCGTGGGCCGGGTAGTGGCTGGGGAGACAGGGTGGTCCACCCAGTCCAAACCACATTAATAGGCTTACACCACCTAATCCAAGGCAGTGTTCTGTCACATGGGAAGTCTGCTGACCTTACTTTATTTTATTGCTGGGCACTTGTTCTTCAGCCCCTTTGTGCTTAAACCCTGTGTTCTTTTCTGCAGTAAAATGTCCCTTTATAATGTTCCTAGGCCCTCTCCTTCATGTTGGTGTTCAAAGGTTGAACTTGAAATAAGACAGTGATGTAGGCTAGACTTTCTGCAACAGTAGTTTTCTAATCCCCTATGCAAAACACTCATTGTATACTTGTCCTGTGTCTCATTAAGCCGTTTCTCCTGAATCTACATACATTTCAAGTTAAGGCAGGTGAGCTTTTCTGCTTCCTTTCGGCATCAGTAAGAGAGACACTAATTGGCGCTCTCATATAAGACAAATGGTTCGATTTGATGTAGTACTAAAATATGTAATATATACTTTTTTTCATGTGTGTAAGTGTGTGTGTGTGTAGTGTTATTGCATCATGTTTCATGGTTATGTCACACTCAAAACACCCTATAAACAGGTTTCTCAGTAATCTGTAATTACATTTTTAAAATGTGGATGCATGTTAATCCTTTATAAAATGTAAAACAATTAAACATTAGACAACTGACTGTCAGGTTGCAACACTGTTGAGAACTGCACATACCCTTCTTTTAACAAGCTTGAGATTTTGTTGAAGTCAATGGTTGCACCCCATCAGAATTGTTGTAAGTGTATATATACGGACAGTTTCTTAGCACTATCCACTGAAGTACTACTTTGAACTGTGCACCTCTGACGATTATGCCGCAGTTACAACATGGACCTCTTCGGATGGAAGCGTCTTTAAATAAATACATGTAAATGGTTCAATGTATAATATTGTGTGTGTGGCGTGTGTTAAGACTTGTGTGGTGGCCCACTAGGTGAGGGCAGATCGGTCCTCCAGATGTGCTCTCAGCGTCCCTCTCCTGCTACCGCTGCCTCGTGCATGCTGAGGCTCCCCCTCCACAGGGGCCCCTGAACCTGGCCTTTGTTGTCGCTATGAATGCCTCACACGTCCGGCAGGCAGAATTGGCAAGGACAGCGGGCTTTGGGCAGTGATCCACAGGGCACGGGGGGACAGGAGAAGAGGTGACACCCCTCTAGCTCCGCCTTGTGTCTGTGTCTGGCCTTGCCCCACGCATACCCCCTTCCGTCAATCCCCACCCGTCGAACCCCTGTCGTCTAGCGCCATGCTGGGCTAACCTGCCAGGCTGCATCATCTGGCTATAATCCCCCCCACCGCACCCTCCCTGCACACCTACAGTAGTGCTAAACCCAGCATTGTTGCTGGAGCAATGAGACTGCCCATCCCCTC
Organism: Mallotus villosus; assembly: GCA_903064625.1. NCBI lineage: Eukaryota > Metazoa > Chordata > Actinopteri > Osmeriformes > Salangidae > Mallotus > Mallotus villosus. The sequence continues at coordinate 154,860 of CAEFZP010001471.1, forward strand.
GCTGGTAAGGATCAGGGGGAAGAGCAGTCCATCCCTGTGTTGCGGGCTGCTGTGCTCATGTATGTGTTTATTTCCGTTGGTGGCCGTAAAATGGATCTCAGGTGTTCCAGATAATGGCGGTAATAGGTGCCACTCAATGCCTGTATTTACCCACAAGCCTGACCCCTAGGGGTCACGAATAGAACCGTGGGCTAGTCGATGACTGTTATTTTGTCTGCAGCGGGTATTCTCTCTTGCGGAGCCCTCTCACGTCCTCATTTTTTTCCATTCACTTTGAAGAAGCATGGATGTAACTGAGAATGAGTTATGACTGACGGCAATTGCTGAATGACTTACATTGCCTTTTGTAAAAAATAACTTGTTTTTAAATAAACGGATGGCTGCATGGTGTCAAGGCTAAATCTGTTGACGTTCCTCTTTAAAGCCATCGGCCAATGGGTCCTTTTTTTCCCCCTGTCCGGCTGTAGACCAAGCTGTTACTGTCTCAGTCTGCCTTTTCCTGTCTCCGACTCCCTCAGGGTGGCATGGTGAGTCTTCATGTAGAAGCCAAGGTCGGGACACGTCGTGCCTCTACCAGTTGGGGTCTGACGCCTGGCTTTGTACTGTGGACCACAGTGAAGGCGGGCTCCTGTGCTCTCCTGTGTTTGTGGTGGAGCCAGTGATCTGGTCCGTTAGGCGCCACAAGGACGGCGTGTCTTTCCCTGTCCTGTCGGACTAGTTAATGAACCTCTGCTTGCCCTGTAGACGCAGCGTGGGTGGTCGCTTGCTCACCCTGTAACGCTGCTTCGCCATTGGATGGTCTAACTTAGCTTTATTGCCCTACATGTAGTCGAATTTGAGGCAATGGCAGGTCTCGGGCAACACTCTGCTCCCGCGTTAGTACTTTCCCTTTCTTCGACATGCACCACATAGGTGCGAGGGAGAATTGCTCCGCCTGTTGCGGGGCAGAGTTGGTGGAGTAGTACGACAGGAGGACTGTGTGTGTGTGTGTGTGTGTGTGTCAGCGTGTTCATGGGGAGACGGCCATACTGTCCTGATGGGAGCGTTGGAGAAACGCTGACCTTGCATCTTCTAAACAGGATGAGTTCAGTGATAATCCCATAGATTTTTATTAACCCGATATGAGTGTTGTGTCGCTATGATATCAGAGGCAGGAGGAGTTATTTCTCTTCTTGTGGCACATTGTATCGGAATTGGCCGCCCCAATTTATTTTTCTATTAGCCGGGTCCTGTGAAGTGTGATTGGGCTGTGAGCCGCTGGTTAGAGGCCAAGGTGGAGGAGAGTGGACTGGCCCCGCTGATAAGGCTACAGTCGGAGCGATCCTCTACAGAACGGTGACTCCAGTTACGGACGGGCCGCTTTCAGAACCGCGATTGAATCTAGATAGGAGGAACTGTGCTGACCCCTGCTCCCAGCCGCCCCCCCCCCTCACCCAACCCATCCATGCAAGTCAAGACATGCCCCAATGCACCGTAAAATCCACCAGGATTGACATCCCGGCACAGCCATATATCACAGTGCCTTGGAGACGAAAGATGGCCAGGTCGGAAATTGTACTATGATTTAAGTGAATGTGTACTTTAAACTATTAACCAATTAGGAGCATAGCAGGGTGTAAGTTTAACAGATGGTTACAGGGCCTTGTAGTTGGAGTCATTGACTGGTTTGACATTTTTAGGTAACACGTCTTCAAAAAGGCCCCAGGCCACCGATGGGACAGAAGGGTTTTGGAGCACAGGGCTACACAGAGCACCCTCCCAAGCCTCCACCCTTTCTTTCCCCTTTGACAATACTGACACCTCCCTCCTCCCCGGCAGCTGTGGATCAATACTGGGACATCTGTCGGTCTCCCACATTTAGTGTCCCATGGCATTGCTTCTACAGAGCATAGCCTTCAGTTTAGGGTTCTCATTGAATCATTAGGACTAAAATGATGCCCTATCCCTGTTGGTTTTTTAGTGGCTTAATTGTTGTTCGTTAAATTGTTTGGGTGGAAAGATACAGCATCCATGTCTGTTTGTATTTCGGGTGTTTTATGGATTCATACCATACTGTGAAATGTAACCAATGGCATATATTTGGAATTTCAGTGAAGGAAATTAATCTTTAGGGGGCAATGCCTGGCCTTAACCCCCCCCCCGGCCCCTCCCCTTCACAGGCTTTAATCATTCTTGGGACACAATAGAAGAAACATTTATAGTCATATCCCAGTAATGAAAGATGTGTCTTATTGTCCTCTTTCATTTAACACATTGTCACAACCCAGAGCCTTAATCTCACACTCTGACGGACAGTTGCATCCTGGGAAAAGAGGCGTGTGTCATTGTTTGAGTGAGTCAAATCTGTTAAACCCTAATTCTTCTTTGGGAATTTGCATATTCTGAAGTATTCCTTTAGTGATGGGCCAAATCCTCCTCATGTGTGATGTGATGCATTTTTTGTAATAATTTGTGAAGTATCTACATGCACTATTAGCACTGAATAATACCTCTGTATAATACTGCCGCATAATCTCTGCGATAAGATGGGCTTTCTAAAGTGTAGCATTACGCTGAGATGAAACGCAACCATTTCAAGCAGATTCAAAGGGGCTCAAATGTCAACGGAAATGTCAAGTGCCTCTGCGACGACAGAACAGTGGAATGCCATTTTTATCATTGCGATCGTTGCCGCCATTCCTCAAATTTGCCAACCAGTTGAAAGGCCTTGCTCGGCCCGGGCTCTGTAATGTGCCTGGCTGTGTGATAAAAGCCAGCCCCCCCTGACACACCTGTCCTCCCTCCTCTCCCTCACTTCTCTGATTATACCAGGATGGCTTTCCTAATTCCATCCCGAGTTTCCTCTGGCACAGTGAGCCTCTCGTTTGTTATCTGTGCCTCGGCTTTCCGCGCGGCGAGGTACATGGCACAGCCTGGCATTCACTCCACCGCAGGCCTGCCTCCACGTTCAGCGAAGCCCTCAGGAGTCCCCCCTTCGCGCTTCTGGGCCTGGAAGTGCAGCGATAAGATTGTTCAGCTCAGGTGGCGACTTACTAAAGGGAGAACGGAGTCGTGTACCGCGCGCGCGGACGCACGACAACATCCCCGCGAGTGGGCCGACCGTCCGCCCGCCATATCTGTGCGCGCGGTCGGCACGGCAAAGACTCATTCAAAGCCCCTCTTCTTTGTACCGAGCCACATTCATTAAGATACACAGGCGTTACCATCCATCAGCCTCCCCACCCCCGCCCCCCTTTCATTTCCAATGTCACACAGAGACGGAAGAATTCGCCGGAGTCACTCTGCATCTGTTCTGCGGCTGGTGTTTGTCTGTTTGTTTTGTTCTTTCCCGCTGTGTATCTAAGCGTTGGTTTCCGCCGGCGAGGGACACATGAAAAGAGCCATGGCACGAACAGAAAACAAGCCCTCAGAGACGGCGAGGATGAAATGAAAACACATGGAAGGGAACAAGGCCCGGGAATAAGCTGCGATTAAACTGCAAACAATCAGGCAGGCAGGGACGAGTAGAGAGAGGGAGAACGAGAAGAAGAAGAAGAAGAAGGGGAAAAAAAGACAACAATACGAGCAAATAAAATGGGCAAACAGGGACACCGCGTATTTGTGAAAAGATCTTGGCGAGGACAAATTACACCAACAGACGATTAAAGCGTGCAGCGCTTTAAGGGGAAAGAAAAGAGTTTTGTTGGAAACTGGAACCGTTTCGTGGACAAAGAGCTGTCATTTGATGCTACTGTTGGGAAACCGAAGCTTCTATCTGTGAATGTAATCGTGCAGTAACTGCTCCAGAGAAAAACAATGCGGTAACATGTTGAACTGGTATTCACACTCGGGTTTCTTTTGAAGGCTGACCTGTACATTCCTGTACAGGATGAATCCCCTTGCAATGTTTCACACTGTCAGCAATCTCATGGTACTTCCATCTTGTTGGCCTAAGCTGATGGGCGTCCACAACCCACAGCCGAGTGCCTGGTCAAAACTCATCAAGTGGAACAATGGCGGTGTTTCTGTACAATTCACTGGAGTTCTGAGGTCTAGACACGAGGTTGCTCATGACAGGTGAAGGCTTTTTAATGATCTCCATGTGAACGCAGTGGACTGGGTCCTCTTAATTAGTGCTTTGTCTCTGGTTAGACTTGACCTTTTCTCCTTTGTCCACCTTCTTTGCACTTCGACTTCCTCTCACTCTTCTGCTGACGCGTCCTCCCCTACTTCCCCCTCTGTGGTACGCGTCCTAATGTCACAGTGCACAGAATTGTTATCTTGTGGCACACAATGCAGCCAATAGTTTCACACTTTTCATTTCCAAAATGGCCTGCTTGATGGCCCAGGTTCCTAATAATACTTCCCCATTGACAGACACATTTAAAAAGCACAACCAGCAGCACCACCTCCGCTCGATTCCTCCCCCCCCCCTCGCTCCCCCCCCTCCCCCAAACCCCCTTCTCTTCCAGGCACTACCATGCTTTTTCTGTCTTGTCTGGAGACCGGCTGCAGCCATCACCTCCTCCATTTGGAGAATCAGAGATGACCTTTTGCATGAATAAAGTCAAAGAGGATTAAGGGAGAAGAGGCCTTTGCAACATCGGGCGAGGGGAGCGGCAGATGCAACCTCCTCTGAACGTGGCTTGGGTGTTGATGCCTTCACCGCCTGAAGGCCGTGCTTGCGAGTGGTGTGTGTGTGTGTGTGTGTGTGTGTGTGTGTGTGTGTGTGTGTGTGGAAAAGAAACCTGGGCTTTTAGCGAAATTATCAGGAAAACTAAAAACGCCAGAGAAGCTGTGTCATCGGGAGAAGTAGAAAATAGGGATTTTCAAAATGTCTAATCCCTTCTTGAAGATATACATTAAATTATTACCCTATAGCCATTCATCCGTTTCATTGTTGGCGATAATATCAGCAGGTAATATCCTTATCTGATTTATTTGCAGCTCCTATCTAATCCATAGGTTACAAGATGTACGAACATGGGATGTATTTGGTTAAGTAAAAGATCCGTCCATCATACTGCTAGGATTATAGCGGTTCAGCTTAGCTACTTCTCATAGCGGCTCAAATACAGCAGGATCAGCGCTGTGTCTCAGACCCCAGCCTTTGATCAATCACAACGGAATCCTATTTCTTCATTAGAACCGTTTTGATTTGATGACATGTTGATCTTTGAGCTCAGACGGACTTGTGCATCCGCTGTTGAATTCTCCATCCTCCATTGTGGACAAAAAGGGACATCTGTTCTCATTCTGTCGGTCAGTCTTGGCCATCCGAGTCCTTGCACTGTGGCGGCCCACAAGTTGGTTTGTTGCGCTAGCAGGTGCAATCATCTGATTCTCAGCCGAATTGCGCTTTATACAAAGTCATCATTGCTCTACCTCAGTCAGAAGTCCAGGCCCTCACTAACAGAGTCAAAGGTTGGGCTGCTGCTAATCCATGTAACATTAGGAGAATAATCCTCAGACTGTTGAACAGTACCCTTTTCACCCTTTTGTTTTTGTGGTAAGTGATCTGGACATTTTTCAGAGATGCTCAAAATATATGGAGGGTGGTCTATATTTTGACATAGGAATCATAACAGCTAACAGAGTTGCCTTCTCCTACTTTGGCTTCTTTTCTCTTTTAGGACACCACTCTACGGAAAAATGCTTCAACTTCTTGGGGAAAAAAAGAGCGTTGAAGAAGAGGTTAATGGATGAATCATTCCATTCCCTGGCCTGGTTCTGAACCACCTGCTTCACAGAAGAGGAATTCCCAGGCTTTAAGAAGAAAAGATCCCCTTCAACACAGTTTTGTGCCTCCTTGTGTAAATGCAGAGAAGCAGGGCATGTCCGATTGACGTGGCAGTTCCTGTCATTCAACACAAGTTTTTTCCCCCCCCCAGCTTAATCCCCTTTTGAATCCACTTCTTGACTTCGGGGGTCTAGAGCAGTGTCTGAATCGGTAGTGTTCATATTTCGTAACTGGTGTTTTCAGTAAACAGAAGCGGTGTGAGAACTGGATACAGATGTACATCTGATGTGTGTGTCTACCTTCTCAGTTCACGTGTTAAGTGCTTAAAGATCTCCTCAATACCCACGCGCATGAGTATAGTAACGATTTACAAAGCCCTGTGTAATCTTCCTTTTTGGTGGGGTCCTTAGTTTCATCTGCGGGAGGATTACTGTACAGCTTTTTGGGAATCCGCAAAAGAGGAGGGATGTACAAAATGGCGGAAAAAGGAAAACAAATTGTAGCGTAATCTCTTGAGAGAAAGGACGCTTGAGTGAGGGAGTCCCCCGGACCCTCCATCTTTTTTTTGCCCGAAAATCCCATAATCCTTCATGTTTGATGTCTCAAAGCTAATGGCGTTTATTAGGACGGCCCAAAAGGCGCTTTGTCCCCGGCGTGGTCGCTGTTGAGGTTTTGAATGACATTGCAGGGAGAGAGCGGGTAACTTTAGCTTAATCTGGGCTTATCCGGCCCCGACGCACACACAGGTGTGTGGCCCTTAAGCCCAAGGGAGGCTAGCCTCTTCTGCAACCCACCCCAAAGATCAATCCTGCTCCCGAGGCCGGAGACATCCAGAGGAATACACACCGCACCTTTAACCCAAGAGGCTTTAGCCTCCTCATGAACTGAAGTGCTCATTATCACATTTTAATTAAATTACTGCAAGTGCTCCTTCTCTTGCTGCTACAGAAGACATGAGTCGACCTTTTCTTTATGAATCAGTTTTCATGAATGGGGGGGGGTAAGCCGAATGAGGCTAGTGTCGGATCCTTCATCTGACTTTTGCCCACTTACATAAAGCTCCCCGGAGATCGACATTTGATTGATTGTCAACATTTATCCATTACGGTGGTTCATGCATTCTTATCCTTTGAAATGATGTGTACTCGATATCGCTGGACTGTCGGATTGCTATTATGCGCTCAGTGATACATTTTCATGCCTAACTCATTCTTACAATGTCCTACAAATGAGACAGGTCATCATGGGTGTCTACTTTCCATTCCATCATTAATGAGGATAGTTTCAGTTCTCATAAAAACTATAGTGGAGTCAGGTGGCTGAGCGGTTAGGGAATTGGAATCAGAAGGTTGCTGGTTCGATTCCGGCCATGCAAAATGACGTTGTGTCCTAGGGCAAGGCATTTCACCCTACTTGCCTCGGGGGAATGTCCCTGTACTTACTGTAAGTCGCTCTGGATAAGAGCGTCTGCTAAATGACCAAATGTAATAGTGACATAGCTAGTTCCAGAGATTGGGGTCATATGCATGGCTATCATACAATGTAGCATAATGATTGGGTGTGGGCAAGAACTTTGCATTGGTGGCAAATCATGAGTTCCTGAATTGTATGTATTTCTATTCTTAGTAGGCCTACATGGCATTCAACGTTCATGAAACCAGCTCAAATATTTGACACCCTCTAGGCCTCGGTCTTTTATGGTCACAATTAAAGCCGTTTGTCGTATGACACATCAAACGTCAATCAGCTGTAGGCTAGTGTGATCGTTTGGCACACGTGTAACCTACCACCATACTTTGTGTCTCATCAAAGTGTGCCAGAGGAGTGCTGAGGCCTTTATTGGATTTGGAAGCCACTCCTTCAATAAAAAGAATGAATTTCCCATAATTCAATAGCAGAAATCAAGGCCACCGGTCCAGTGATCCATAAACACTATGATGATGAGGTCATCTTCTCCAGATAACTGCACACGTGCAGTATCAGCTTAATAGCTAATTGTATTAAGTGACGAGATGCGCATTGAAATGACAGAATATCCAAATGTGTTCTATTCATAAACGTAAACATTACTTATGACCACTTACGAGAGTATTTTTTTATACAGTAAATTGGCTTTCAGGCTGTATTGTTTACAAGGCAGTGTGTGCATTTCTGGGAAAAACATTTGTGAAAGAGTGTTCTCTACGTCAGATACTGTATAAGTTCATGTGATCTCACGTCAAGTTGAACGGAAAATGAAGGTGACTCTTTCTTTTGAAACATCACGTAACCTTGAGGAGATTTCTCTCCAAACACACACCAGTGAGGGGAACGATGCTATGAGATCCAAACTGTTTGAAGCTGTAACTCCTATCAGCCTCTGGTCACCATTTTTTGTCTTGAGATTCTTCCATCATCTTTCGACGTTAGCATTGAGGTTCCTGCCCTCAAATCAGGCTTAATATTATGGATGTGAACAGTAAAATATTTTCTTTTCTATATTTCGTTGAATTCTGTTTTTTTGTTGTTCTCTTGGGGCATTACATCGCTGGGATTTGGTTGGAAAACTCCTTATAGATTGTGAATGCAGATAAACATTGTAAAATTGTTAGTTAGCACAGGGCAAGGCCGTAAATACACACACCCAAAAATGTTTTTCCTTTTTCCTTCAGTCTGTTGGTGTCACCTTTTAGTATTTACTCCCTTTCCTGACATGGTCCCCTCAAACATAAATGACTTTGGGTGACCAACAGGGGGCATTAGCCAGCAGCTTACCATCTACACACCTTTGATTTCCCCAAAGCTACTGAACTGTAAGACTCCCTGTATCAGTGTCAATAAAAGATGAGCATTCGCTGCTATTTATGGTCTGATAAAATGGGGTCTGTCATGTGTACCACCACACGGTGCACTTGCATCATGATTCTGGTGGGTGCGTGAGCGTTATACATCAACATGAGTTTTGGGGATTTTTTTCTTTTTTTCCCCTCTTTTTTTTTCTTTTTTATGGCATAACACGATTACATTGCAGAATCCTAGCTCCCAGGGAAAGAACCTCACCCTCAGCCTCTCAGTCTCAGTCGTCTTCACCAGGCTTAAACAAACCGATCTGAGAGATTCCCATTTTCTAATCCAGACTTGATAAGGCTTCAAAGCAACATGCAATTAATAGCGTGTTTGACATTATCCGTGGAAATACCGGTTTGAACATATGACCTTTGTCATTATGATCCTTCTCGTAAGCCATTATTCCATTGATGGTTCGCTCTTTAGACTAAGTATGCCTTGAGGGCTATATTTCTTTTTTATTACAACAACATGAAAATAATGATATTTTAAGGCACCAGACTGGTCCCTGTCTAATCAGAAATAACACATGCCAGCAGTGTTAAGATGTCTTACAGTCGGAGGGATCGCTTGTTTAAATGAACAGCGAATGAAGAACGGTACTGCTCATTCTTGATACTGTAATTGCTTAGGACTATTGAGGCAGTGGGCAGGATGCATCCAGAGCAATTAGGACCGCTTCAGGAATTCAATTTAAGAAACTCCATTGCTCTTAAAACCACATTTCTCCTTTGATTGAAATGCACTCCTGTTGTAAGGCGCTCACGCAATCCCAAAGGTCAAGTCAGGACTTCATACCATGACAGGAGCACTGTACCTTCTATGAGGCCCGACCGTTTAGCCCTAAAGAACATCTGTCAAAGCCCGCCTCCGGACTACAACTAAAGTCGGACCCTGTGTATCCCAAACAGGCGCAGCGAGGGGGTCGCCCCCACCATGTGCTCCTCATGGGCCATGCTAATTGTGGCCCATTGTAGTTAACCAGACTCCTGCTCGGAACCCTTTTGATGTGACTACACTCATTTTTTCTCTCTCTCTCTCTTGCTCTCTCTCCCCTCCCTCCCTCTCCCCATACATGGGTCTGATGTTTCTCTAGATGCCTTTGATAGTGGAGCGCAAGCGCGTTGATTGTTTTGTACTTTTCTGCAGCCATTCCTCGTAGGTGGGCTTCATAATCTATACGGACACCAAAGCCGGACTCCCGTGCAATGTCAAGACCCCCCGCTCTGAGAAAAGGGGTAATTAGTGGGCAGTCATTTGAAATGTTGGCCACCCGTCTCAAATCTTTCACTTTTCTGACCATCTAGCGAAAATGCATCACCGCCGTGTGAAACACACAGATCAATCTATTTCATGCCGGTCCCGACAACGTCTTGATATTCAAAATTCTCTTATTAAATGCAAAGCTGACATTGCTCTGGAGACCTCGACCAAACGGGAATTTGCCCTCGGTGCTCAAGGGGCTGTTAGCACATCGGAGCGGCAGATTCCCAAGGCTTTTGGCCGGGGTAATTAGGGTCTGGGGGAGGTAGGGAGGCAAAGGCATGTGCGAGAGAGGGCCGCCAGTCCAGGTGAGGCTCCTCGTGATCACTGGCATGTTAGAATCAGTTTAATTGGGCTCTGTTTGATTTTCACCGACGACAGGCCCAACCTCCCCCTCCCACACACACACACACACTCAACTCCACCCCCTAACTTAATGGTGGAATGGTGACTTGTCAGGGTTGACAGTGACCTCGCTGTCAGAAAAGGGGCTGGGGTGAGGGGCAGGGTGAGGCTATGCAAGAAGCCTTTGAAGTATCGCCCATTCCCTGTAGGACCGCCTTTTTTGTATTGTCTGGAAGAAATGCTCCAAAAACAAATTGACACCTGCCCTTTGGGTCTTCTCTCTGCTCTCTTTCAGACCACAAGGCATTTTTCTCGAATGTCACCTGCTGCATATGACCTCACTGGGATTATCACATTCCCATTTCGAGAGCGTGACTTGACATGTCCCTCACCAACGTGTCTCGAGGTTTTAAAACTTGATATACATGTATTTCATCTAGAAGCCCCCATTTCTTCATGTTTGTGCCTCCCCTTTCAGTGATCTTAATTGGAATAGTTTGTTGTCATAAAGTAATGAGTGATGGGGGAAAAAAAGCTGCCCAGTTCTATTGGTTTGTCCTGCTCGCTTGAAAGTCCCTCATTTAGACAGGCCAATTAGAGCAGCCAGACCTCTCCCAGGTCATCACACGCCGGTCGGGCCGGGGTGCAAACAAACACACCGAGGACCCTATTATCCCGTCTCCTCTCTCCAAAGGCAGTCAAGCAAATTTTCGTTCTACTTAAGTGGTGCATTTTCTTAAAAGCATGCAGTTTCATATTCTGTCACCGTTGGCTCTCTGTCTTTCTCAGAGGCGTGTTTTTGGCTCTCTGCCCCCCTCCGCCCCCCCCCCTCCTGCCTTATTCTCTCTCTCTCTTGAGGAATCGACCCTAAACGAAAGCGCATAGTTTCGTCGGGGACTCTGGGCTCGGGCATCTGGGTGTTTCGTGCCGCCCCGTCAGTTGATGCTCGCGAATTGGTTTGAAGGGAGATCAAAGGCTTCCTGCCAAACCGAGAGAGACGACGGCTCCCTCGTCCGAACCGCAGGCGCTGATCAAGCCGTCAGGCCGAGAGCACATGTTTGCATTCCCGCCCGTCCGCCAGCTCCACTGGGAGAACTACGGGGATGGACATGGGAACATTTGGGTTTCTCCCTTTGACCTTTTCACAGATTGGGGGATCAAAACACCCCTCTTTTTTTCCTCCCCTCTGTAGATACTGAGGTAAAATATATTTGACCTCCCGCGGAAAGAAAACCATTAAAGCCTATTTGTGAATTTTCACGGAATTCACCTTTTTTTTCTTCCAATGTCTTTTATTATCCTTAATTTCTTTTGAATGGCGTCTCAGGCTTCTGTATCATCTCCTCTCCTGTCATATTCAGAATCATATTAGCTCTAAAAGACGGTTGGGTCGGACCCTCATGAGGAACATGCATGAATCCCCCTGTAGGCTGTCCTGTCTACCTAGCCTCAGAACCCCGTCGCCCCCCCTCTCCCCTCACACCACCCGTCCCGCCATATCATCAGCACACACACACACACGCCGCCTCATAATTAGGCCATGTACCGAGTCCGATAACGTGTACAGTTTATTTTCCGTCTTAATTCCTTATCAGATGCATTGATCGCGGCGCGCGTTCATTGATCTGGGGGCCACTGTCTGGAGAGCGGTGATAAGCGGCGCCCCTCTCTTTCTGCGCCTCTCCCTCGGTGTTCAGCACGCCCCCGTGGGCCGGAGGGGGGGGGAGCGGCGGCGGCCTTGGATTAGCACCTTATTAGCCACGCAGGCGTCACGTTTCTCCGAGCCGACACCTCAGCGGAGGTGCGGGGGGCCACCGTTTCCAATGGAAACGCACGCAACGCAGCCGCAACCACATGAAAAACTCTCTTCTACAAACTCAGGGGGAGGAGAGGGGGCAGACGCTTTCCATTTGAGGAGATTTTTCTGTTTAAATTTCCTTAAATGTTCTTCAAATGTGCCCTTCTTTAGATTTCATTTGGATTTTTGGAACCAAATATATTTGCCCCTTATCGGATCCCCACCACAGACTAATGATGTACTTTGTGCATGTTTGTGCAAATTGTAGAAATAGGATTGTCTCAGCAGAATAACCATCTCTACTTCTTTTCTATTGAAACAAGGTAATGGGCGGACCAATCTGGCAATCTGAAGACTCAGGTAAGTGTCATCTCAGGCCGACTGTCCTTAAAGTGTTTGCGATAAGCTTTTCACATGTTTGCGATTGGTCTTAGAACCAGTAGGAACTGGCGGCGTGTGTGTTTGCGTAGTAAGGAAATGGTGATAAGCGAGAATTAAGTACACACACTCCCTCGCTCGTTTTCTCTTCCCCTCTCTCGCTCTGTCTCGCTCACAATCCCCTCTTCCCATACACACCCAAACACAAATGCACAATCAGTCCTATCTGATCGCGAAAGATGAACCTGTGTCATTGGTCTACTCCTGCGAGGCACGGGGGGTTGTTTACGGTTGGGTTTCTCTCTCTTTATGCGTTGTAACCTGCCCTCCGCCAAGACCCAGATAGTAAGGCCTTAAAAAAAAGCCTTCCTCCCCGAGGGGAGGGCAGCACCAGTGCCTCTGGGCTAATAGCTGTGAGCAGACTCCCATTAGGACACTGTTATTAGGACTCTCTCATTAGCATTTCAGCCCATTGTGTGGCCCAACAATGGCAACAAACAAAACATTAACATGGAAATGGGTGAAATGTACCTAATTAGTTTTCTCCGCTTGCATTGTTAGGCGCCAGAGATAGAGTTAGATTGCTTCAGTTTTCAACGAGGGTTTCCAAAGCCGCTCTGTCAAGAAGGAAGGCGCTTTCTAGAAAGTCCCCTTGGTTCTTTGTTTTATTGTGTTATTATAGCGTTTGACTGTTAACGTTTTTTGATCCGTCCTCGAAGAAACTGTTTATGTTTTTGTTTCCGGTGTTGAACCATCTGACCAGAAATCACATGATGTTGGTCCCATGTCACATGTTTAACACAGGAAATACACATCTGTTTGGTCATTTAAAAAATATATATTGATATTATGCTAAGTGTCCTTTTGTGGTTTGATTTTTGTGGTTTTGTACTACCTAGAGCTCAGCGTTTTATAGTATTATTCTGGTGTGGGTCTGGTCATTATTGCGAATAGCTCTTAACATTTTTGTGGAGAAGGATCACTCTGGATACTAAATGGACCATGGGCATGTTTATTGAATTTCTGTCAGCCATTTTTGTTTACCTCATTAGGGTGAAGTGGGGATCCCTTAAACTCACACAGAGGGATTAATGACACTTCACCCATGACCAAATCAGTGTTACAGAAGAACGACCAATCTTCATATCCATGACTTGTCCTGTTTAAATTCAGTTAAAAGAATTGTCCTGTCTTCCCAATTACTTTGATTTTCCCTATTTGTCATGTTTTTCTGGTCAGCCCCATGCTCTGGGATTAAGACCATTATGAATACCAGGAGTGGAGAGTTCCTTATAAACTCTATCTTTTAGTTCATTCTCTTTTATGTTGTGAATTGAGTAACACTTATCAGCTTGTCAATTAGTTGTTTCTGTTGTCACGGAGCAAGTTCTTTGTAAAGGAAACAGTCATTGACCTCAGTAACCTGTCCATTCTACTTCAACCTCTAACACGATCGACGCTCATCGTTAACTAGCCATCAATCACCATTAACACTCTGGTCTGTCAGGCTGGCACACCACAGACACTGGGTAAGTGAGGGCTCATCACTTACTGCTTCACGTCAACAAAACAAACCCAATCGTAATGGATGGTGGATTGGACTGAAGCGGTCCAAGAATGACCGTCTGAAGCACGTACCTAACCAAGAACTTCCAGAAATCAAGGACCTTCACACTACTGTTGTTTCTCAGAGGAACTTCCGCACAAGCGAGTCCTTTTGCCGTTTTGCCACCTTGGGACCGGACATTGGACAATAACACCTACTGCGTTTCACTAGCAAGATGACATGTCCTATTGTATGTCCAGTTTTACCAATGGCTTTCGTCGGAAGACTTTCGGGATGCTCAATTTAGTCCGATGATTTGCCCTGGGTTTTTTTGTGTCGACCATTGTCATTTAACAGACGCTCTTATCCAGAGCAACCTACAGTAAGTACAGGGACATTCCACCGAGGCAAGTAGGGTGAAGTGCCTTGCCCAAGGACACAACATCATTTGACACGGCCAGGAATCGAACCAGCAACCTTCTGATTAATAGCCCAACTCCCTAACCGCTCAGCCATCTGACTCAAGTTCCATGTCTGCTTGTACCATCATCTCCAAGGAGGCTTTGGGGGCTTTTAAACAAACACCATTTGTTAGAGTGGCCTCTGACACCCAAGTGCTTGAGTCGGGGTTTATCTCATATTCCGATGAGTGACTGCCAGGGAAGGTGCAGTGTATATTATGGTTTTGGATTAGAGATTAAAGAGCAGTAAAGCCTATGAACAGGCCTAATCCCACTCCTCAGCACTGCTCAGCAGCAGTCGAGGTTCTTTGGGTGGGAGTTGCCCTGAAGGCACAGACCTTGGATCAGCTTACACCCTTTCCCTGAACCTAACCGTAACCATTAGGGGTCTAAGCAAAACTGACCACAGATCAGCCTCCTGTCAACTGGATCCTATTCCCAGTCGCGTTGGCCGTGACCTTTTGGTAAAGGGAGGATTTAGGTGATGAGACCCCAAGGACAGGCGCGTGTGTCTGTGTGCAGAGCCTTGCAGGGCCCTGGTAAATTGATTTGAGAATTTTAAATAAAATATTTGGTGTCGAATCCCTTGGCTCAGACTCTGCATGTGCACATGCTTTGTTTCCCTTGTTCTTTCAACGAGAACAAATTGTGAATTAATTCACCAGCTGTTTTTGTTGCTGTTTTCACCGCCCATTGATGGATGTCCATCTGAATGTACTGTAGTCGCTCCTGTCCCCTATACATTTCAACTCTTCACAGTCCAATTCTATGCCATGTCTTAGGGCCTCCAATGTTTCTTTGTGAGGTTTTTGGCTAAGCGAGGATAAACAGTTTCCCTGTCCCCAGGAGGAATGAGGAGAGGGAGGGGTCCTTCCCAACACTCCCCTTTCCACACCCACCCAATTCCCCTTGAGGCAAGAGAATAGGCTTGGGGAAAGGCCATGGGTAGAACTACCCCCTCTTCCACCCCCAATTGTGATTGTTCCTATGCTAAGGAGAGAAGATGGTGGTGTTGCTGGATCCTTTGGGCCTGATAAATGCCTGAGTCAAGCTGCTGCTAGCCTCATTAGTCATGCATCCTAACCTGAACCTGATGCACTATCAAAACACTATTAGGCATATTACTTGTCGTGCTTTTCGCAAAGGAAAAGTCAAACGATCAGACTCGATGAGGTTTATCTACACATTTTCCGACATGCAGGATGATTGATTCAGTCCCGATATGTAATTCACATGTTCAATTACCTCAAGACGCATAGATTCATTGACCATTGCAAATGATACCAGACTCTCAAGGGTATCCTCAGGGAGAGGCAGAGGGGTTAGGGAATTTCCCAGCCTTCCCCAGTGCTGTTGGCCGAGGGTTAATAGGTGTTCAACCCTCCTATTATCCAGGACCGTTTGTGAATTACCAGCAGAGTGATGTTTACCATTGATATCATATATATGCTAATTTGGGCACTTAATTAGTGGGGAGGGGCTGGCAGGCAGGGGGGGGCGGGGTGAGGAGGGGGGCGATCATGTGTAAAATTGATTTGTGAGGGGTGATATTTGATAGACCGCGGGGGAGTGGAGGCTGTTTGGAGAGAGACCAGGCAGGGGGTGCTGCCATGCGGGGTAGGCTCTGAACTAAAACTACGAGGAAAAGTCGGCCGTACTGTCCTTTCATTATCAGTCAAATTCAAAAGTTTCCATGGGGGGGAAAGCTAACATTCCACACCATATAAATCTCATAGCTGTATCTTGTAGTAATGCATTTGAAAACATTGACAGCAGAAGGGATTTTGATTTGGGTGATGATGATTCAAACAGTAATGCTAATCGAGTGTGGTTTTGGACATTGGTTTTGATGGTATTGTTTACTGCTTTTATTGCCTCCTATAATAATCAGTAATGGGTAGTAGTTAGATTTCCTAATTGTTGGTTAGGGAATTCCCTGTCTGACTGCTGTTAATTACCATTGTGCCATAAGCATGTTCACTAGAGCGCTGAGTGCTGTGGTATACTTAATGAAGTTGCTATTCTCTCAGAAGGGGTTATTGAAAAACAGTGCTGTTGAATCATACAATTATAGATATTAGGCGTAATAATTATGATTCGTAAACTAAACGCAATTAATGTTGACCTGTCTATTCATACACACACAGACACACACACAGACACATACACACACATTATCCCAAGGAGTTGAATTGAATGAATACCGTATTCTTTTAGAGAAGTACACTTCAAAGACTCAGTTAGGATGTTTCTATGTTTCTAGAGCATTTGGCATTTGATGGAACTCTTCTTAGTTTTTTGGGGATTTGGTTGCAGAGTTTTATCAACCTATTCAAGACAAAAAATGACTTTCAGATATATGTACATCAAGTATATTGGGCACAAATATGTTTTGCTTTGATAAGTTGAAATTCACTTCTTGTGCCAGCCGGCGTGCTCTTTGTCAAGCCCCTGGTTTTAGCCAAAGGTTTAAGCCGCAGTGCGTGAGACGCATGGTTAAATGTCTGCTGGCTTTGAAACAAACAGCCCGCGCCCTGCTTTAAGTATATTATCAGCCAAGTTCTTTTAGGAACGTATTGCTAAAGAAGCTTACCATTTAATTAATGTAACTTCGGCAAGATTACACCCGGACCAACCTTGTAAGCAGAGGCATAGTCTTATTGACCTCCTATGCAAGAGCTTAAAGACACAAGAATGGCGTTTTTACTCAACTTTAATGGGATAACTAGTATAATCTTTCAAAAGTGAGAGAAGAATTAAGTGTTTTAAACATAATACCTTCCCAAGTTCTGAGTGAGAGAGGGGTTTTGATGTGAAGTGCTGGACTAACGCAGTGTAATTTGTTAATACATATTGTATATTTTGGTAGGATTTTACAATATGTCTAGTAATGGTGGTTGTTACCTTTACAAAAATGACATAATACTTTTATTATGTATTAAAATCGTTTGGAGAATTCATTATGGTTGCTGTTTTGCTAAGATTTTCTAGTAGTTTGATGTATTTCTACCTTAAATAAAATATAGAGAAATGTATTCTCTAGTTTAAAAATAAATAAATAAACAACATTATATAATTTGTTACATTGAAACCCATTAGAGTTTAACTTTTTTAAATAATCGCTTTAAATATTAGCTCAAAATAAGCATTTTTAACCATTAATCTTCCCCCCAAAATTTGCTTGTAAATGCTATCCTTTCTTTTACATAATTTCACACATAAAGCAGTGGCAAGAAGTACTATCTGCAGTGAAATGTGTTTTATTAGTTAATTTGCCAATTCTCTGTCTAATTCCCTCTTGTCACCCCAGATGTTGCTGAGATTTATTTTATATAAAAAGATTTTAGTTTCGGTGTCACCCTTTCAAACATTCTTTAACAGTGGGATAAAGGGATGGGGGGGATTGGGAAGATTAGGCAACGAGATCCTCCAGGCATTGTCTGAAAATCTGCAGATAAAAAGCATTGGTTTAGAGGAATAGGAGGGGGGTGGGGGTAGGGGGGGTTGTAGCTAGGGTACGGGGGCAGGTGGTGGTTGAGGAGGGGGTTTTGGGTGCTTGGGGGGGAGATGGAGCTAACTGAGGAGAATGATATTGATATTTTGATATACTGGTCAATCCTTATCATTTGGGCCTTCCATAGCCCACTCCGCTCCTCCTCTGAATATTGATGTCAACTGATTTTTGTTTTTGCACCGCTCTTGTGGATATTCAAATATGTTGTTATTATGTTTATTGAGTCAACTACATGAGGTTGATCCAATTACATGCAGTCATTTGCAATCTCTAACAAATGTATTTGACAAATGGCTTACTTAGAAATATTTTTTTATTCTTAGCCATCAACAAAAAAATTGCAATTTGCCAAACTGAATACCAATGAGTAACAAAGTAATAAGTCATACAATGATGATTCATCATTGGATTTTATTTTCTTATTCGAGCTGTGTGGACCTCTGTCTGTTGCATGTCTCTCTGCTCTCCCATATGAGGATCGAGAAAGTCTTATCTATCCACTTTTTGGGAATGTAACAATTACTTAGGCATTCCGCAGGCTAACACTATGTCACTTTAGAACCAATTTGATTGAGATAAGGTGTACAGTTTATCCTCTGGTAGGGGAGGATGTAGAACTTTGCCTAATTGATTATCATTTAGTTTACAATCTGTGCCCCCACAGTGTAATAGAATTTTAGCTATGCAGTCCATTGAAGGGCCCATTGACATGTAAACTGACGAAGACACTCATATCAGTTATTTGTCAATGACCGGGAGCCTGCTAATGATCACTCTCTATTGACTTAAGCAATTGTTATTTCCTTTATCCAAATGTGTATTTTGCCTGGGGAACAGCCACAAGCCAGGAATGGTTACACAATGGATATAAACAGTGCTGTAAATGACTAGAGTACAACGTAAAACACAAACATAGCTAATTCATTGTTACCTGCTTTTATAATATTTTAACCTCTTTGGTTCAATTTGTGAAACATTGTAATTGGTTAAACTTGTGTATCTATATGTTATATTTTAACCAACACTTATGCTGCTTGTTAAAATGGGTCATTGATTATAAGATAAGCGGTTAGGAAGTCACATCTTCGATTTGAGAAGGGCTTGTGCTTTTCATAAAAAAAGAAAGAAAATCCCATTCGGAATTACTGTTCCGGAGGCCTGCCATAGACTAATAGTGTTGGCACAACCATTAGCCCAGACGATTGATTCATTAAGCTAATGTGAGGCTAACCCTGTCGGCCCTGTTGAAACGCGTGCGATATGACACTCCTCAAATTTGTTTTAACACATGCCCTGGGGAGCCAAACAGGCCCGTGCTAATGGGGAAGGCGGAGCCAATTATGCAAAGAGAATTGGTACTGTCAACAGACTGTAGGACTATCTCGGCTTTCCACCCTCTTCCTGCTATCTCTCCTTCCTCTTCCTTTCCCTTTCCCTCGTTTTTTTTCTCTTGTTTCCTTCAGGAAAAACAAATGTCCGTTTTCCCCCCCCATTCATATCTCCCCACCCACAGTCCCGTGCCCTATACTTTCCCCTCTTCAAAGACAGTAGGATAGATATCCTCCCCCCCCTCCCCCACCCCACCCAACCGCCCCATCGCTTCTCTCTGCTCCTCCTGTGACTGTCATGGGAAGTGTATACGAGAAAGATAAGGCCCATTTATGTGTATGTGGGGGTGGGTGGTCTTATTTGCCTGCAGGTGAAGAGGCTTTCAGGTCTCTGCGGGCCCATCTTTACATTGTGTTCCCCCACCGTTCTGTCAACACTCGACTGGAGCACTGTTGATTCAATGGCTATAGCCTCACACCAAGGACCCTACAGAACATATGGCCGCTGTCCACACACCCACACTATCCCATGGACCGCTCGTATCTCCTCGAGCTGCATCATTGATGAACCACCAGTTATACATGTGTTGAGACGGGCCCACATAACATCCCCTTTGGATATGTACATTCAAATAAATGTTCGTTTGTCCAGCGGTAGATACAAATATCGACCACAGTTATTAGTCCGATTAGGGATAATAGTTGACACAGGGGTTGACGAAAAGTCGCCACTGTCTATTTAGCGGCATCAACATGGAACAGAGGGGGATAGGGGGGTAGGTGAGGGGTGAGACCGGGTCGTCAGCAGGGAATAGGGGGGTAGGTGAGGGGTGAGACCGGGTCGTCAGCAGGGCCAGATAATGTCACGCAGGTGCTGCTCCTCTCCCCCCCCTCCCCCCGAAGGCCACATTCTTCCATGGCCATGTGTTGCCTGAGCAAACCACGCATATGAGGAGCGCCGTCCCACCACCGACTAATCAGTGCCCCGGCAACATGCATTGTTGCTCTATGCAAATCCATTCACATTGGGATAGAGGCTCGGGGGGGGATCCCGAGCTCAGGCAACAAGAGTCGGAATAGAGAACGGAGGCCGGCCAATAAATGAAAGTTTGCCTTAAATCCGTGGGATAATAGAGGCAGAGGTTGGGGCCGAGCCTCGAAGCCGAGATAAACAGAGGGATTACTCCTCGGTTTTGCATCACTCGCTCTCCTCTGGGTGGCCCTTAACCAGCAAGAAAGCAAAGGGGGAGAGTTGGGGGGAGAGAGAAATAAGAAGAAGAAGAAGAAGAAGAAGAAGTAGGAGGAGGAGGGGGAAAAAAAAGGTTAACGCATGGACATTCACACAGCACATGGGGGGAAAAGGGGTGAGCCTAATTCCATCAAAGACGGAGAAATTAGCAATTAATTTATTCGAACCTCCCCGCCCTTCAGCCAGCCCCCTCCCACCCCCCCGTCTATTTTAGGCCCAATTGTTGGTCAGTTCTGCAACATCTGGTCCGGAGTCGTCCATGTGACTGTCGACTGATGGCCCCTCCAACAAAGTAGCACATAAGAGAAAATCCCCTTTTTTCATTCATTTCTTGTCCCTCGGAGATTAGTTAGGGACGTGGAAAGTAATCATTAAAAATGTTGCTCTTTTGCAGGCCATGCATAACCACTGTGGGCAGCGACTTTATTTTGCAATTGTAATTTAAAGAATAATTAAAGAAGTTAAATGATTCCGTAAATGTAGAACAACTCGAGTCTTTGTGCTCAAGGGTGCGTGAATCTCCCTCCTATGGCTGGTTGCTCTGATAAACTCGGTAATAAAAGGATGTTGCCCGACGCTAATGACACATTTTGAAGTGTTTTTGGATTGGATTTGGATTTGCTCGTCCTTCCGTCTACTCCTCTATGCTTTCTCTCGGATGTTCTGTGGATTCATTTGGCACATTATCAAATATATTTGATACAGTATCTGTTGATCTGTCCGTAATGTACTCGATGATTGTTTAGACTGGATACACTCGAGTGTTTTTTCGAGTCCGACCTGTTAACTTCAGTCACAAACATGGGGAGATTGCGTAACCAATGCCTGCTGCATGTGTTGTAGACCTATGTCTAGTTTAGTCAAGCCTCAACCCAATGTTTTCCTATGAAATGTGTTTTGAGCAATCAGTGTTGACCAGACAAACTGCTATTGCCAAGGTTTTTACTCCGTGTTTGAGATATGGGCTTTTGAACAGCAGCAACAGCAGATTATGACTCTCCCCAGCCCTGGTGGAAACAAGCTGTTGACATTCTTCAGGGTCATTGTCCAAGATAGCAGGGCCAACCACCAGGATTTAGAAGATCAACCTATCCACTGAGACCTTTATCCATTTCACATTTCACTACAACTGGGAAAGGTTAACATAACGACGCCTGGCAATGTTTGCTTTACGAGGCCTGTCTTTCTCATGAATGTAGATTTAAATCATGTCATGTTGGAAATGACAGTACTGCAGTTGGGTACTTTTTTGGATACTTGTGTTAAAAGGGCTTTTACCATTCAGCTTGTATATCATTAAAGTTGACCACGTCATCAAGATGGTTAAATGTGTTTAATGAATATCAAAGCGTTGGGTATCGAGTAAAATATATTCATGTCTTGCAAATGCAACTTTCCGCTATGGTTTCAGAGTGATTGGGGCTAGTTGTGGTTAGGCTAACAGTTAACATTACCAAACTATTAACATCAGCATTTCATGTTTGTCCAAGTCCATTTTAAGACTTGTGGCCTCACCTACTCTGCCCATCTCAAATGCATGTCATGTAATGTACTTCAAATGGCTAGTGGCCTTTTGGACTAAATGTGCCAAGAACTTACCCTGCACTCTCACACAACATGGTGCGAAGAGGAAGACAAGGCCCTGAGCAAAAAGGGACTCATTTTGAAACAAACAAAAGGAACTTATCGTTAATCCGCAATCAAAGTACAGGAAGACGAGTTATGTCATTGTTTTTTTCCCATGATCCTCTCGGCGACCTGGGCCCTATAGGAAAACGACCCGACGCAAGCGACATTTTTAGTTGTCGTTGAAAGGACACAAAAGCACAATGAGGAAGAAGGGAGCACCACTGGCTGCTGTCATGGACCCAGCAGAGGAGGTAGGCCTCACCATACAGCCTGACCACTCCAATTCTGGAGCTGATGCTAATGAGAGCGCTCTGATCCCTCCGGCGCTTCCCATGTTTTCAACACCTTCAAGGACCACATGGCGTTAGCAGCATAAAGACAACTAAATGAGAAATCCGAACGTTTTTTTGGCGACGTCGGGGGCCTCCGCTTTTCACCGGGCCCTACCCTTTGAATATTCCGCCGCCGAAAAGAAAAGATCATAAAGAAGGTGCCACAGGGGGCACGGATGAGTAAAACTTTTCAGAAAATAGCATATTCGCAGATCCGAAGCAATGATCGATTTTATGGCCGGACGTGGCCGAAGCCGGCGACGCAGGGAGAATCTCTCCCCCCCGATCGGGCGGGCGGAAAGAAAGAGTGAAAGAAAGGGAAAGGGAGACGCTCAAATTCGGAGGGTGTTTCTCACAAGCACTGTAATGAGATCACTAACATCTTGAGTCGGCCTCCGCTATAGTGGCCCGAACAACAGCCTCCCAGATGAAAGGTGAATGGGCCCTAGGTTCCCGCTGGCTGTTTTAGACTCTCCTTTTATAGCAGCGGGCCCGATGAAAGGCTCCTGGGCAGTAGCTCATATTAGAGCAGAGGCACACTGGTTAATAGGATGATGCCTTTTGGCTTTTGTCATGAGATTATTAAGGGTCTCTGTTGTTACCGGTGCCTGTTGAGTACAAGCCTCGAGAATCTGCTCTCCTCTCCTCATTGTCTGGGTTTATGTGGCAAAAAATGGGGGTCCCTTTTGATGAAAACACCTCTCAGAGCTCCATCAGGTGAGCTCTGTTTAGGGGGTTTCACATTTAGCCCCTCGAAAATATCTCAAGTGCTCTGTTTTTGACTAAAAGCCCCTTGAATCTGTCATCGTCTTTGACAAAGCCAAAAGCTACGGAGGGGTATGTTGGGTCGGGGGAAAGGCTACGAATTAAGCAATCATCCTCACGGAAACAAGAAAATAAGAGTGAAAGGGATTCATTTAGCCCCTTCTAAATGAGTCGCACAGTGCAAAAGGGGCTGAGGAGAATTGTGCATTTGGTGTCAGTCATTCGAAGCAAACCAAGGTCGTTGATATGGAACACCGTCGCCTTTGCTTTAGAATGGCTGTTTATAGTGTGCCTGTATAGACGGTGGGGCACAGTGCTCCTCTGCAAGTCTTCTGTCGCACACCCAGTAGAATTCATCATGGCGCGAGACTTGCAAATAAGAGCATCCATGAAAAAGACCATATCAATTCAAGCTTCATTTTTAAGAGATTATGTGACGACTGAGATTATGCACTACTGAAGGAAGTAATTGGACAGAACCGGGATAAATGTTAAACAGGTTAGCGTAAAAAACAGGGAAAGCTTTATGTCCATTTCACAATCAATGAAGGCCTTTTCAATCACAAGTGCTTTATACCCTAGATTAGTTTTGGTGACTTAAGGAGCTGGACTACCTCAGCCCCCCCCACACCATCTGCACCTACCCTCCTCCTCCACCCACCCCCGAACCCCTCTCAAAAATAGCGCAAGGATACCGCCAGCCTTTTCACTCACTTCTTAACAAGACGGCTCCAAAGCACAGACCCACTCCAAGTAATTAAATCAATCCCTTTGTGCTTCCCAATATTCTCCTTCAGTGGATGACTGCTCCAGATCTGATTATGTCTCTTCATGCATATTCAGGGTGAAGCTACAACTTGTCCGTAACAAGCGCTTAATGTTTGCGTCATGAGACGCTAACGTTCTCCAATTTCTACATTTCTTTTCCTCCCCTTTTCATTCCGCTTTTGATATCCATCCTTAGTCTGCAATTTGTTTTTGGCGGGTCTTAGACAGCAAAATGAGTGGTCACTTCAAACGTTCTGCCACGGAAAGGGAAAAAAGCGTAGATGAGAAGTTAGGGGTCGAACCCTGATAGACAAATTGGATTAGTGAGTATTGGATTAAACGGAAAACGGAGGGATAACAAACAAGAAAAGCTGGCTGTGATCACAGGGTTTAATATATTTCTTTTCCTCTCCGATCCCTTTCTTCTCCCTCCCCCTTTTCTTTCTTTCTTTTTGAGGTAAAGATCCCAGGCTTAAGACAGACTTATTAAAACCAGGATTAATTTGTAATGCTCCCTTAACCCTCAGGGTCAACTGAAGATTTGTTATCTAAAGCAAACAGGAAAAATTGTACTATAACAACACAAGGGCTTAAAGTCCATTTATGTGGGGCTTTTGTGACATCTTAGGTTTAGAGGTAAGTGTTATCCTCAAGATATCTGAACTAAGAAAGTGAACCCTCACAGGACATTTTGGATTTGGGGATGAATACGCACGACTTGTGTTTTTGCAATTGTTCAACTTTGTCTTTCACAGACACAATGCAGCTGCCACGTACACGTTGTGCGTAAAAAAAGAAAGAAGAAAGAACGCAAATCAACCTTCATCTTGATAGCAGCAGAAGAAATAAGGCCAACCCTCCATCCTTATGAATGAATTCACAAAAGGCCCACACTTCTAATCAGCAGATGATGAGAAGTAATACAATTGAGACCGTTGGCCACTCTCATTAGCCTTATCTTTTTAAGGTGTAGTGGTGGCTTCGATGGTAATCTTAATCTTATTTGTTTATCGAGGCTCACGTCACTCCGGTCAGCGTGAACGCCTTTGGGGACATTCTTGGTCCTCACCAACCAGTGCACCATGCGCTGTGATATATGCTCAACCTATACTATGGGATTGTGGAGGGCACAAAGGTTTGAACTGCGGTAAAAAAACAAATACTTTAGACATGAAAACATTGACAACTGTCACACTGGAATAAAACAATTGGCCGGAAATGCGATACACTTTTATTATATTTTATTGCATTTAATCAAACAGTGTTAAAAACAGGAACGACAAAACAGTCATACATCTTTTTATAATAATTCATATATATTTCTAATGATATACTTTTATACATACTTTTATACCATTTTATATGTGACACTAAACCTTTATTCATGGGTCAAAACTACAAACCTTATTCAAGGTATATTTCCGGCCCCCGACAGAGAAGGTTTTGCTAAACGTGCCTTCCAGTGTGTTGGCATGTGTGCTCTAGCAAAACATAAACAGACCTTGTGCCCTGACGACTTCTACACCTGCTTGAGAAGGTGCAGTAATCCAAGATGCCATCCCCCATGAATTGATACCTGGATATTTGTTGACTTGGGCATCGTCTTGAATATCTCGTCGTTTGTTTGATGGAATACACAGTTGGCTAACGTCCTGAGCGTACAGCCAATTATAAGCAGACAAACAAGCGCCGCCTCGATCCAATCCTTTTATTTTAATCAAACTACATTATTCTCTGTTCACATGCTGGGTTTCAGTAAATATAGAACCCGTGCCATTGATCTCACATTCAGTTATTCTAAAAGTTGTGGTAATCGTTGACTTTTATTGAAATGTATACTATGGTAGGCCTATCTTGCAAAGACGGTTAAGAGGGTAAAAGAGAATGGCAGAAATCCAATTGTATTAGTAGTTAACAATAAAAATGTTCCCATCAAGTGGTGATGAATTTGCTTGTCGCTAACCCTGAAAGTTAAAGTGTGATCAATTTCCTCCTTGTCTGTTGCTTTTAGTAATCCTACCTAAATTGCCCTCCATTGCAGTTTGTGTATCTGCTATTTTGCAGTGGATTAATGCAAGTCACTGGTGGCAAGTGTTCAAATCAATGTTTATTAATGGTTTCTTTAAGTGTTTAAAGATTAAGTCATTAACATATTGATGAACTTTTTCAAGTTGCCCAGGGAGAAACAAGCATGTACTGGAGAGTCTCAACAAGGTTCTGTATTCAATCCAGTTTGCTTAAGGAAGCAGGTAGTCAATGCTAAAAATAGTGTATTTTATAAGATTACGGTTGCATGGTCAGTCAACATTTGGCTATTGCTCATGTTTCACTCTATAGGCTCATTTGGAAGTTGATATGTCATTTCAGGCACAGAATGAAAGAAGTCAAATAATACAAATTGTATTATCCATAATTATTCTACTCTCAAAGTTTAAACGGATTACATATTATCAACCGATAGGTTGCATACATTTAAGCAGGATAACATTAGGTCCCAGTCACTGTGTCCTCTTCACAATATGGAGCTCCGTACAGTCACTCAACACAGATTGATTTTGCCATTCGACGGCGACCTGCCAGAACCCTTTGGCTCGCAATGGTAATTCCCTCATGCACCTGATAAGGTACCCGATCCATAATAAATCAATTCTAATTAGTTTGAGGGGAGGACTTGGCTTAGGGGACTCCACACTCTTGTTTTTTTTTCCACGTCCCAAATTTGTAGTTGTTGTTATTCACCCGCCAGTCATCTGCACACCTGATATCAGTTAATCTCCTGATTATTAAGTGGGGATTATTGATGGAGAGGGAACAGCTGTATTTTGTAATTTTTTGTTCGTCCCAAGGACATGACTGTTTGTTTCCTCTCCACAGTTTTGGTAGGGGTGGCGGGGGGGTTGTTCCCAAACCTCATCCCCTCTAAAAAAATTGTCTAAAATGCAAAATAAATACCTAAAACATATGGGTTCTCCTTACACTAACTGCATTAGCATTTTGACAGACGATGGGGGAGAAGGTATGTGTGAGTGTGTGTGAGTGTTTGTGTATGCGAGCATCTGCCCTCCCACTGTGGCTGTGTGTGTTTGTGTGTGTGTGTGTTTGTGGCTAACTGCTGGGTCTGATGGGGGGGCTGTCAATCATAAAGAAAGTGCAAAGAGGTGAAGGTGAGACCTACCAGGCAAGGTGAGAGCAAAGACACCCCAGTGTCGCAGGTTTCCCCCACATAAACAAATTAACATCTCTCTAATCGGAATGGCCCAATCACAAAACCAAACATTGTTTCGATGACAACACCAGCCGTCTACTGACCCCTTTGCCTGGAATTACCCACAATCCCCGACCACCCCACGCCCGCCATTGATTCCCTCCGCCATTTTTTATGTTTTGGTTCATGCTCGGGCTCTCCGCATTTGAAAGTTGATGCTTCTCTGTTAAAGATTCATGCATAGACTCCCCTACTTTTGTAGTCCGTCGCGGGTTTTATATGATAAGCTTTTTTTTTATACGTTCAAAATCAATATGTAATCCTGTGCAGGGGCTTATCCCCTGGACTAGGCTATTTGTGAGGCTCTTTGAGCTTTGTTACAGGTCTTCTGGCAGCTCTATGCCCCCAGATTGATTAGGTGCAGTGCCAGAATCCTATCAAATGGCCAGCTCTGATGATGGTGCAAACTCTTTCAGGGCCTCTAGTTGACTGGAACTGTAGATAAGGCCGGGGTGGCAATTCTCTGGCTCCGTTCTGAACTATGGTGGAGGAGGAGGGTGGTGGTGGTGGGTGGCAGGGAGGGAAGGATGGTTGTTATCTGCAACTCTTTTTTTTATCCATCTGCTCAAATGTACTTTTTTTGTGTTCATTTACACATCTGCATGTCAGACAATTGATATGTCGCTGGGGCATCGACATGCAATCAACTTAGTTCTGCCTAAGTCTTTTCCTTTGCACTCGGGTTTCTTTCTTTCACTTTCTTTATCCCGTCTTGTC
This sequence comes from Mallotus villosus, assembly GCA_903064625.1. Lineage (NCBI taxonomy): Eukaryota > Metazoa > Chordata > Actinopteri > Osmeriformes > Salangidae > Mallotus > Mallotus villosus. Next base: position 182,763 of record CAEFZP010001471.1, read on the forward strand.
TGATCTTGCCCCTTGCTTTGTTGAACAGGTAACCCCAGAGTTAAAAGCGAATCCACCCTCATTGTACATTGATAGAGCAAATACTCATCGAGAAATGGTGCTTTCCCAATCGCGGCTCACAAAGCCAGCTCTAAACATTTCCAATTTGAATAAAAAAACGAATTATACAGCATGTGTCATGATCGGTATCTGAAACATGACTATACATCTCAAATGCACAGCTTTCCATGCTTCCTGGGTAGTGACAAGCCAAGCTGAATATGATGACCGGGCCCATTCCAAAACACTTACGAGTAGATTTAACCTGGTTTTATGTTCGTCAAAATAAGTCCCTAAATACTTTTTTTCCTCCCCATCCGCCAAGCAGCTGAGAAATGCCGTGTCGCCCTCGATATATATTTTTTCTCCCCTTTTTTCCACGTATGAAGGGTCACGGGGAACTGAACCTGTGCATTCTTGTGTGGCTTGCCAACGCTCACATGGTTACCACTGGTGCGCATTGTTAGGGATATCTGAATGAGCACTGGCCATGCAAGTTTTAACGTGATTGCCCGGGGGCAGTAGAGTGAAAGAGCAAGGAACAGAGTGAGGGAGAGGAGGGGTGGGGGGAGGGAGGGAGGGGGGGGGCATAATCCTAAAAGGATTGGAAGTTGCCTTACTCTTTGCTCAGCCGCCCCCCTCCTCTCTCTCTCCTCTGTTTTTGGGAGGGGGTTGCAATGGGGGGCAGGGTGGGGGGGGGGAGAGACGGGAGGTGGAGCGGTGTAGGGGCCTGGGCCGAGTCGGTTGGGTGAGTGGCTGTGGCATCTCAAAGCTGGTGTCTGATTTCTCCCTCCTGCTCCTCATTTGTTCTGCCGTGTCTCTCATCATTCCTCCTCATTGTTTACCCTCCTAATGAGAGGGGCGGGGCGGCCCGGCCTGTGACGGACAGCTACATGCTCCCCTCTGTTCCCTGGCTTATCTCCCTCCCTCCCTCTCTCGCTCTCTCTCTCTCACTTCCCCACCTCTGTCTCTTTCTAGCTCTGTCTGACTTTACACATGTACTCGTATGCGTTATTTTAGTGCTCTGCACTTGACACTGACTGAGTGACTAATAATCCTATTTTAATTTCCTCTTCCTGTTCATCCACTCTAGCTGTCGCAAAATCAAAGACTCGGATCGATTATTTATTCCATCTTCGCACTTGAAATGGAAATCGGTCTCATTCTGGGGCTGGAGAGTGGAGACACGTTCTTTGATAACATACCAGATACGATTAATTAATAGTTAATTGGGTTTGTTAGTTAGTTCATTGGGTGTGTAAATCTGTTTTAGTTACCTCCACTAAAATAAAATAAACGGAAAGGACGTGGAGATGATGGCGGGAATTGTACGTGTGATGTCCCAAACATTGGTGTCATTTGGACTACACTGAATAACAAACTACATAAGAGAACAATACTGGAAATACAAACTGTACTTATTGCAGACTGACATGTGAACCTCTGCCCCTCATCAATTATGAACCACAAGTCTCATGTGGGCTATTCCCCTATATGTGGTCTATTATCTCTAGATGTGGTTTATCCTTTCCAGAACCCAGTACATCCATATCGAGGTCAGATGTACACCAACGATGTCTCAATCCGTCTTTGGACGTTTTAGGTCCTATTTGCTCTGTGTTGTGTTTCAGGGCAGTGTGGAGAACAGCTGTATCTTTAGCGGGCCTACCTCTCAGCACATGACCTCCCAGTGCTCCCGTGAGAGGTGGCGTCTCTCAGAGTCTTTAGTGGGGACCTGATGCTTGTGCCTCCATTGTACAGGAGCCAGGTGATATTACAGACCCAAACACTATAGCTCTGCGTAAAGTACAGTACATCCCCATGCATGCTGGAGCTCCACATGTTTACAGTCACCTGCACACGTCAACCAGTCATGTGGTTCGAGTTGTATTTACAATGTTTTGCTCATTTTAGTTGGAAAGATGATGGGTTATTTGTTTGTCTTAATTGTGCTTTTAAATGCTTAGTTTGAAGGGTTAAGCAATAATTGATCATTTCTTGGATTCGTTTGATCATGTTTCTGCACAGGGGACAAATGTGAGACACGTGTCAAAGCCTTTAATTTGTTGTTATTTTAACTTAAACGTGCGTGGTTTGCTTTTAGACATGCTATTACCGTGTAATAAGCCCATTAACCAAAGCAATTAGTGCTTTGAATGTTCAACATCCTTGAGTCATAAAGAGACAATACTACATGAGCAAGTTGAATACAAAATGCCATAAAATGCATTTGATTTTTTATGCCCATAATTGTTTTTGAAGTTCCACATTTGTGAATGTTCATATTTGTTTTAACTTTAATGGAGAGATTACATTCCATTTGAAATATTCAGGTTTATAATATATGGAAATGTGTATTGTCACATGTCAGTATTTAATTGGTTTAAGGATTTGAGATTTAAAGATAAGATTATTTTGCTTATTAAGTCAACAGATTGAGATTTTGTGGTTTAAAATGGTCATAGAAAGGTCACAATTTTCGAACAAAATGTAAAATAATTGTAGATGGCACAGATGGCTACAATGCATAACAGCACTCTCATGCAGAAGATATCATATTCAAAGACGTTTTGACATGTGTAGTCTTCTCTCTGGTTAGCTGTGACAGAAACTGTGGCACGGGTCCATATGTATATCAACAATGCAGTTATGAATTGAGGAAATCGGATGAATTTTCCTTGCCCTGCCTCAATGAAAAGTGTATTAATTACAACTTTTGGCAATGTTTCTGAAATGACCTGAATGCGATATTGACATACAGTAGTTGGCTAGATATGTAGGCCTATGCGCGTAGATTTTGAATACTGTTGTTAAATTACAGAAGTCAATAGTAGGTAGAATAGAAAAAAACTATTGAAGCTATTATTTTCCCATTTTAAAATAACTTAACAGGATCTGCAATCGTGGACATACAATGTTTCTATAATAGGCTACAATTTTCACAAAACTGAAAATAAAAATTGTAAAATCGTGCATGACAAACCCTTTTTTATTATTCCAAAGTGCGTCTTCGACCTCCCAATTCCGCAGTGCGTGCCTATTACTTTATATTTCCAGCGCTGGGCAATGCAACACGTTTTGCTTGCATCCAAAGAAGAAAAAATCCTTTTAGCGTCTGGTAGGCTATCCTTGATGAAGTCAATATAAAACAAAGTACAAAACAATCAGCGTTATCTTAACACAGAGTCAAGTGCTGGTGTTGTCGTGTTGCTAGACATAGCCTACCTGGGCACGTTTCTCTCAGAGTGGATTGCCCTGTACACTGCAGATTGTCATACTTTGAAGTCAGTCGCTAATACTGCACAGGTGTTGATCACAAGGATTTTTGGACAACCTCAGACACAGCAGTTGAGTGTTCAAAAAAGGCCGAGAGAGTACCAACTCCAGTTTAAGCTTTCTGACAGCTAGGGACTTTATGCATCATCGTTTTAATAAGAGCCGACAACATACACGACCCTCTCCAATCCTAGAAGCTAAAAAGACCAAATTTACACCCCCACCTCTTCAGACGCGCTGATCCCTGGATTTACGGGCTTAGTATTAAGAAAATTCTACTGCAATTTGGGATTAGACCCCAATACCTTTACAACAATGGCGTTGTTATTTGATATCTTGATACATGCAATCGATCACATCCCCTTTGACAAGCATGTGTGGTGGCCGGACCTTACAAAGGTTGTCGCAAATTTGTGAGATTAGCCAAGGAAATAAGAGTTAGTATTTTTTTAGAGGCCTACACGCCGTGCCGTTGCTCCTATTTCAAACTTTTTTGACTGCTGTTAACATGTCAGCTATCAGCTTTCTAAACCCAAATCATTTGGAATGTTGTAAAACGTTCACAAAATTATGTAGAGGCATATTTAAAACGTCAAAGTATGCTTCTCAAATATTTTGGTTTGACTTGTTTAAAAGTGTATTCAAAAAAATGTTTGTTTCACATAGGCCATTGTTCAGGTTCTAATAGCTCTGATTGATTTGATTTCCAGACATTAACAAATCGAACAGTTTTTGACCAAGCAGGTACAGAAATGTTTTCCCAGAAAATAATTGTGAATTTTGAATGGCCAACAGTTAATGGAACTTATTTACACCATTACACAGGACTATAATAGAACATTGATTGAGGGCACTGAAATTGATCGTAACATTTATGTCAGAGCCTTCTTGAGAGATTAGCCCAGTTAGACTGAACTCCGCTCTATTTTGCAATAGAAATCATAGTTAGGATTATCTCATCATTAATATTCATGAAAATATATTACACGGTTAAATCAGAGCCTCCAGAAAGTGTTTAGAAAAGCTACAGCTTTGTAAGACTACTTCAAATTGTGCAGTAGGCCTATACATGAAACATGCGGCTTTTATTGATCAAGACTTGTCGTTGTTGCAATCAATGGCACAAGCTATTGCATTTTACAATTTTCCATTAGGTTTGATTGTCCTGTAGTGTGCAGCTTTGTAAAACAAAAATATATATATTCAAATTTTTATGACGTCCATAATTTCATAGCATTTTTGCCGATTTTTGCTTTAAAAGTCTATAAACATGGGTAGCAGCAGGCCGGTTTTCTTCTCCATTGTCCAGATGCAGTAAACTGTTCTTTGACTTGTTTCGTTTACGCAAAACAAAATGGGCAAAAATCAAGTAAAGATCTAATTGAAGCAGAAAACAAAGTCAAAGTTTCGTATTTTTATCTATGCTATAAGAACGACTTTCATCAATTACATGCGCTCACGTGGTATAGTATTACTTTATATTTTGCAGGGGAGGGGCCTTCTTCCAACCCTCGCAATTGACTGGATATTCCTGTCGCCTGTAAGGACGTACAGGCGCTGGGATTGGATGAAGTGGGCGGTTCGGCATGTATCTCTCCGCTCATAGAAGGGTAGGGTATGAGAGGGTGATCAATCTCAATCCGTCAACATTGGCAACCAACTTACCATAGTGCAAGACGCAAAGATGCAATTGATTTGATTTTGTTTTGGATTTTCAAAGCTGAATTTTGCCTCTGAGACGAATCATTACTTTCGAATTATAAAGGGCATTCAATTGCAATATACTTGATTTTAAGTGTGCATATACAGGCACGAACTCGTCCATTAGTGCACGCACCTTGGTTGTCTCGTTTTCAAGACTTTTCTTAATGTGGATATTTTTAATACACGGGATCTTCTCGACTTGAACACAGAGCCAGGGAATACAAACGACGAAAAACGAAAGATAAGGTGAGTTCTTCAATATTTTTTATGGTTTCTATTGATAATTTTTAAATTGTACCTACATGTTGCCTATGTAAATCACCTGATAGTGCTTGGATTGTAAAACCATACTTGTTGTGAAATTGTCCTCTATTATTTGTGATCTTTAACGTTGGCAAGCTTTGCGTAATTACGCAAGTTAGGATCCTTTCCAAATGATCGGTAAATTATTCATTCAAAACAATCGTCCTCGTTTTAAGAGTATAATATAGATTTAATGCGAGAATTATCTTATCAGATTTCAAAGTTGACCACACTGAAAATTGTACTCGTGTGGTGTAGACATGATGCAAGTACCACTTCAAGTTTGGTTGGCGCACTTTGATTTGGAAGGGCAAAACTCTGAGGCCTTGGAAAAATGGGGACCGAATGTGTGTTTGGGGTGTTGTTAATTTATTTTGCTGATAAGACCTGCTCTGTTAATTGTCTCCCTGGAGGTCTAATCTGAATTGTAATGGAGTTCATTTGCACAGAGTTTTAACCATTTACATTTGCTTAAACTCCTTCCTGCGGTTATGGAAATACAGCCACGTATTTACGCCTCAATAAAAATCCATCAGCCGGTCCGTGTCCTCAGCGTGGGCCCAAGTAGGTCTATTTAAAGGCGGTATATATTGATTGTTGCTACCCAATGAAGTGAATAACCAAACCTATTTGTCTCAACTTTTACATAATAACTATCTAAACGACCCCCACCTATTATGTAAATGCTTATTCAGATAGATTGTGTGTATGCCGTCAGGGGCTACTTGGCGGAGAGAGAAAAAATCAAGACTTTACAATGTGTCACTGTTAGGCTTATACATTGTATAATACCATCGTATAATACCAGATATACATAAAGGGGTACTATAGTTGAAAACAAATATTTAATATGGCACAATTGCAGAGTGCAAGATCTCCATATAGGTTTTTATATTCGGGTTGGCAAGATGTACATGCTTTACCAGTGTAGGCCTACAATAGCCTATGGTCCAACATTTGGAATATCAAACAACATGGTAAAAGGGATACCATTTAGGATACAGTTTAGTCTATGTCTCAAACGCTCCCATAGCATCGAAATAAGTTGATGCAATAGGAGTGTTCAAGGCCTAAATATTCGGACTTAATTCCTCACTTAAAAATATGTTGCCAATGGAATAAAATGTGCTAAATTAGTAGTTTAATTATTTGGTCCTTGATGACCTGATTTATGCAAGCCGCCGTGACTGAAGCCTTCCCTTAAAATGTTACTCAATTGGGGCAATTCCTATTGATCCAAGCAATTATTGTGCAGTAATTAATACATGATGTGTAGGCTGTTTGTTTTAAAAGCTAAATGCCATCATCAAAACAAGGGTTTCTAAGTTAGCCATAATAAGTCATGTGTCAAATGGTATTAACACACGACTAGCGACAGATTTCACCCGTAATTATTTCTTTACCGTAGTGATGGATGACTGCAACCCGAGTTTATAATTGGATATCGTTTAGCCATGTTAACGCGTCATGTCATACTTTGTTTGGAATTTTGGTAACCAACCGATTTCTTTTTACAAAGAATTTTCGATTAATTAGGATAAATTGCGATTAACGTGCCACACAATTGGTTACGTCATTTTGTTTGCCATGCACCCTTATGTGGTGTGCTAACTTTATATTTATTATTGCCAAATAATTATCAGTTTAATGTTTTGCCGCCTATCGTGTCAAGTTTATAGTTGGCCAGAATAGGCTTTTCCTATTGCTTCTTGTTACTCCAGATGTAGGAAAAAGCATGTCCTGTGATCTTAGTCTTAGTCTAATAGTCTTATTTTTACATCTACTCATGCAGACGCATTTCGAAAAACTTTTAACTAGTTAGGTTACTAGATTTGCCCTGGTTAGCATTGTAAGGCTGCACTGTATCTCAGTTCAACAAGTGATTGTATGGCCTATACTCATCATGCCTCTCCACACAGGGACCTTTCGACGGACTTCAACATCGGGGAAATCGATTATTTTCGCGCTGACGTTGGTTTCCCCGTGTCCGTTTCTAGCATGATGTCATACCTCAAACAAGCCCCGTACGGCATGAACGGACTGGGGCTCGGTGGAACGATGGACCTTCTACATCCATCCGTGGGTTATCCAGGTAAGCAAGGAGTAGCCTAAGGGAAATACACATAGTCTGTTGAACTAGGCCCACAGCCTGGTATTGGAGTACTCCTAGGTGTGCGTTGTCTACACAAAGAAAAATAAATATCCTTTGAAGACTTAAGAAGAACTGGCCATTTCTGAAATATCACTAAACCAATCATTTATAAAGCATTTAGTTAGGATCGTCAGTTGACAAATTAGCCTACTATATTTATTCGTGAGATGTTGTAGGACCGAAATGCTTTGAGAACTTTTAATTGACAGTGTGTTTCTTCGCAGGTAATCCCAGGAAACAGCGGAGAGAAAGAACAACTTTTACTCGTACTCAGTTGGACATTTTGGAGTCCCTTTTTGCAAAAACGCGCTATCCGGACATATTCATGAGAGAAGAGGTTGCGTTGAAAATAAATCTGCCAGAGTCTAGAGTACAGGTTTGTAGTGAAATTTGTTGGCCTTTTATTTATTTACAAAACATCACATTACGAGAAAAGTTATTTCGTTATGCCATTAGCCAGTTCTATTCATGGACTCGAGGTCTATAATAATTTACATATAACTTATTATTTAGAAAATAATTTACAAAAAGTAATCACTTAAAATGACAATCCTTTGAACTTTTGAATCCTCTTTTGAAACTGGCGTGAGAGCCTTTATGTAACCAGCTTTAGCGCCCCTCTCCTAGGCTTATATGGCAATTATGGCCGTTCCCTCTACAGTTTCAGCGATTTAGCTGAGAAATGTACACAGTAGACAGGGCAGTAGGCACCCAGCCCAGGTAGAGGCTGTCAATGAGGTCATCACTGCAATTTACTGTCATGACCTTGGAATGTAAAACTCCTGAATTAAAATAGAAAATTCTCTTTTGATTAATTTGATCCTTTTTACCTCTGTGCTGGCCAAATGCGTGGCATTTTACTGTAATTTAAAAACCATAAGGTCCATTAGTTCTCCTGCACGTTTAACTTCAAATAGGTTACATGTTAATATATATCTGGATTGTGACATTGACCTGTCTCACATGAAAATGTTCTGAAGGTGACCTCTATGCCTTTGTCCCTCAGGTGTGGTTTAAAAACCGAAGAGCCAAGTGCCGCCAGCAGCAGCAGAGCGGGAACAGCGCCAAGGTCCGACCAGCGAAGAAGAAGTCATCTCCGGCAAGGGAGAGCACGGGGTCAGAGAGCAGTGGCCAGTTCACACCTCCGGCTGTGTCCAGCACCGGCTCTTCCTCCTCCTCCTCCTCCTCGGCCTCGTCCGGCACCAACGCGTCGGGTCACGGAGGCCAAGGCCTGAGCGCTTCTACCTCCGTCACTGCCCCTGCGTCCTCCATCTGGAGCCCCGCGCCCATCTCCCCGGCCTCTGCACCTCCCCCGGTGCCCGACCCCACTCCCCCCCACCAGCGCCTCCTGCATGCAGAGGTCCGTATCGGCCGGCGGAGGAACCACCTCATACCCGGTGTCCTACAGCCAGACGGCGGCGGCCTACGGTCAGGGCTACCCGGCCGCAGCCTCAGGCTCCTACTTCGGAGGGGTGGAATGCAGCTCCTACCTGGCCCCCATGCACTCTCACCACCACCCCCACCACCCGCACCAGCTCAGTCCCATGACGGGCTCCTCCATGTCTGGCCACCCGCATCACCACATAGGCCAGACCTCAGGGCACCACCACCATCACCCCCCACCACCACCAGGCCTACAGTGCGCCAAGCCTGGCCTTCAACTCCTCAGACTGTCTGGATTACAAAGAACAAACGGCGGCGGCCGCGGCGGCCTCCTCGTGGAAACTCAACTTCAATGCCTCAGACTGCTTGGACTACAAAGACCAGGCCTCCTGGCGATTCCAAGTCTTGTGACTTGTTCTTTTTCTTTTTTTTCCCTTTTCAAAGAAGTGTTCTTGTTTTCGTTGTATTCTTTTGAAGAGCATTCTCCTCCGAACGTTAAGAAGTTACGTAGAGACAATTACCAGGACCCTTTTAAGTTAACGTGTAAGAAAACAGATAACATGACATGTCCATTTGGCCTTGTGTTTTATTTTGCCATTAGAAATAAATCATCTATAGCTAGAACAACCTCACTGGTAAATTTGAATCAGATACCCATAGTTAGGGCAACAAGGAATATTTTTGAAACAATGAGCCACTATTGAGCTCAACTCATGTAGGCCTACTCCCTCCCCTTATTCTGCATTGGAGCAGGAACTGCGTGTTTTGGATTTTGCTTAAATACTCTTATTGACCCTCAATTAGTAGAGCATCACAATTTGTCCTAAAACGTCAAGTGAAAGAATCACAATTGTGATTCACCCATATCAGACTTGACATTAATAAATCATAACGCTGCTATCGTTTTTTTTCTTCATTTTGCTGATATTCCAATTTATGTTGAATTCCACTTGGATATTGTTCATAACTCGTTGTCCGGACTGTAGTGTTGTATTTTGGAAGTTTAATTGCAGCACTTGTTTATAAGGTCAAATATTTTGCTATTGTTCTTTACAAAGAAATGTGAATTAGACACGCAATGTCAGTATTCCATTGAGATTTCAAATGTACATTCGTGTCTTTATAATAAAGATTCGTTGAAAACACGATTGAGCACTTCGTTGCAAAGTTTATTGTTGTCATGTTTTGCAAGACATGAGAACGAATATGGCATTCATTTACATTTCTGCGGTTGCTCCCCAGAAAACTTTGAACGCTTGATTTTGCACTTTCCTATTTACATACATCTAATTAATGAAGAATTTATACTTTAAAGCAAGATGTTTTTGAACTTGACTAAACTGTCTTGAATTCACATAATTTTGCATGCACCTGCATTCGAGCATGGGCATTGCTATCCACTCATTGCAATCACTCTCCTATTTAAGAACAGGCATCTCTCTTCCCTATACCCAGATCCAGATCCGTGTCGAAACGTTATAGGCCAACAATAAATTAAAAAAAACATGTGCTTAAGGGCACTCTCGTTTTTTAAAATACAAGTTGTTTTAAAAGATTAGGGTTCGTTCCCAGAGAAAATGCAATGATTTGTTTCGTACTTTTAATTAGCATCGTTTCAATTGTGTGTTGGCGTGTCCGACTATTTGATGCAATGTAGAAGCTTATGGCAAATCATCATGCAGGAAAGTCCAGCTATTTTCCTGCTCTTGCTGGATTCTCCTGTGATATCATCTCAGTGAGCAAACCCCCCCGCAGAGCTTCAATCAGAGCTGGTCAGGTTAGCAAACATGTACATTGGAATCCCAGCATTTATGTTTGCATGTTGACAGTCATGTATAATTTTGTTGATCTAAGAGAAAAAAGGGACAAAATCACGCTTTTAATTAACAGCCATCTCGTCTCTCGCCGTGTTCCACACCCGTGTGTACCAGCTGGACAAACAGGTTTAGGTAAACATGGCGCCCAGGAGCAGCCTACACGCCGTGTGTTTGCCTGGGTTGTATCCCACTGGGCAGCGCCAGTGTGCAGCCTCCCCTTCCTCTCCCCTCCTCCCGCAAACAGCTCTGGGATTTAGCACATTTGCATTGAACGAGGAAGAGCTCATCTCGGACCATGTTCAGGCAATCAAGGCTGCTCATTTTGTTGAACACTCATATCCCAAACATCTGTTTTTCAATGTCCCGTTACCACGACAGCAGCTCCTTTGGGTGGACAGTTCCGTTTGCTGTTTGAAAACTTGTGTGTTTCTTGATATTTTTGGGAGGCCCTTGGCTATTTAGAGTCATAGAATAACATAATCAAATTGAGATTTACTTCATGAGCCAAATGAGATGATTTGATTATGTGCACAAAGTATATCAAATGTACATTTTTAGATTTAAATGTTTCACGCCGTCATCCTGGACAGTGAATTGGAGTGGAACACACTTTCAAAGCACGATGAACGCGTTCCCCGTGCATTTTGTAAAAACACACGTAAAAACAACTCCTTCGACTTGTAGCATACAGTTCAAACCTCAGGCCCTTGGCTAAAGTTCATTCCGACGGATACGCTTCCCTTTCCTAATAAGGAGCAGTCCTATGCTCCAGAAATACTTCAAAGTAACCTCTCAAGTAGGCACTCATGTACGTATAAGAACCAGGGCACTTTGGCCCCGGCTCCTGTCCCACACCTAAATTATTCACCTTGGGGACGAGGCCAATGCGAACAAAGCTACTTCCTTGATTGCATCGAAACCTGTTGGTGACCTGGCCGCGGAGGCGTCCGCGACCTGAACCGTGGCAGCCGTCGAAACTTTTTGCATGTGTAGATGTTGTCTGTCAGGCTGAGTGTGAAGGAGGGACGTCTGGTTGGAGAAATGGGACGGGTATACGGGTTTTAGCCAACAGTCATCCCTCAAATAACAACAACAGACTTAGGGCCATGAGTTTGTTGGCCGCCATAAGGCATCGGTAAATTGTCAACATTTCACTTTTTTTTGTGGGGTGGTTCTCAAAAGCATTGTACTTCAATCCAAAAATAGCCCTGGAAATAATTTCATTTTCTTTAGCATGAATATAATATATTTTTTATGCCCCATAAAAAGCGAAAACGTGTGACCGGTTCAGAAGTTGAATTTAAGTAAAGAGTAAATAAGGACAATATGTTATGGTATGAGAATACATATTTTGTTTTTGTGCTTCTTTAGAGGCAATCGCTGTGAAGAGATGATAAATCTCTCAACATAAATAGACCTGCGTCCTGCAGGCCTGTACTAGAGTACGTTGTTTTCCTTTTCAACCACCATGTCATTGTTAAGCCCTTGTCAGAACCAAATGCTGATAATTGACAAGATCCTCTACACTTCTAATATGTTTTTCTAAGAGAGGCCCCAAAGGACCATCCCGTTTCCCCCACAACTCTCTAAACACTAACACAACCACCCAGCAGTGTTGCTTTAGAGACGGGGGAAAAAAACTACACATAAAGGGCGGAAAAGCCAAATCACGGCTTCTGATATTGTGCACTTCCAGTATACAGCTCCTTGTGTATATTTTCATATGGAAATCCCCTTTGCATGGTGGGTAAATAGATTACGATACAGTGGGGGATTAGGGATCGCCGTGCCGCGGTCTCGCTAATCCTGAGCACAGACTGTCAACAGCCCTGACATGTCCAGGACTCCTTCTCATACAAAATGGCTCCTCCGCTACTTAAAAAGCAAATCTGGAGGTTTCCGCCATGAATATTCCCCAACTCGTTATTCCTCGACAACGAGTCAAGTCAGCCAGCGACGGAGAAAGCATTGTGAAAGGAAAAAAAGCAAGGATGAGAGATTGCATGAGGACAATAGGGGACACTGTGAGTTCCCCACGTTGTGTCTCGCGGTGTTAAAAAACGTTATTGATATGGAAGGACAAGTCACTCATGGTTTTGATGTCGCTTGGATGAGATCCGAGGGGCCTTCCGAGTCAACATCCCCTTGACCACGGATATCTGGCCAGCTGTTACTGAATGCAGCACGTAAAGTTTAACGCACAGAAGTCAGTGGATCATGGAGGATACCCTGCGTGGAAGTAATGCCTCCAAGTGGCTCTTACTTCTGAGGATCTGGGAGCTAAACCAGGGCCTCTCCTTGAAACAAATGGCGATAGGGAATCTCTTTGTTGGGCCGTGCCTAAGCCTAATCTAATGATTCAGATGACTGGGGGCCGTGCTTAGTTGGATAGCCAGTGGCTCGGTTCAAACAAACCGATACGGGTGGAAGTTTCCCAAGGATTAACACTTAAGGAAGGAAAAAAACATTTTCAATACCAGTGCCTTACAGGCGATCCCCATTAACTCGAGTCTTGGAGTGCTATGGGGAATGTGAGCACTCTAGATGTTGCTGAGCTGTGCATTGAAGTCCATTTCCAAACGTTGATACACCTAGGCTATTGCTTGAAAAGAAATACACCTGTTTATTTTCAGCCAACCCGATTTCTTGTTACGTCAATGACTAGGCTAGATAGATTCATGAAGGGAGCTTTCACTCAGGCCTACACGGAACTCTACATACTTATTCACGTGTGGTGTATTTTGCTGGCTAGCAGAGATGTCGAGGATAGATCCTTGACAAATGACTAAAAAATTCAAGAAATAAAATATATATTATACACATTTCTCAAAACTAGCAATCTCAAGGTATTTTATTATTTGTTTGTTGCTGTGGATAAAAGCTAAATTGAATAAAATAATTATTAAAGTGAACGATGTGAGTCTAGGAAGATAGACTTTCCAATCTAGAGATCAAGGGAAGTTTTGACTTGTCTTAACTGACACCAGTTTCATCCAAGCAGGTAATGTTTATAGTAAATAATGGCACATTCTCCCCAAGTCTTGAGGCAGTATCTCGTTCGGTTGGGTTGCGCAAGCTCTACCCTCACTTTGATGTTATATAACTAATTGTGGCAAAGAGAGGAATCTATTTGTTTGTGGTAGACTTTGTTGTGGTGTTTTGTGGCATGTCCCCACACGCGTGCGAGAGCCCAGGTTCGAGGTGCCCTTCGGTGTTGCTGTCACAGTTTGACGGACAGCTCAGCGCAACACAAGGCACCTGGGATTAACGCTGGCCAAGCATAAATAAACACTGGCGTTTTAAGGCCAGGCACCAAAGACAGCAGCTAATGTGTCCAAAAGACATTGGACAGCCTTTATATGGCCTTGTTGAATATTTTCACTCAGGGAAGTCGTGTTCTAGTCAGGTCATTTCTCCATGGGAGTTTATTTAGCCTGAGTTCAGATTTAGAGAGTGTCGTATGCAAGGAACAAGCCTACTCGTTCTAAGACCCCTGGGACATGACACTTTATTTGCCGTGCATCTCCCACTAGAATGATCAGTCGCATTGCAGTTGATCCACGCGTACTCGAGTGAATACACCGACACCAGTGGATGTGAGAAAGACAGAGATGGAGGGATGGAAAAAACAGAGGAGAGGAGAGATGAGATGAGGCACGATTCGGACCATTTAGAGAGGACGCCGATAATGCGGCTCATAAGCAGATCAGATATGACTGCTTTTATTCACAAATGTAACATGGGATATGCACTAATCTTATTTATTTAAGAGCTTTAAGGGCTCACAATGAGGGGCTTTAGCCTAAGGAGAGATCTGCTCTTATCATTAGTTTAGAGGAAGGCGATTAAGAGCAAATTATAAAATAAAGAATTAAAGTCTCGAGGCCCACAATCTAGATGAGATCTCAGTTAAATAGAATCAATTTGAAAGAGTGCAGTGACATATGGACTTCACCACGGGATACGACGTGATGCATGGACAGACCCACATATGCAGATACAAAAAGACACACACACACACACACACATTTCGTATCAAGGACAATTGCCCTTGACTCAGCAATACAGTCCTTTTCTGTCTGACCTTCACTCTGACGTGGCGTCATCGCCCACAGGCACAAGCCACTAGTGAATGAAAAGGGATGAAAGAAAATATGTCGTTACATGGCGCGCGTTCTCTCTCCGAAGGGATGATTCCAGTCCGAGCCACTAACTGAGTCTAGCTCTCCGTCGAGTCATTCACATTATGGGATGTCATCGTTAGTCCGAGTCTGAGGAAAGTCGTCAAGGACAAACCATCCACCCTTACACACGCGCACTGCTTTCCGGTAAACTCCGTTCGGTCCTCCCTTTCATCTCGCCCAAAAGAACGGTGTCGCTTCAGCGGAAAACACTTGGTCGGATTGTCTCGTTATGAAAACAACAGAATGGGATGAAGGACTTCGGCGTACTGGGGGACTCCGCATGGGGGCAACCCTTTGGGTTTACCTAACCGACCCTGCGCAGTATTTGAGAGGAGATGTGACAGTGCAAGAATGGGGTCACCCTTTCCCCCCCCTCCCTCTCCTCTCCCCTGGTCTACCCTGGTCTCTGGGGGGGTGGTGGGGGTGGGGGTAGGGGGGTTCATTTAGCCCCGGTGGCTAATTAAAGGAGAGGGCAGCCCACTGGGTGAAACGTCAGTTGCCCTCCTCCCTCTCTGCCCTCTGCACCACTGCGCCCCTCTCGCTGCTCCCCGCCCCCCCTCCCCAACCCCCTTGTTGTCTTAAAAGTGGCCGCGGGAGTGTTAATAATTTGTCTCTCTCTGTTCTTTTTCTCTCCCCTCGTCACTCTCTCCCCCTCTCCCCTCTCATGTCTCTTAAGTGATCGGGATGGGGTCCTTTTAAGGCCGGCCGCCCCTCCGTCTCTTGTCTCTCCATTCTTTTCCCTTTCTCTCTCTCTCTCTCCCTCTTCTTCCCCTTCTATCCTCTTTCATGGTCCAGGGCCCCGGCCCCACCTTTTCAATTTGGCCCGCTCGGCGGTGGCCCTTAGAGGGGGAGTGGACTGGAACTGTTGCTATCTTTGTGATGTCCTGTGATGTGGGGCTTGGTGACTGCGGTCGGGGGGGGAGGGGGGCTGAGGTTGGAGGAAGGGGAGTAGGGGGGGGGTGACAGAGGAGACACCTTGTGATCGGTGGACGGTCATGACAGGGTCCCCGGAAAGGCGCCTCAGGAGCCCCCCCCCCTCCCCCCCACAAACTCTTAGAAAAGTTATCACACGGAACTTTGTGAAATGTTCCTTAAAACGGGAATTCCTTTTTAGAAAGAAACGCGTCTATCCCGAAACCAGACGTACCCGGGTGCCGGGGAGGAAAGCTGCAGGCAGTGTGTGCAGGCGAAAAGCGACAGCCTCGTCGTAGGCTGCCAAAAATGGAATTAAGTCAGTTGCCAGGCGGGATAAGGAATTGGATTCTTCTCCTCCTCTGTTATCCCCCTGGACCAGATCCTGTGGTCCCCCAGGGGGGTTGGGAGGGGGGTTACGGGGCCAGGTGGCACTGTGTTGACGGCAAACCACAGAGAACCAGGCCTCTGCCAGGTCTGCCTGCCCCCTCTGACACGAGAGCACCAGACAGGTCCACATCGAGCCACACCTGCCCCAGACACAGAGCCCCAGCCTTGGCTTGGCCAGCTGCAGCTGGCCTGGGCCCCTGTCCCGATCCCTGGGTCTTGAACCATTGTTGCCTACTACACCAACTGGCTACATATGCGCAGGCCTCGACCCAGCTGGACGATGTGCTTGATAGTGGTATTTAGTGATATCAATTGGCCTATATTAACCAAACAGACTTTTGTTTTCTGGTAACCCCTTATGCCAGCATGTTTCATGGCTTGAAGTCACATTCAAAAGTGTAAACGCTGGAAATGTGCGGATTAACAAAATAGTCATAGATGTGGAGAAAATCCTCCTGATTTTGTCACGAGTGAACTGACGCATTCAATTTTCTCATTTTTCTCACTCTTTGTCTCCAAGCTCAAGAGTTTGAGTATTAAACACGTTGAATCATTGAGCCCAGTGGTCCCCAGGGAACAGGGTCCTGGCATTCGGAATGGACCATCGCACCTCCAAATACATTTTCCCCTTTACTTTTTATTAACATTATTATTTGGTCCTCCCAAGAACGATTTGGAATTTAAATTCCTCTATAATTGGGCATATATTTTCTCTGTCTGCCATGGCTGTGCTTATCAGTGAGGGGTAAGAATTAAGACCACATATGGAACCAAATAACATTTTTTTTAAAGCCGGGAGACTTAAGTAGAAAATTGGCTTAGCATGCAGATAGCAAACTCAACAATGGGAACATATATACGAGCTCCGAGTGATTGAAGTCCCTGTCTTTCTGATGAACAAAGTGTTTGATTTTCTCCATGGCTCTTACATAAACTGCTAACTTGATTTCACACCACGGATCTGAGTGTGACAACAAACACTTTAATTAGAGGAAGATGCAGGGTAGGGGACTTTAATGTTCCTGAAGTGAAGAAAAAGGTGATAGACTGTAATAAATCCCCAGTGCTTCCCAGACAGGCTAAATATACAGCAGGATGCCAAAATATATTAATTTGTTCTTCCTCTCTTTTACTTTTCACATCTTATGATTTTTTTTCCTACTTCCACATTAGGAAAGGAGGAATCATTCTGCATAGTTAAAGGGGGAAATGATATCTCTCCTAAACCCAAATAGTCATTTGCATTGTGAATTTTTGGTGATGGCATATCAGCCACATTTTGGCCACATTAGTATAGGTTTTGGGGCGATAGTAACAGTCCAGTCGTGGATGTGTTTACCTGCTGCTCTCTGTAACCCTTGCCAACCACCCGAATCTGAGTGGCACCTCCAGAGCCTTTGAACGTAACCTCTCCCAACGCCAAGATTAGGCCCTTTCAGACTCCCTCCATTTTGAAGTAGTTGTTTTACGCCGATAAAAGCAACGAGAGCGAGAGAGACAAAGTGAAAGAGAGTGAAAAGAAACGACCGACACAAAGAACCCAAAGGCAGCGTGGACACCAGGACCCCGATTCGCACGTTATTAACCGACGGGCCAGATCGCGGAAACTGATAAACGCAAACCCAATAAACGCCCCAATCAACACTTCCCTCGACCCTCCCCACACACACACACACACATTCAACCAGCCAACCTCCCTGACACCTCTACCCCAGTTCCAGCTTTATTGGTCAGCAAATAATCAAAGTACTTTTTTTTTCTTTTTTTTTCTTGGGAGGGGGATTAGAAAGGGGGGGGCGAAGCTTAGCCCGTTGGACCAAACACTAGCGGGGAGGCCAGGGGGTCTCCTTATCAGGGCCGGGCTTCTGCAGCCAGCCTCGCTACAGGACAGATTGCTTTCATATTCCCCCGTCTGTGGCACAACAAAGGCCCGACTACGCCGCCGTAATGCTCCGACTCTGATGGGACGCTAAGGGCCCCGACCCGCGCCTTTATGTATTCATTAGGATGAGCGCGAGCTTGATTTCCAGCCATTCTCTCTCTCTCTCTCTCTCTCACTCTTTATCCATCCATCCCCCCTTTAAATGAGGTTCATTTCCTCGTAGTCCCCCCCCCTTTCCGTACAATGGGGCCGGGTCGTGGCCGCGCACGCGGATGCGTAAGGCCACGCGGGGTTGTGATATGTATATTATAGCCTGGCGAAGGAGACGGTCCCGCGCCTCTCGGATGCTGAGCAGGCTTGACCCCGCCCTTCACCTGGGCCGTCTACCCTCCCGTCTGTCATCATCGCACACCGCTGACTGGATGTGTGGAGGTGAGAGAGAGAGAGAGAGAGAGAGAGAGAGAGAGAGAGAGAGCCTCCCTACGTTTCGTTGCCCTCTGACCCCTACACTCGTGTGGGAAGGAGAGATAGAACGACGCCGCCTCTTCTCGGGAATGACGAGCCGAGCCGTCGTCCCAGGCGGGTTCGTAATCTCGTATCAGACGGGGGGGGGAAACAGACAAGGTTTCCCACCAAAGCACATTTTTCCATTGTGAGTAACGAGGCAAATATCGTCGCATTGAAATGTCGTCTCGTTGTTTAAGTAGTTCTCCGACGTTGGCACGGTTCCACGATTGTGTTCTTCTTCCGCAAACGAGACACCCCTGATCGTGGCACGAGGACAACTGGGAAGGACCTGCAGTGGATTGCAAGACGATGGGAAGAATCGCTCAGTAGAAAGCAGTCTAGTTCAGAAAGTAGTTCCGGGCCCGGGCAAGGACTTGGTTGTGACTGGGATTACCTTGCTGTTGGAGGGGCAGCGTGGAATACAAAAGACGCTTGTGTGTTGTGAGGGGGACTTAGACGGCAGCGTGTGTTTGTATGAGCGTGTTTGCGAAAGTGCAAGCTTGTGCAGGGATGTCGTGTGGGTTGGTACACGCACATGTTGTGTAAGATCTCTCTGGCCTGATTGGCTCACACGTGGATTGGTCCAAAAAGTTGTTGACACAAAGATCAACTTTATTAACATGACTACATTTCCCAACAATCCTCACATTTGAGAATTCAAACGGTGAGCACTAGTCCGTTGTGTACAGTGGACATTAGTGGTGTTCAGCTATGCTAAGGTAAGCAATGATGTCGTTTGGTTAGTACAAAGGATTGCACAGAGAGTCATTGTGACTTTGAAGGGGCACCTGTTCAGGATCGGGGGGACCCCAGTCGGTGTCGAGTGCCAATGTGAGTGCCAGGAACTCCCTCTAGTGGTAACTATGAATCAATGCACTCTCAAGTGAATGGATTCCTCTTGCACTCCCTCCTGTTAACTCTTCCAGTTTTTTTTGTCCTTTGTGGTTCTCCACAGCCTAATAAACGTGTCCATAAAGTGGAATACTAACTGTGTTAATTTTCTTTTTAAAGCACAACGGGTATAAAGAGACATGGCAAAGTGGGCAAAGTAGACAAATAAAAGCCAATTGCCAATACAATACCATTTTTATTTGACTTTTATTTGATTGTTATTTGTCTGTCAGACTTAAGACAGGGAAAGTTAGTTTGTTTATTTTTTACGACGTAAAAGTTCAGACGTTCCCTTTCCTTCTTTGACACACATCCTCAACCATTGACAAATTCTTTCTTGCTCTCTCGATCCCGAAGTTTACCAATGCAAACGCAATGTTTCCCATCAAAACGAATACTGATGAGCCAAGGGGCAGACAGTACTGTAGAGTCCCCAGTCGAACTGCCACTCATCATCAAACAATTCTTTTTTTGGTACGTACCCTAAGGGAATGCTGGATCTTTGAACAATAATGCTGCACATAAACAGTCTGACGAAGATGGATGACAAGTGCGTTTCGGTTTGATAGACCGACCTAGCCCAGCTGACTGATATAGCTGACATCTAACCCCAATTTGCGTCACACTAATTCCTAGTTTAAAGTTACAGTGGTCTCTACTCTGCAGCTATGCTCTACTCTTTTGCGTCTCTAGCAGAGTCTAGCTGCATCTACTCTCTCTCTGCGTCTCACTATCTCTCGTCTCTCTCGTCTGTGTGTCCTTCACTGTATGTACCTTCCCTTTCGTGTTCCTCCCTCTCTCCTACACATCACTGTTCCTCTCTCTTTCTGTTCCTTTCTTCTCTGTTCCTACTCTCTCTCTCTATCTCTCTCTCTCTCTCTCTCTCTCTCTCTCTCTCTCTCTCTCTCTCTCTCTCCCTCCCTCCCTCCCTCTTCACCTCTCGCTGTCGCTGTGGCCCTCGGGGTAGCCGCCCATTGAGAGCGGAGAAGAAAGGCGACATAAAGGAGAGAAAGTAGAGGCTGAGGAGGAGCAGAGGGGGACACAATGCTCTCCGGAGGAGACAGTCGTGGTGGCGCAGGGCTCCCATTGAGGTGGGGGACGGGGACAGAGTGGCGCCAGGGCTCTGGGCGGACACCGTCACAGACAGACAGACAGACAGACAGTGAGAGAGGGGGGAGGGGAGGAGGGAAAGCGAGAAGAATGTGCGTCTGAATGACAGCAATAGGTATACACAAGCACTGCGTAGTTCATAAGGTCATGTGTGCGTGCGTGTAAGCGAGTCATTCTCGGATTCGGATCAACGCACGATATCTCTAGAAGCATCCGCCCGAACCTAATCAACGCATGCCGAAGATTGATGAAAATTTCTGAATTGTTATGTCCTTGTTGACTGTCCTTGTTGACTGTGTGAACCGGTATGAAAGGAGCGTACATACGTGTCTGTCATCTACAGAGTTCATTGACTGTCTACAATACCAACGTGGCCACGGGGCTAAGCATGAGGTGACATGACAGTATATGTGTGTGTGTGGGTGTGTCTGCATGTGTGTGTGTGTGTGTGTGTTCGAAAGACAACCGTCTCGAAATGTCATTGAGGCTGAGAACCCCTGAAGGACTGGCCTTGTCCCTCAGGAGAGAATCCGAGTTGAAGGGTTGAAAAGTTCATTCCAGAGGTGGGAGAGAAAGGTGAGGAATCCAAATATACGAAGACGACACAAAAGAGGATTAGTCAGGGCCAGGTGACAGAAGACAAAATAATAGTGGTACTAAAACCTTCCCTTCTGAGAAGTGGTGGTGGTGTTAACCGAGTCACTGTTTTATCTTTCTTGTGTAGGACAATATGTACATTTGTATTCATTTCCTGTAATTGTACATTTTGTGTTTGCAAAGTTTGCTGTTTCAGTTGTTGTGGAGTTCATTCACATTGCACACAATTTTACATCAATTGTTGACATGCTAGGTTCACAAAATCTGCATTTGATACCATAGCACTCACTATATTACATTTGAGCTGTACCTAACTGATAGAGACCAGGATTATTTTGTTGTCGGGTCCCACAAGCAAACAGTTTTAGCCCTCTCTTTTTCCTTTTTTTTACACCGTAATAATATAAGTCTATGCAGGGTCAACAAACACTGAAATCCTTGTCAGTGACTTTGGTGCAATGTCCTTTTGGCTATGTGTGCAATGCTGGTATGTTGCTAGACAATTAAAAATCAAAGGCACACAGAACAATTTCCTAATTTAATCACTGTATTATGGTACATTTATACATTTATATAAAGTATTTACCGGTACACTATGCCATTACAGAGCAGGCCATCCTGAAGACTACAATGGAAGTAAATATTTAATGGAAGTTTGGATAAATATGTGTAGATTATTTTCCTTCTATATCGTCAATTGATATGCACATTTAATCCATAATGTAGATATTTTGTGTCCCAGGTCTTGACCATTGCTTTTACGTTTACAGTAAACAATCAATGAAGATTGTAATAATAGACTGTTATTGATGTGAATAGTTTTTGTTCAGTGATGCTAATACAGTACCAGCAAGCTGTGTGCTTTGTAGACTGCCCTATCAAACCCCATGAATCCTATTCCCAATGTCATCTCAGGTCTGCATAATCATTGCAACATCTCCAAACTCGAGATAAAGTAACGTTTAAATTCCCATCAAAGAAGATGTCATCGGATTTAGGAACATCCAATTTCCCAATGGTTGAGCAAGGTCAGAACTCGCACACCATTCGCCAACGCACACGCTCCAACCGACGCAAAGTTCTGATTCAGTCTGACAGACCCAGAATTCCTCACATTGCTTCACTTTGTCTCAGTGCACACTGAGACAAAGATCTGTGTCAAAGATGCTCTGGGCTGAAGAGCATCTAGTGGAAGAATCTGCTCTCCTTAGACTCTCATCCAAACCTTTAACCATTAGAGGCCATATAGACAACAAGGCTGGCTCGGCACCAGCACTTAAGGGCACTTTCTATCAGCGCCGTCCCAGGCAGATGGTGGAATAAGTGTGATTGGCAGAAGAAGAGGAAGACGAGGCGACGGAGAGGATACTGTTGCCAAGGAAGGCGAGAGGGGGTGGGGGTGGGAAGGGGGGGTGAGGGGTGAGGGGGGGAGGGGTTTGTGGGGCGTGACCGCTCTTAATTATCCGATAGGGTTGCCAAGCGTTGGAACGCCGACAAGGTTTTCTTCGTCGAGTGACAGGTTGCCAGCTCGGTTGAGAGGAGCCAGCGAGGTGCTCGTTGGGGTTTCAGATGACAACTGCTAAGTGACTAATGCTTTTCTGGAAAAATGGGTGTGGGCAGGTCTTCGCTGCCATCCTAATAAAACACGCCACGAATGGATCACCCTCGAGTGCTCAGGACACACCATAGAAACTCGCAGTGAGACAATACAACCACGGCCGAGGTGGTAGACCGTATCTAGCTTGTCGAGGTTGCCTATCAGACCATCTGAATGTCCCCACACTTTTAATCCTTGGTTTAGATTGGTTTCCCAGATCCACTCTCCAAATCCCCCTCGGAATGTTTCCATGTTCTCGTTACTCTCGCTGAGATATGGATCGACCGCTGCGGTGATGGCGATGGCCGCTGACTACTTCGCAGTCACCCCATGGAGACGGCAGACAAAGCCAGCCGCCTCCGCGTTGCATAAGAGTTTCTGCAGCCACGGTGTGACTGTCTGGGGAAGCACCGAAATGGCGGACCCGTGTTGGGTTGATAGGGGCGGCGGCGAAGACATTGACTGTCCTGTCCTGGCAGTTGTTATTGAACTGCTATCTGAGTTACTCAGGGGTGGAGATAACCGGGCCATCGCAGGTGAGATCACCGACGCCACAGTTCAACCCAGAGTCAAGAGAAACTCCTGCAATGCCCCATGTCTTGACAGTACCTAACACCGCACCCAAAGCTCTTACCCAGGGTAACTGTCTCTGTTGATACAATCGCCCTCCTTCTCTGTTGTCTGCCATATCTTTTTGGCATTGTTGTGGCGTTTAGAGGCCCAAAAATATTCTTAATCCCCACATGAAAAGGCATGTAAGACATAACAAACAACTGTCGAAAGAAGAATTGGCCGCCAGTTGCACCCGTAAACCGTCCTAGTTTGGTTTGACTTTGGTAAACGTGTTGTTGGTCCGTATAAGTTCAACTGTCGAGCAATGAAAGCTCGAAGCTAATATCCAGTGCAGTGGTCAGAAAACCACATTCCTCACATTCCGCCCCTGCTCTGTCCTCTTAAGCTTGCTGCTGAAAGACTTCTTCACTGAGTGGTGTAATTACCGCCAGTGGAGGCCACAGGAAATTGTTACTTCACAAACATGTTTTTTCTTTAAGGTGCATGAGTGTATCCGTGTGTAGGTCAATGTATTTGTGCATGAAATTGACTTGCGCATGTCAGAAAATCCTGCGTATCTGTTTGTGCATTGCTGTGTGTGTGTGTGTATGTATGTATGCGTGTGTGTGTGTGTGTGTGTGTGTGTGTGTGTGTGTGTGTGTGTGTGTTGTGTGTGGTGTGTGTGTGTGTGTGTGTGGTGTGTGTGTGTGTGTGTGTGTGTGTGTGTGTGGACATGTATCTGTGTGTGTGTGTGTGTGTGTGTGTGTGTATGTATGTTGTGTGTGGACATGTATGTGTGTGTGTGTGTATGCATGCGTGTGTGTGGATATGTGCGTGAGTGAATGGGAGGTTACCACTGAGGCCACAGTTCTCCTCGGGCTCGTCTCATTGACTGACAGGTCAAACCGGGGTTTTGGAGGGCAGACAATACAGGGAGTAATGAGAGATGTGGTAAACAAGCCAGGCCATGCCTCTGTCGTCGTTCTACAGGTAACGTGACTTGTCAGTCATTTTGAAATGGTGCTTTGTCAACACATCAGCCGCCAACACTGGAGAGGAGGCCAACGAGGAAAAAAACCCCACTCATTAAAAACAACTGACAATTAATATTTCCGCCGTATTGATGAGTGATTGGAGTGGTTTTTTGTCTATGAATAGGACTGAGTGTGTGTGTTTGTGTGTGTAGTGTGGTGTGTTACACACACAATGAGTGACTGACTGACGGTTGGCAGGTTGAAACCCGCTGAGCAAACTACTCAAGGCTGCCTAATCATGCATTGTCAGGGCAAATAATGACTGTGGAAGGAATGCCAAAATTCACCTTCCAGTCAAGAGTCACAGTCAACCCCATGTGAATTCAGACATAACAAGTCAAGACATGCTGATTATGTCAGCTGCATTTCCTTTGCATCATATTACCTAAATGTCTTTACTTTGTTGTTGAAAGATAAAATATGTCATGATAGTTTACAGGTAAGAGTGGATTCACGGGCGTTTTGTCATCAGAAATATGATCAATTTTGATAAAAGCGGACTTTTCCAGAATGGCCTTGACAGATGAGTTCTTGGCTCTTCACTTAATCACCATTTACAGCCGTTTCAGGTTGATCAACTTTTTAATCGTGCAACTAGCGCCCTCTGCTGGTACACTATTGAAATCGAGCTGGTGACTGACGGGTGATCAGACCAGCAATTAGCACACCAGCTGTCTGGTTTCAGATCATGCTTCGATTCTCAACCTGACATCATTCATATGAAGTATGCCTAGTCATTTTTCTATGGACACTGATCATACTAAATAACCACATGACTAACGAGCACCAATGAGTTAGATAGAAAACACTGAACAGTACACCGTATCAACAACAGTTCATAAATGTCATGGACGGATTGTGATCTTATTTACTAGATATCCGTGTGTGTCGACATATTTTTGGGGGGTGCATCGTACATGCATGCTTACTGCAACTGCAATTTCATATGCCATCATCATGTCCTCATGTGACACACTGCTCACGGGTGTATATGTCACCAAACGTGTCTCCCACCCCCTGTCCAGTCTTGGTTACTACATTGTATGTGCTATGATCAATCACCACAAGATTACAGTGCAGTCAATCTATTTCTGTACACTAAAGCTTATTAGAGGACTAGACTGCGCTGCTTGTGACTGTGAGCGGGGTGGGTGAGTCCCCGGGTGAGAGTGATCGAGACCGGATGCAGGTATAACTGCATAGCGCTGATCGTTTTCTGTCCTCGGGGCTCGCGTTTCTGGACGTTGTCGCACCGTTTTCACGGTACCCGAGTCTCTGGCTTGCCTGGCTAGTGGCTACCCTCAACTCTATTCGACTGAAATCATAACACAGGACGAGCGACACAAGTCCTCACAATGTTAACTTTGTTGACAGGAATGTATTTGGTGGTGCAAGCGGCGTCATCGCAGGTAAGACTGTCCTCCTTGACTAGCCTACTCGAGCATAGACCTGTCTGAAAGTCAACATGTCATACGAATTATTTTCTTTTTGTAAACACTTGGAAGTTGGAACATAACATTTTATAACGCATTCCTTAGACACTTTGTTAGATTACATTTGCATTCGAATGCATTTTGCGTAGATTAAAATAGGCCTATATATCACAGTCGGCATTTAAGGTATCAAGCTTTAAGCCCTCTGATTCATTATGTATACGGACGTCCACAGCGGAGCAGTGTGACCTTATCATCATTAATTCATGGACTAGACTACCTCCACTGGTCGGACAGTGTTTGGTTGAGGACAGGGCAGAAGAGCAGAGACTGTTGCAGATTAGCACCATGGACAGCTCCGTGCACCCTAGGGGTGCAACCACAAGGGGGGAGTCAACAGTTTTCGCTCCCCAGATAATGTTAACGTATGGTAACAAAGTTTGGCATAAATGCAATTCTGTGAGAGCATTCCATGACTCCTAGACATGGACTTAATTTATTAAAAACATGCGGACACCAAGAGAGAGTGTGCTTTGACATCCACTTAGACTTTATTTTGACTTTAAAAACGTTTTCTAGTTTGTTTCCAAGGTATAAGAGGGTATTGCACCTTTTCTTATCTCAATCAGCATCATGTGTAAAAGGTGGCCAACAAGCATCCCTTGTTGCCCACTGACTGTATTGTGAGACTATTTCTGTTAAGGTCACTTTTTGCACATTGCAAGAACCAATGAAATGGTTTGGCATCTTTATTGGAAATGTTTTAGGGAGGATTATTATTCATTTGTATAGCCCTTTTTAAACGAAAAGAGAGCTTTAAATACACCCATAGAACTGCGTAGACCTTCAAAGAAGACAAGGACAAACTCAGAGAGAAAAATGGAAGAATCATTGGAGGAGCAATGTAATGAGGGATCCCCTCCTCCAGAGACGGTTGGTGACACAGTAGAGGGTGTTGCAGTGGTGCACTGCAGAACATAGACTGAACACAATCACGCACCCCAGAGCAGAGATGAAAATTAAATTTACAAATGGATGGTGAAACAGATATCAAGAGTTCTGAGCATTTTCAGCCCCCCACATTGGCCAGTTTAGGCAGTGGTCCGCCATAGGGCTGGAAAGCATGATCAGCACAACACACAGGTTGACAAGGTATGGGCAGGAAAGGACTGGGAACTCTGCTTGGTCCATCATAGGAGACTTTGGAGACTAGGTCCAATGTTGGTAGACTGGCAGTGTACTGCTCAACCTGGGGGGTGGGGGTGGGGGGGGATTGGTACAAAATAATAGGATAAGGGAATGTGGAGGAACAAATACCAGTTACAGTATCAATGAGGGTGAGGTCAGCAATAATAGCATAATTGTGTATCTGTTCTTAGTTGGATTGTTATTGATTAGATACTGAAAAACTCGATCTTTACATGTTAATGTCACTTTTTTTGTGGCTAATCGAAAAGTTGTGTTAAATATATTTTCCCTCTAAGTAAACAGGCTATGAGTATCCAATTTGTGGGGTGAAATGTTATGCTGGTTGACGTCAGTACAGGATGCAGTTAAGATTTTAAACGATGCCCTTTTTTTCTTCCAGGTTTTAGAACCTTCTTCCATAGATGGTAACATTGGGCGTGGTTAACCGACAGCGCTGAAGCGGGTCTTTATGGGAAATGTGTTCTATTTCTCGAGTAGGGTAGATAAAAAGACCAGCATTTGTAAGCATTCAACTACAGATCCCAGGCTAGGCTAACATCCAGTGTCGCTCTCGCACGATATTTCAAGGCAAGCACAGAGGTGACCCTTCTGTCTAGTCCAAAGAGGGAGAGTAGTTTCTGTTGCCGTGCAAGATCTTCTGTCTTAAGCTAAATATGGTAAGATGGATGCATTAATGATGTTTGTTTTAAAGGTGTATTCAGCGGGACAAATAAACAGAAGTGGTAATTCAAGAAACTATTGTTCCTTTGTGTCTACCAATTTGCTGTTTTTAGTCTGTTTGACATTGGAAAGAGCGCAGCTAGCTTGCTAGAATAATCGCTTTACTGTACTACCGGTTTTTATTAAAGCGATTTGGCTTCCTAGTAGCATTACCCTTCATACATTTTTGAAGGCCAGATATTTGCCTTTTGCTATTTGCTATATTCGAAGGACTGATGCTAGTTGACTGCGTAGTGAAAATTCAGAGGTGCAGTGATGGTTGACTCTATCAGCATAGCTTTTCACATACAAAAATAACCGATTATAAATGTTTCACACTTGCTTGTACATCGTTTTTACGGTTGTCACCTTTGTTAGCTACAAACAATGAACAGTGGCGCGTGGCATGCGCTACAGATTGCATCGTCATCTTTGATACATTAATTCATTCAAGTTGCATGGACTATCGAGGATACACTTGATACTAAAAATAAAAAGTACCATTTAAATGCTACACCCATTATATTAATATATTTGCAAAGCAGGGGAGTGATGATGCTGTTGTAGGCTAATGCACCATTACGCTAAGTGCAACTGTCGACCAGTTTGGGTGTTAAACATTTTAATCAACAAAGGTCTGATGCAGTTACTGCCGCTTCATTTGCTAGTTCCAGCAATGTAGGTCAACACCGCAGTGTGTGACATTCGGATGGTGCTATTTCCTTCCAATGTCCTTTTTTTGCAGGCCGACCCAATCCGTGTTCTGGTGACTGGCGCTGCAGGACAGATTGCCTACTCTCTTCTGTACAGCATTGCCAAGGGAGATGTCTTCGGCAAGGACCAGGTAAACTGGATTTACAGTTATATAAACCTCTTGCAAACCAGCTTTCCTCCAGAAACCAAGCAGATGGATGATGTAATATGTATGCTATAACTTTGTTACATAAGAACGTTCCTGAATAATACATGGGTGCATGCATCTACTTCCATTGCACAGTCATCACTGGTTTCGCATCATCTATCCCTAGACTATCATCCTGGTCCTGTTGGACATCCCTCCCATGTTGCCAGTCCTTGAGGGGGTTGTGATGGAGCTGCAGGATTGTGCTCTCCCCCTCCTGAAGGGTGAGTTGTGTGTGTGTGTGTGTGTGTGTGTGCGTGTAACTCTGTTCTAGTTTGCTGAGTGAGAACATATGCACTTCTTAAACATGGAACATAAAGTTCCGTTTTTTGGGGGGGAGGGGCGGCATGATTTATCTGTATCTGTAGTGGATCATCTCACCCCATCTGTACCGTATTTCAAATGCTTTGGATGGAGTGAAGGTTTGTGGGAGTGTCGTCAAGAAGGCCTCCTATTGGTCTATTTTCAAGGCCCTTTAGGAATTTCCAACCAATGCTGGAAGTGGTGGGACAACAATAGGGGGGTGTTTTTTCCCCTGGCTTTACTTGCACCAATGAGTAGCAACTGACTGAAGTTCATTCTGATATCTCAACTAAATCTACTGAACTGAGTGTGTTCTCACAGATTCCCCGTAGTATGCCTTACGTAGGCCTACTGTGGAATATTGCCTTAACATGGCTTCCTGCCAAGAGAGTTCCTATCTCATTAATTCACCTCCATGATTATCCTGCATTTAGATTACCATTAGGCTCAATGGAGGTAACCTTCAACATGTATACTCTGCCTTAACTAAAGCATGACTATTCTCTATTCAGTCTTCAATGTCTTTCTAGTCAACTTGTTGTATGAATAGGTTGTAATGTAATATGTTAAGAATGGCATTGTCAACATACTCATACAGTCTCATACACACCCCTCATCCTTCCTTTAGAGGGTTATTGGGAGTAGAAGGGCAATGCGTGTCAAACGCAATTCCAGACTTCTCAATACAACTCATAGATAGAAAACCTGACAAGTTTTCCCTTCTCCCGCACCCCACCTCTCCCACAGAGGTCATCCCCACCGACAAGGTGGAGGTGGGCTTCAAGGACCTGGACGCCGCCATCCTGGTGGGTTCCATGCCCAGAAAGGAGGGCATGGAGAGGAAGGATCTCCTCAAGGCCAACGTGGCCATCTTTAAGACCCAGGGAGCCGCCCTGGAGAAGTACGCCAAGAAGACCGTCAAGGTGACCGCCCGTCTGCCGGCCCCGCCTCCTGTCTCGTCTGTGTGCCCGGAGGCGACTGCAGCATTGCGGCCACTGCACCCGTGTTTTGCTGAGACGGTCAATAAATATTCAAAGGACGCGAGGGCACAACAGTACCACAGAGAACGGGTTTAGCCGGAAGCTATGGTTACCTTAAGGGATCATTGAAGCATTTTAGTGAGGCTAAAGGTTTCTTAATCTTTTCTTGATTTTTAAGGTCAGGGCTTGGTTGGAATCTGAGCGTTTTGATGAGTTTACTGCTATTTATACACCCAGAGGAAGTGTAACTGATTCCACATCTCTCCTAAGATGACCATAAACTATGAACAGCTTTGGCTGCTTTTATTAACCACATTGACATGGTTCAAGATTTGGTTCAAGGGCTTTTTTTTGTTACAATGCACACCCTTCCACTAGCATACATATCGAGGCAGATTTTCCCTCATAGCAGAGTTGTAAGCTAGTGAGTAACGGCTGGATTGCAAAGCCGGGGATCAAAGTTTCTCAACGTGTAGTGTGTACCTACTTTCAGTTGTGTCACATGGTCCTCCACACAACCCTACGTCACGTGACAAACGAGGCTTCCTCTCCACCTTCTCTGAGGCTAAGGATAGACTTGTTTCCTTTTAGGAATGCTTCAAAGACGGCTAAGAGAACCTAGACAACCAATGTCTGTTCGAAGTGCTTATGGTGCCAAGTCTCCTTGGCACGCGAGCATGGTGTGCGATTGTTGGAGACACAGCCAGACATGGACCCAGCAATCCATTTAAATTGATCCCAATGCCTGACCTTGATTTATAGCGGAATGTGGTCTGTGTTTGTGACGGCTATTTAAAGGCAGGATCTGTCAGGGAAAAAACATAGTTTTCCATGGCAATGTTATTGCGATATTTTCTTTGCAAAACAAATATCACAAATAATTCACGGTTACTCTCGATGACGTGTGGCTAAACCAGTGTACCTTGTGCAGTGTACAAGATTACATGGCTCTAAATCTGGTTTGTTTGTCAAGAGATAGTATCTATATCTGCTGTCTTCCATGATAAGAGGACATGGATGCTGTTGTGAAAGAAAGGCTTCCTCAGTCTCTCCCTCAAACCTCTGCCCCTCCCCCTCCATCCCTCCCTCCCCTCTCTCGCTCTCAGGTCCTGGTGGTGGGGAACCCAGCCAACACCAACTGCCTGGTTGCCTCCAAGTCTGCTCCCTCCATTCCCAAGGAGAACTTCTCCTGCCTTACCCGCCTGGACCACAACAGGGCCACTTCCCAGGTACAGATATGGGTCAGGGACACACGCACTGTGATTCGTGCCTGTTGTCTTCACAGAAAATGTAAAAATACATTTAAGGACAGTTTAATTAATGTTGGAATTCAAGTGAGAAAAAAAGAGGTCTCAACCAGTTCAGTGAGGTATAACAGCTGCACATCTCCCTGCCTGTAGGTGGCGATGCGCTGCAGTGTGTCTGCTGACAAGGTGAAGAATGTCATCATCTGGGGAAACCACTCCTCCACCCAGTACCCCGATGTCCACCACGCTAAAGTCAACGTCCACGGCAAGGAGGTGTCCGCCTTCGACGCGGTCAAGGACGACAGTTGGCTGAAGGGAGACTTCATCTCGGTGAGTTTCACGTCATCGACTGGCCCAGTTTGCCTGGTTAGGTCTGGTTCTGGCTAGACCAGACCACTGGGTACATGGGATAAAATGCACCATCTATCTAAAGCATCCCAGTATTCTTTGTGGTCTAACAGTATCTGATGATCAAAACAAATCCGTTCTACTGAAATACTTTAGAACTATGCACCTTTTTGAATCTTGATCTTCTACTGTACATGCTGCACGCACTATTTGTACATCAGACAATTGCATCTGCTAAATGAATGAGATGCAAACGATTGAAATGTTTAACCGGTGCTACGAGGTGACTGCAGGTGACATGTTGATGTTTTCCTCAGAGACCTGTGTATATCTTATCACTCGCGTGTTTACTTTTGCCCCATGATCACTCGTCTCTTTATCTGAACTTTGGGCCTTTCGCTGTGAGGGGAGGTCTCCGCAGGGTCATGGTCTCTGTAGTTTGTAACGATGGGAGTTCCTGATACGCCTTCTCTCTTATCTTCTCTCTCTATCCTGTCCCTTTTTGTTGTTTGTCGTCTCCCCTCGTTTTTTTTTCTTCTTCTTCCCTTCCTCCTCTGGCTTTCTTCACCCCCTATTCACATCCTCCTTCCCCTCCGGTTCTTTTCGTTTCTCCCTTTTTTCCTCCCCCTTTTCACTCCTTCTCCTCCTCCTCTCCTGGACTGCAGACGGTGCAGCTGCGCGGCGCCGCCGTCATCAAGGCCAGGAAGCTCTCCAGCGCCATGTCTGCGGCCAAGGCCATCTGTGACCACATGAGGGACATCTGGTTTGGCACTCGTGAGGTCAGTCAGGGGGTTGGACGCTTGGGTAGAGTGGTTGAGTTGGGGTAGAGGCAGGTGGTGTGGTAGCATTTTGGTATAACGAAGACCAGAACCGAACACACCCACTGCGAAAAAGAACCAATCTGTGATTTAAAATCATGTCCTCTTTCACTGTGTTTTGAAAATATGAATTGTGGTTATAAGAAGACATATTTTATTTACTTAAATATAAGTATACTTTCAAAAACAGTATAAACGGGTGTTTTGTTCTAGTTTTTACAAGATAAATCGTATCGTTTGTGATGCCTAAATTGAATTCTATTGAGATTCTATTTTCATCAGCGAACAGTGAACAGTTTTCTGATATCAATAATTGTCAAACAGGGCGAGTTCATCTCCATGGGAGTGTATGCTGGTGGAAACTCCTACGGAATTCCTGAAGATCTCATCTACTCATTCCCGATCCACATCAAGGTAGGGTTCAAATGACCCTGTGCGCTGAGTAGTGCGCAATGAAATGTATAGTGCCAAATCTTTACAAGCTGAAGACTGTTATTCATGTCTGCAGCCACAACCTACCAGGAATTGATGCCTTTAACATTTCCCCTCTTGGACCCTCCCGTCCTCTCCCCTCCACAGAACAAGAGCTGGAAAGTGGAGGATGGGCTGCCCATCAACGACTTCTCCCGCGCCAAGATGGACGCCACTGCCGCCGAGCTGGTGGAGGAGAGGGACACCGCCCTGTCCTTCCTGTCCCAGTGACTGGCACCACCCGAAGACACGCAGCAGCAGCACTTAGACACCCACAAACCTCCCGACTCGCGGCTGTAGAAAAAACCTCATCGTCCTTCCGCTATTGCGTCCGTTACACGCCTCTTGTGTGTTTTTCTTCCCCAGTATGTTTGTGTGTGTTTGTGTTTGGTCCAACAGTTAGAGATAAACTCATGTAATTACTACATTCGAAGCTTTGTCGGAAGACACTGAATGTCCTTTCGGTAGATGATAACGCACAATAGTCGTCCATAACGTGTATTGGAACGTGCTATCCAACAATAAAACAAAGACAAAACTTGTTGTGGTTGGTGGTGGATCATTGATGCTGTGTCTTTAAACTTCAGTCTTCAAGCTTTTTAAGTGTTCTTAAGTTTTAGCTATTGAAAAAATGACTGCTGTAGTCAACAATAAATGCAAATGTTTCTAGGGGATGAATAAATGACCTACATACATCTATCTACACGAAGACAAGAAACACATGTAATTGTGAATCATTTAGCCGTGATTTGTGGCTAATTAATGGTGTTGCTTAAGTATTTGACTGTGTGTTGAAGATCAAAGAGTAATATATGTTAATCATTTAGTGTTCAAGCCCCTCAGATTTCTGCATTTTGTCTACTAATCGAGTGTCAGCATATTCTGTAGAGTGAACTTAACAAGCCACTTGAAATGAAAACTATTTTTTCCCTTTGAAAGTTAATTGCCCTTTTGGTAGGTATTATATTTAGTATTTAAGATGTTTGCTGTGCATTAAATAATGCACATTAACTACATTAAATAATGCACAATAAACATTCGTAAATGGGCTTGAACCTCGAACCACAGTCATGCAGTGATATAATGTCACCACACGGGGACACTGTTAAGTAAACATAAAAATAGGCAACACGTAGTGAACGGTTTGAAGACAACCCAAGCCTGTAATGTCTGCAAATAAATATAATAATCGATTATTACATTGATGAGATGACAATTTGACTTAACAACTTTCACAATATTTGCGAGTCTTGAATGACCGACTCTAGCTCCACCCACCTGAATTACATTCTGATTGGACAAAACAGGCTTTCACATTATTTGATTGGTTAACATGATTACCAATCCCTGCTGTGTCTCACCGGTATGTCAAAAATCCAAGTACGACATTTCCGTGTTTAATTGGGCGTATAAGTAAGTGCTACTGCTTGACATAACCTCTAGATGTGGTCCAAGGAGCCTGTGTAAAAGAGAAAAATACGAACGAGAAAAGCGATGAAATCGCACTTTTTACATTAGTAATTGGTCTGACAGAGTACTGTCTGAAAACAAAGTCGGTAAAGTAGCAAAGCACCTTGTCCTTGGAGTTTTTGAGGATATCAGTAATTGTGTAAGGTGGGTAGCCAATGCAATTTAATGGCCGCTGACATGCGAAACTTGTATGTTGCTTGAGAACGTGCTTCTTGTGGAAAATGCTGGCATGTAAAGGAAAGTTGGTAAAAGCAACATATTCTGGCCTGATAGCCCATGCCACATTATATTGCAGAGAACAGCATGGCAACCCATTGCACCTTGTGTTCGAGTGTGCTGAATGTACTGTCTAAGTATGGCCGAGGCTGCCGCCCCTTTGACAATGAAAACAGTCAACATGGAACCATCCAACGGGCGAACAGCATTGTCATTAAGGGGTGGGTCATTTTCACGTAGGCAACAGTGCTGTGGAACCGCATGAAATCGTCAAATACAGTTTATGCCCATACATTTGTGACGTGTCGGGGGGCGTGCTTTATTCATATAATATTTATTTATTTGATAACCCCCTCTTGCTCTGCCTTCCAAATAATACCGACCAAACAGCGCATACTGCATACCAATTGGCAAGACTTTGCATAGGTGCATCAGTCCACCTCTAGAAGACTTGGGCAAACGTTACATTTCTGCAACTGATGGAGTGACGAATTGTTTCGAGGACTACTTATTTCTGGGAATCTCATTCGGAATGATTTGATCTAGTCCCAATATTAGACTTTATTATATGGCAACGACAGTACGAGCCTTCTGATTGGCTAATGGGTAGTCATGCCAAACCCGTATTGACCAGCGGTCCAATAAGTATTGTTATTGCCCTCCTCTGACGTCATCTTCAAAATTAGCGATATCGAAGTCAACTGAGTCCAGACGATACTGAAGACATCAACAGCGACGAAGAAATTGTTAACTTTCTAAAATAATCGTTATTTGTGTTGGAATTAAACCCATTTTAGCAGAACCGTACTGTCCGCTTTCTATCAAAAGTAATTGGTTGCTAGACAACACCTGAAACACACCGTGAGAAGACTTGAGAGCTAGCCTAGCTAGCTACAATTAGCCTACAATTTACAAAATGAAAAGAGCTAAAAATGCCATATAATAAACAACTTACTAACCTCGACCGTTCGGTCATGCCGGGAAATATCAAACCTCGACTTTGCCGTATCAACCTCGCTATCGCTCGGTCGATACGTTCAAGTCTCGTTTGATATTTCCCGGCATGACCTCACTCTCGGTTAGTAAGTAGTTAGTAATACGAAGATTGTCAGGACTTTCTTGTATGGTATTTTTTTTAACGAGAAAACCTTTACAGATAAGATTTTATCTTAATATCCCAAGATGTCACTTACCGCCGCTGGTAAGTTCTATTGGGTAGTATTATTTATGCATTATAAGAATAACTTTTGTATTTTTATGTTTTTGCTAGACAGACACATTACAATTTATTTTATTTGACATTTACCGACAAAGTTATTGAATTCAGACTTTGCTATGATTTAGTTTCCAGCTTTTTTCATCCTTTGTGTTGTGAGATGAATACTGCTTGTGTTCTCACTGTCACACAACACAATCATTGGCAATTTGATGGAAATTGCATTTCATCCACACAAAGCTGTCAAGTTCTTGCTTGATGAATTTGTTATTCTGTAATCAAGTTTACTGTTATTGTGTTGAGTAGGCCTGTGAGTCAATGGGTGAATATTTAAGTCAACTTTGAGGTATTGTAATAGCACAAAGAAAATGGTTTGTTGGTTTCGTAAAAGAATGTGTGAAATGAAAAACATCTTCAATCTCAAGTGGATTCTTAAAGGGATGCAGAATACAGCACAGACATAATCACATAGTGGAGATGACAATTTAAGTTATTTTACACATGTTTTATTCATGCTTTGCACGCTATAAACAGACTCTAAAATGTCCTCCTAAAGTACACAAAAAGCTATTAAGATAGATTGAGTAAACACACAACTGAAAACGTCTTTCCCCTGTCCTGTTTCTCATGTTAGGGAAACTAAACAAAATCCTTCCCAATGTCTCCCCCTTTTCCCCCTCCCCCGTTCACACCTCCCCCCCCTCACCGCAGACCTCAGTAGAGGAGCCATGTCCGAGTTCCAGGAGAAGATGCGTCAGCAGCTGGAGAGCTCCATGCACAAGGAGCTGGAGAAGCTAGCGGCCACCGCCGAGGGTGCCGAGGCAGAGGTGGGCTAGTCTGGGGACTCACCAAACTTTATTGTTCAATGACATTAACATGTGACCGAAGAGGAGCTGTCTTTGATGAGAGCTCAGCAGACGACGTGAAAGAAAGGACGGGGTCTAGGGGCTAGAAGAGTTAGTGGTGATAGCGGGGAGAGAGAGAAGACTCACTGCAATGTAGTGTTTCGGGGGGGGTGGGCTCGGTCGGGTACGTGTAGCACTCGGCGTCTGCTAAAAGGGAGGACGTGCTCTCGTCCCCGGAATGTACCCTTGAGAAGGTGAATGACCAATGGGTCTCTTTGCGGGTCTCTCTCGTGTACTTACACACGTTTCGATTTCTCAACTTGGACTCTGTCTCTGCTGTTGCGTCGTCGTCCCCGTTCCCCCCAGCTGTTTGTCTTGTTACCCCATCGTGTTTATTCTACACAGTAGGTTTTCAGTTACATCCATACTTTTCTCACTGCTGTCAAAGAGCAATAGGATCTTTCCCACTTGGTGAGCCGTACTCCAATTACCAATCCAATAAGTGCTATTTAGAAACGCCTCCTTTGTTTGAACGGAACAAACTTATCATCTGCCTCTGGAAGCAGTTGAGCGGCTGGCTGTGTTTGTGTTGCTGACGCATGCAAAAAAAGGGAAGAAAACAGCAGCATCAATCACAGCCTGCCATTTCTCTGCAGAAGGTGTGGGTAGTCGACTCCCACTTTAATGTCACCCTGCAGAGTGAAAGCAATTAAAAGTTAGGCTTCTATCTCTCTCTTTCTCTCTCTGTAGATGTAGAGAGAGAGAGAGAGAGGGGAGGGGGCTGTGCAATTAAACACACGATGGAGCCCCGAGGCCATAGGAACAGGTAGAGCACATCAACTGGGTAGGAGTGCTAATCGTTATCCTGGCGGTGTTTTCCAATGCTGTGCGGAGTGCAACGCACAGCAGAGCCATTAAGTGGAGGTCAAACGAAGGGTGGTGGCAGTAGTTAGTTTCGATCCTGGGAGTGGGCAGGAGAAGATTAGAGGCCAGGCGGTTGCATGAAAACCGACACGCTCAGTTACAGACAGGATAAGACGGTGAACATCATTATGAGATGATTTAGTCTGGTTCCACAGTTATTTCCCAAGTTGGCCCTTTTAAAATGTATCAAGCCGCACTGTCTAACTTTTTTTAAAGGCATTTTTAATGATGTTTTGACTTCAGTCACGGTTTGGTCTTGTACGAGGCTGTGTTGTTTTTCAAGACTGTTCCTAGGCAACAAATCCTTAGGACGCGCAATAAGGAGGCCATGTCTATTTAAAGGGGCGTGGAATGTGTTTTGTCTATACTCTTACTCTAATCTTGATCTTTTGACCTTGCTGTTACAGATATCCAAAAAGGACTTTGAGGGTTTCCGAAACCTCTTCCACAGATTCCTCCAGGCAAAGGGACCCTCGGTCGACTGGGCCAAGATCCACAGACCTCCGGAGGGAGCGGTGAGTCACTTTACACCAAACACCCTAACACACCAACAACCCTATGCCGTTAATCAACTTAAGATATGAGTGTCTCGGGTCATACCAGCGCTAGGAAGTTTCACCACTTGATTCTAACGCTAAGGTTCACCCTTGTGCATGGGATGATACGTGAATCATCATCAACTCATCCAAGGAGAACACCGTTTCGAGAAGCTGTTTTAGGTTACATACCTCACTCTGTCTGTATGAAACGGTATGTCATCGCGTCTCTGGGCCAGACGGCTCTGTTCTCGGTCAGCCCGCCCCCCCTCCCTCCCCACTCCCCAGCTGAGTAGAAGGGGAACAGCGCGGTGTGTCTTTGAGCCAGTTGAGATAAGACAGGTCAGAGGGGCTGTCCAGGGAGTAGTCATGTGACACCCGACAGGGGATGAGGGCTGGGGGGGGTACTGTGATCCTGTCTGCCTTGGGAGAGACCTGGACAGAGAGCCCAGTGTTGGGTTCCCTTTTCTGGGCAGGCAGCCAGAATAGGCCCCACTGACACTTCCCATCAGCCCCCAGCTGAGTGGACCATGTGACTTGGAAACAAACTCTGAGCGTGATGGTGGGACAAAAGAGAGTTATGCCGTTAGGATGTGATGATTGGTGCATGTGGTGAACATTGGCATAGCTAAGAGAGTCAGGGTGGCTGTTTGGAGCTTCGGTGTCAGAGGACACACAGTAGCACTGATTGCGGTTTGAGCTCGTGCGTGCCATTTGAAACGGTATAGGTTCGAGGGAAAGGACGTATAGCAGAGGAAGTCTGAAGTCTGAAGCCCGAAGTCTGATGACAAATCGACATCTTTCCCAATACCAAAATAGCCTCAGATATCCAGTTCAAAGATGTATTAACGCACGGAGGATGACCTGAGGCCCACAGTAGGCTATGTACTGTATGTGGGGTCTACGTATGAATGGTCACTTGTTCTGTGCCCGTCTGTAACCCCCATGAGCCCGTAACAGGGGATGGAAAGCAGTCAGAACCGATCTAGGTAACCAGATACCAGAACAGAGTGTATAAAGACTGTGCCGAGCCATTCATCACGTGATTGACATTTCACTACCTCTAAGTCTCACCCCCCCCCCGTACACCCCCATTTCTACCCCATGGTTCCCAAAATACCCAGCACACAGAAGGTTAACCCTATGAATAGCCTGATTCCCCCCCAGCATTGGAACGCCGGCCTTAAGGGTGCGGGAGTTGGGCTTGGCTGACATTTGTATTCTCTGGTAGTGTGCACTTCAACCTTTTGTGTGTTACACTGCTGGGGGCGCGTCTGCAACGTAACGGTGCCGTCGTTTTTTATGGGGGACATGGGTTAGATTTGGGTCACGGGTTTGGCAATTGCCAAACCTTATCTCGAACATCTTGACAGGATTGCTTATCGGAAAAGTTATCTTGTTGTTTAGCACTGAGTTCCAAGCTATCTTAGTCTGTTTGGAGAAGTGCTTTTTTTTTCTCTCATGTTCGCCTTCGTTGTTAAGCCTTTCTTGTAGCCTTTGTTGTTTTATTGAATGACTTTGATAAATATAGTCTCAAAGTACAGATAATAAGACTTAAAAGCATTAAGTGTGATGCAAGAGTGATGACTCTAGTCCAGCATATAATTAATGTTCAAAAAAGTCTGTATTTTTAGGCTATCTAATACTTTTACTTAATTATTTACCTCACAGCTACTTTGGCTAAAACACTGCTGTGCTCCAATCTTGACTACGTATCAAGTATAGGGAGTTGTGAGGTTGTCGTTATGATGTTGCCAGGAAACACACAGAGGAGGAAAATAGGCAATCAGCCAATCACCTTGCAACTGGTACAAATGAACAAAATCGTGTTCGATGTATCGTGATTTCCCTTGGTCCACTTTAAGAAGGCTTCAGGCTTATTGCAAGTAGTAAAGGAGTTCAGGTGTTTTATCACGTATTCAGAAGAAATGAAACTCCTAGAGGAGGACAAAGAGCCTCAGGGAGCCATGTTCCACAGCTATAGCAACCAAGGGAATCCTTTTGGTACTTCACTCGATTTTAAGCAAATACTTTTTTTTATGGAATACGTAGAGATGAATTGAAGAACCCATAGCGTACATTCAGTTCCCATCTGTGACATTTTTCTAAATTATTTTACACTTATGAAAAGGTGTGAGCCAAGAGGAAGATCAGGTCTGCCCGTTACCATGCCAACTCAACAGCTCAGGAAGTGTTGAGTGGCGAGGGGTGTGTACGTGTGCGCTTATTCACACATGTATCTGCGTGTGATAAGGTCGGTAAATGGGAAGCAGTTAGAGGAAGAGGGTGTGGGGCGGGATGAAGCAAGGCAGCGATGGGTCAACGTTTGAGAAGCAGAGTGATTGTGTGTCGCTCCTATGACTGGATGCCGGAAGAGGTAAGGATGTGGATGTGAAACGCACTCAGGCTATATTCCCCCCGCTGTCTTGTTTTGTCCCCCCCAAATCTGTCTGGCTGCTCAGGGCTAGAAAAGGCCAAAGGTGTTCCTTCTCCTTGTCCCAGGGTGACCCCCCATCCCAGCTGTACTTTGTGAAGACTGGGAATTCTGGCAGCTGTATGAACTTGGAATACTTGTTTTCCCCATTGAGGAGAACATTCGTGTTTTATCTGTAGGATATGTTCTTGTGTTACTTACTTTGAGCATCACATCGCTCTTTCACAAAGGTCCTTTTGTTGTTTTGTGCACAGATGATCATGATAAACCTTACATATTACACATAGGCCTTTAAAGGAGACCAATATTTTTCATTCGATTTCAACGTATTCACTAACTCAGCTAGCTATTTAACGACGTAAGCATGGGAAAATAGACTTGCATAAGAGTTGCCTGAACAGAACCTTTTTTGTTGTTATTTAGCCAAACACTACTACTACAACTACTATAAAGTCTACTTTGATACAATGGACATAGCTGTGGGTCCAAAACACATGACTTGAGCCTGTGTTGCAGCCTCTCTCTTTCTCAAGGAATGATTGAGGGGGCCTCAGTCTCCCAGTAAAAAAAAACTGTGCTTAATTCCACAAGCTCTTGGTTTAGACAGCTGTCGCCATGGCTGCACTGCGTAGCAATGCTGCATACTAGAGTCAGGTGCTAGTGTGTTCCCAACCCTTCCCCCATCAACACACAAACACACACACAAACACACACACACCCTATTCAGAACTAACTTTGGTGCCCTCTATTTAATTCCAGCATGCACAAAGACATGGACTCAGGCTAGATGTTGTTCTGTTTTACTAACAGAAGTATCAACATTTGAGCCCAGTGTCCTAATCAAGGTTAGCATAACCACTTCAATAATACACTTAAAATTCTCAAACCCCAATCGCTGACACAGGATTTCCCCTTCCCGTGCTTTGGTGAATAATTCAAACCGTTAAATGTTTTTCCTTTTTGCCGACATTTCAACGAAACGTCTTCCCTCGTCCAGATCCAGCCCTATGAAGATATCAAATCCAAGGGTTTGCCAGACAGCGTGGCGGCCAGCCTTAACAAGCTGGTGGTGGTCAAGCTCAATGGAGGCTTGGGGACCAGCATGGGATGCAAGGGCCCCAAGAGTCTCATCAGCGTCCGCAACGAGAACACCTTCCTGGACCTCACCGTCCAGCAGATTGAGGTACGCTCGAAAACCTGAGAGAGCACCCCATCCTAGCTCCGATTGCCAACATCTGCTTATGAGTTGTGCGCTCAACAAGGCATCGCAAATCGCTCAGATTGACCCCTTGAATCTTCCTTAGCCTGCGTGAGCAGATCCCGAAAACATTGATGTATGGCAGCGAAACGATTCGATGACAGACACGTTAAGTGATGCATCTCTTCCGGTCTCCCTCTCGCTGCCTTCACAGCACTTGAACAAGACCTTCGACACCGAAGTGCCTTTGGTCCTGATGAACTCCTTCAACACAGACGAGGACACCAAGAAGATCCTGCAGAAATACGCGCATCACAGGGTGAAGATCCACACCTTCAATCAGAGCAGGTGACGTGCATTCATCCGCAAACATACATAGATATACATACATCCGTGTGTATATTTGAATATGGCCCATTCATTTGTTTGGGGTGTTTGAGACCCACATTATGCTCTACTACTATACACTTTCTTAGAAATCTCCCCAAATGCATCATCTTTATTGTAATATCTCTGACTACTGTTTCCTCATTGACACGTGCCCACTTCCCTTCACACCTTGCCCACTTCCCTTCACACCTTGCCCACTTCCCTCCACACCTTGCCCACTTCCCTTCACACCTGGCCCTCTCTACTGTGCCTGCCTTGCAGGTATCCCCGCATCAACAAGGAGTCCCTGTTGCCCATCGCCAGAGACATGAGCATGACCGGGGAGAACAGCGAGGCCTGGTACCCTCCCGGTCACGGCGACATCTACGCTAGCTTCTACAACTCTGGCCTGCTGGACAAGCTCATAGCGGAGGGCAAGGAGTACATCTTCGTGTCCAACATCGACAACCTGGGGGCCACGGTGGACCTGTTCATCCTCAACCACCTGATGAGCCAGCCGGCCGACAAGCGCTGCGAGTTCGTCATGGAGGTCACGGACAAGACCAGGGCCGATGTCAAGGTGATTGGGAGGGGGGTGGGGGGTTCCTACTACCGTAGGAAGTAGGGGTCGACCGATTATTGGCGAGAGTCTTCTTTTTCGTTTTAACACTAGACATATATATCGGTTCAAAGTATCGGTTA
Source organism: Mallotus villosus (assembly GCA_903064625.1). Lineage (NCBI taxonomy): Eukaryota > Metazoa > Chordata > Actinopteri > Osmeriformes > Salangidae > Mallotus > Mallotus villosus. The sequence goes on from CAEFZP010001471.1 coordinate 225,412, forward strand.
TCGGTCTACTTGATCTGTAATAATCGGTATCGGTCCTGAAAAATGTATATCGGTCGACCCCTAGTAGGAACTACAGGTGTTTAAAATCCACTGGGAGACAAACCATTGAAGGATATCAGTTAGGAATGAGGGAATTACCGATAAGTGAGATTGTGCCTTTAGGGAAATCCAGTTAATGCTCTTGAATACATACATGCAGATGCTTCGATTTGGAATTGAACACTGTGGGAGCAGTCTGCGGAGCTCGTGCAGAGGGTGAAAGAGTATGACTGTTTCACTTCTTTTGTCATCCCTTCGTACCACACAGGGCGGTACTCTTACCCAGTATGACGGCAAGCTGAGACTCCTTGAGATCTCCCAGGTGCCCAAGGCCCACGTGGACGAGTTCAAATCAGTCACCAAGTTCAAGATCTTCAACACCAACAACCTGTGGATCTCACTGAACGCCGTCAAGAGGCTGCACGAGCAGAACGCCATGGACATGGAGATCATCGTTAACCCCAAGGTGAGAGGGGCCGGATATATTTGAGTCTCATCAACAACCACAGTGGCAAAGACAATAGATGTTAGTTTAAATACAGTGAAGTAAAAGCCTGTTGTTTTTTGTTCCATTGTATTCCATTGCAACAAAGAGGCAATCCTAGCATATCTCAGTTAGCCCAGATGCCCATTAACTTTATTGAGCTTTACATCACATCTGACTAGCCCTCCAAAAAACGGATTTGATGGCATCCTCCTGTTCAGATACTAGACGGAGGCCTGAATGTGATCCAGCTGGAGACCGCCGTTGGCGCCGCCATCAAGAGCTTCGACAACGCCCTGGGCGTCAACGTGCCCCGTAGCCGTTTCCTGCCCGTCAAGACCTCCTCGGACCTGCTCCTGGTCATGTCCAACCTCTACAGCCTCGACGCCGGCTCGCTCACCATGAGCAAGAAGAGAGAGTTCCCCAGCACGCCTCACGTCAAACTGGGAAGCTCCTTCACCAAGGTAGCCTTCGCTACGAGTACCCCGGACATGGTTGCGCACAGTAATCGGTTGTGTGCCAGTTTGGATGTTTCCTTTTGTTCTTTTATGCTTGTAGGTCCACGACTACCTGACCAGATTTGAGAGCATCCCCGACATGCTGGAGCTGGACCATCTCACTGTGTCGGGAGACGTCACCTTTGGAAAGCAAGTGTCTCTCAAGGTAAAAGATTGTCTCTCACGGTGGTTCACCGTGAGTAAGGTGGGATATATCTGTGCAAAACTGTGATGGCGTAGTCATTCACCAACCGACTTATTGAATGTCTTGTACTCTCGCAGGGAACGGTGATCATCATCGCCAATCATGGAGATAGGATTGATATTCCTGCCGGAGCGATCCTGGAAAACAAGATTGTATCTGGCAACCTGCGCATCCTTGACCACTGAGGTCTTCAGAACCTTTTCACACACACAAACACACACACACACACATGACTCATGGCTAAGGATGAGCTTGTTTTATGTACAAATGCAAGGACTGTTACAGAAAGAGAGACCTACAGATTTGAAAGAATGATCAGCGTTTGACACAATTATCCTCCAGTCGCGGCCCATTAAAGGGGACTGGTTCTTTCTCTCTAATGCTGTCACACGCAACACTTCTAAGGCTGTTACATGGTTGTGTGATTCAGTTCTGAGCTTCAAAGTTTGACTTACCACTTTGTCTCCAATTATAATAAAAGGGTATTTGATTCATTTTAATATTCTGTATTTGTAATCCAAACAACATAATACCTGTAAAAAAAAAGAAAATACATGTAAAAAAATATATGAAGCTATACTACTGTCAGACTGGACAGTTTTAAGTCAAATTCTCTGTGGTAACTTAATCCTGTGAGAACTGTTCTTCCCCTATGTGGTCTTAAGGGGTTTGTAAGTTGCCTCCAAAGGAAAACAAATGGCCTCAACCCAAATTTCTTGCACAAACAATAGCACAGGGCTCCTATTACCTGTTCCAGCTGCACTGTAGCTATATACTGTAGGCCTACTTCACTTAACAATGTTCCACTCTGTTTGAAAATACGAGGCAGGCTAAAGCTTGTCAGCTATGGAATAAGTTCAGGCAACAGATGGACAAGAACGACCGCTGAGAAAATAGGCCAATGCTAAAGTAGTTCCATGTTTCATATTTTATTCAGAAATGATTCTGGGATTCAAGACATTTTGTCGTTCTCAGGCATGCTCTCACAATAGTTTGTCACTCGCTTCGTAATGCATCTCTTACCGGAGCAGCGACGAGGGCCCGCCAGTCATTCACACGTTCTCACGCACGCACACCGGAACATTAGGCACTCAAAACAAACAGTACACCGTTGTAAAGAAGTCAGATGTGGAGTCTTTGATATTTATCAAAAGTAGGCACTTTTGAAGAAGACAGCAGTGAGTTGGTGGTGCTTTTTTGTTGTTGTTGTTGTTGTCGATCCCCTTGGATCCTCTTGCATGAGGTGTCAGCGCGAACACAGTGCAGGGGGGCAGGCAGTTCAGAAAACAGGATCATATTTGGGATGGAGCTTTGCTACTTGGAAAAGACGAACCCAAAAGTCCATGCATACAATTAACATGAAGGAATCACTATTTGTTGTCACTTGAATACAAATTCAATTGATAGAATTCACAGCCAATTTTCATGCTTGATGTCTCTCAAGCATCCAGCTTTGTCTGAGTAATACTGTGTATCGTGTGTATATATATATATATATATATTATATTTGGAATCGTTTATGACTAATTCAATTATTCAATCAAGAGCGACTGCTCGATTTGCTGTGAATTGAGCAATTAAGTGGAAAGATCAATATAAATCAACTAAGGACAGGTATTTTAAGAGATACTTGGTCATCTTTGATAGTATACTACCTTCTCTAAAGCGATTAAGTAGTGAGAGCCTTGTCAAGTACAATCTTGACTACAACCATTTTACAATTAGTCTTTGCATTTCTATTCACACATGTCTGAATCCCATTTAAGGAGTGGCCACATATTTCATTTTTGTTGCCGAGTGCTACAAGGACACCCGCAGTTTACTGCTGTTGACAAACAAATTAAAATATGAGTGAGTGTCTTGCCAGCTTCCCCATTTGACAGTAAATCATAATTTATTCATCTGTAATAATAAATCATCTAGTTGAATTGCACACAGTGAGATGAGGCGACAGCAGTTTTAAAAAGGGGGAGGCACTGTGATGCATCCCAGGTCTCTCAGCCCCCAGAGACAGTCTGCGAGGAGCCCCACAAGCTGTGCACATCTCGGGGGTTTGGTCCCACAACGTCACAGGGCGGTCTAGTTCTAGTTCTGCTAGTTCTCCCTCTTCCCCACCCACCCACCTCACCACCCCTCCAGACAGCGCCCTCTACAGGCGGGCTGCGGCCAGTCAGGTCCGTTGTCCTAAGGCAGGCGAGGATGACCAGGAGGGTGAGCTACTGGTGCCGATTCTTTTCGCCTGAGGAGCTGACCGAGTCCCTCCGAGGCGGGCGACGTGGTGGTGGTGGTGGTGGTCGGGGTGGGTTCATCGTTTGGCTGGCGCGCGCGGCAGAAAGCCCTCACCTCTTCTGTTCCCAGATCTCTGCCAGGCTCAAGTCCAGCTTCTCCAGTGTCCTCAGGGCCTGAACGTTCTCGGTGTAAAAGGCGATGTCCGCTCCCACCAGCCTAGAGAGGAGGAGACAAGCGTGCGGTCAGTAGGGCCGTCGACCGGCTGACGACAAAGAAAGATCTCGCCATCGAGAAAATATGTCTGCGATAAGACAGGAATTATACTTAAACCTTTTGGCCTTAGTATTACATTTACATTACATTTAGCAGACTACAGTAAGTATAGGGACATTCTCCCCGAGGCAAGTAGGGTGAAGTGCCTTGCCCAAGGACACAACGTCATTTGGCACGGCCAGGAATCGAACCAACAACCTTCTGATGAATAGCCCGACGCCCTAACCGCTCAGCCATCTGACCCGGCCCCAGTAAGTCTTACAATAACAGCACTCACCCCTGTTGTGGACCGCCGTCATTCACCACCCCGAGGCGAGCCAGCTGCCGCTTGAGGTGCATTTTAAAACTGGCGTTGATCCTCAGGAACAACATCTGTGCAAAGCAGACGCGCAAGTGATTAGGCGTGGCGACGTGCGCTTCGAACTCTTTCCCCCTACAGATGATACGACGAGACGAATCTCCACTACCTGCGTCTGTTCCTCGGGCAGAAGCTCATAGATGGCCTCGTGCATTTTGCCCATTTGTTTGCAGACGTTGCGAAAGCAAACAGACGGCATGGGGGCCTTGACTTCATACTGTCAGGAGATCAAAAGGTCAATATTCATACCGACAAACATGTCAAGTCAACGGTACATGTGCCGATATCACAATGGTCCGGTGAGTCGAACAGTGTCTAGGACTTCAATATCACTATTGATATCATATCACAATATTGATAGTGTCAATATCCCAATAGTTTACATAGCACAGTGTCTTAACTTACCCTCGATAGCACCTTCTCGAACAAGCTATCCATGATTGCCACCAGTTTGGCAGAGACCTCTGCTATGTGATCGTTGTAATCCTGCGCGAAAAGAGGAAAACAGCCGTTCAATTTCAGACGGAAGATACAGTCCCTGAAGTCCCAGACGCCTCCCCCACCTAACCAGGCTGGCGTGCTCCTGGCCTGTCGGGACTCTGCAGCCCACCTTGGTGATGTGGTCGAAGTGCCGGAGGACGCTGTACTGTTTGGGCTGCAGCTTGGTTTCGAAGTGGGCCCTGATGACTGGAATGTAGTGGACCACCAGCTGCAGGCAACGGGACGCCAGTGCTGAGGAGAGACGCACACGGGAGGGACTTCACCTCAGGCCTAAGAAGTGGGGTGCTACCACTGTCAAAAGTTCAGGGTCGGTGTTTAGCCATGTGTCGGTCCCCTCTAGGCACTGAGCCGGCTGGTGTTGCCAGCCTGATCGAACAACTGCTCATTTTGCAGACGTAGGTGATTTGAAATGGACTCACTCGGTGGGGGGCGGAACAGACACACATGATCAGAATTTCTTCTTTCTGAATCGGAAGATTTTTTTTCAGCTCTGGCGTGGATGCTCCTCAGCTTGGCCGCTACTGTCCTTCAGAATCTGCACTCAGATGTATTGTGGTGTGTGTGTGTGTGTGTGTGTGTGGTTATAACACAGGACAGCGTGTGGGTGGGTTCCTTACCCAGGTTTTTAGTGGTGATCGTCTTCAGCCCCACCACCTGCAGCGCTCCTGCCCCCAGGACCAGCTGGCAGCTCCGGGAGTTGAAGTGCTGCCGCAGACAGCAAACCACCACAGTCAGCACTCTCTCCTTTTCTCTCTCTCTCTCAACATTATCACGGTGGACTTAACACAGCCGTGGCTCACAGACAGGCCCTGCGGCAGAGTCGTAGCTCACCTTTAGGAGATCTGAGAGACGGGTAAGCATATCTGTGGCGATGGAAGGGATGTCGTTGACGCACTGACAGTACTCCAGAAAGATCCGGATCAGCAGCAACACAGTCCTGGGAGGGGGGGGGCAGAGGTCAAAAGAGACTTATTAGGAGGAACGTGACAGTGAAAAACAGCGATGGTCGTGACTTTTCTGCCAATTTCAAATACGTCGAGTCCCAGCTACAGCTAGACTCACCCGACGACGGCATACTTCTGACCGTCAATGTGCAAGTATTCACTTGGCTTCCTGTCTTCTGAGGCTGGGGAGGGCAAGGACACAGATTAAAAGATAGCTTGGTCATCTCCCGCCCTGATCGCTTCAAACCCCCCCCCCGCCCCCCGTTCCAAGCCAGACTGGAAGCCGGTATGATGCGACAGGGACTCCACGCGTACCTATGGGCTTGCGCTCCGGTAGCGTTATCCTGCCGTCGGCGATGGAGTTCACCAGGTCCTGGAACTCTGCTGGGACCTCGGCCTGCTTCCACCGCTCGTTATCCAGCAGCAGACTGAGGACCACACACACACACACACACACACAGTGAGCTTAGCGCAGGAGCCAAAGACGTTTTCTGGTCCCCCCCGTCCCTCCGCGGTCGTAAACCTTCCCCTCACCTGAGCTTGGTCTTGCGCTCCTCGTGGAAGCGATGGACGAAGCGGTTGGCCTGACTCTGCAGCGCCCCCCGCAGGGACATGCTGCGCCTGCAGCACAGCTCCTCCGTGTCCCGCACGAAGCCCTCCACCGCCCGGGACAGGCACACAAACTCGGCCGAGCTCAGGCGCTCCAGAGAGCCGTCCTAGAGAGAGAGAGAGAGAGAGGTGGGGGAGAGAGAGAGACGAGAGAGAGAGAGAGAGAGAGAGAGAGAGAGAGAGGGGTAGAGAGAGAGAGAGAGGGTGAGGAGAGAGAGACAGAGAGAGAGAGAGAGTAGAGAGAGAGAGACAGAGAGAGGAGAGAGAGAAAGTGGAAGGAAGGAGAGATGGGAGGGAAGGTGCAGACGAAACACTTGAGTACTTCAAAACTAAGTCAACGAAAACATGTGTTTTGGAGAATTCTCTGCAGCTGAGAGCAAGTTCACGCCTGTCCATCTGATTTACAAAGCAAAGGGTGGGGGAACCCGACTCTTTTCCTGAGCACTGAATGGAAAAAATCTGATTTTCCAGGCAGGACAACTAGGGATTGGAAGCGACCCTAAAACACGGTCACAGACTCAGCGGGCAGTAGGTCAGAGTGCACTGGCCCGTGTTGGGCGTGTGTCCACAGTGCTAAGACCTACCTTGGCTCTGGCCATGAGGACCTTGACACAGCGGTCGTGGCTGACGTCGGAGGCGGTGTAGAGCAGTTCCTGGATGTTATTGGCTATCCTGCCTAGCTCCAGGTCTGTAGGCATCATCTCCTCGTTCGACCTGGAAGGTGAGGGAAGACGGTCACCTTTAAGTAGGCTAAATCATAAAAAGCCAAAGACATTTTCTGACCGAAAGCATTCAGGTACTAAATAATGTTGACCTTGGGACCTGTGTTACAGGGACAGTGAACACAGTGATCATTAGTGTGGTAAGTCAGTCAGTAGCACTGCAACTCGAGTGTTTGTGTAGACCTACGTGACTCCAGCGCCCCCTCCTGGAGGGTAGCTGGGATCCCTGCTGGAGGAGGACTCTGTGGTCCCGGAGGCCGAGTCACTACCACACGCGTCCGTACGAGAGTGGCCCTGCTGGGACCTGGGCCCCACAGCGGAGCTCTGCTCCTGGGACCTGGGCCCCACGGCGGAGCTCGGCTCCTGGCCCGCGGTGGCCGGCGACTGCTGGGCGTGGTTGAGGGCGTCGCTGATGAACATGCCCTCGTGGGTGAGGTAGGCCAGCTCCGCCTCCCCCTGAAGGAGGGGGGCCCCCGGGGCCTCCGTCGTCCCCGCCGCCCCACTTTCCAGCAGACGGCTCTTCTGATTACTGTCCAGCACCTCCAGCACCACGTTCCTGATCACGCTCAGCGTCGCCTGCCGGCCAACACACAGGGACACATCACTAGGTTCAAATACATGCAAACAAAGACTAGCATACATTTGGAGAATCAGTTATATATTTAAGAAGATATGATCGGTGGAGCCATTTGTGTGTCTGTATAACACTGCGTTCCCGATGGGTTACTTGCAGGCTATTGGAATGAAACAAAGTGGATGTGCACCTTGATTCTTTTCAAGAAGAGGATGAAGTTCTCAAAAACACTCTGCAGCAGCTCGAACCACTGGGGGAACGTCATGAGGCGCATCTGGTCGGCCAGCCTAGGGAAAACCGGAGCGTTCACACGTTACAAATTCACAAAAGCTTTTCCTGAGCGCATGCATGGCAGCCGTAACACCATCAAGTCTAACCACTTTGCACGATAGGAGAGTGACAAAAGAAAGCATTCCAGCTCACTTTCTTTTTCCACCCGTAAAAAAAAAGAAAAGGTTTTACTTTCCTTTAGGGGGGGTTTTTCTGAAATGGTATGCCATTGTTTGGTCACACCTTAGAGTCTGAATGGAGCCATGTCTTACAGCTTGTGCATTCATGCAAATAGTAAGGGACGCCACGGGGCAAATATTTGTACTCACTTGTTGACAATTTCAGAGTCAATTTCTTCAATACGAGACACCGAGTCGATAACGCACTGTAATTAGAGAGCAGGTGTTTGAAACAAAGCTCAAATAACGTTTTCCGTCAAAATAATAGCTACGCATTACGCTTTCTACTGTTTACTTCCCGTAATGTTCCATATGTGAAGCCAAAATATGTGGTGGAACCAGCGGTGCTTTCCCACCTGAGTGACGATGCTCTTGGCAGCCAGGATCATCTCTTCGCTGTATATGTCAAGAAAATCCAGCTTCCGCTGCCTCAGCAAGCCAAACACCAGAGACTCCAGCCTGTCCTGTGTCAGTACCGTGAGCACACACACACACACACACACAGACACACACAGACACACACAGACACACACACAGACACACACAGAGCACACACACAGAGACCACCACCACACAGACACACAGACACACAGACAGAGACACAGACACACACACACACACACACAGAGAGACACACACACAAGAGAGACACACGAGAGAGACACACACACAGACAAAAAGATTAGTTGTGAATACTGCAACATCTGCTAAATTAAATAGCTGAAGTGGGTTAGAAAAAGCCATAAGGAACGATTCCACCAGTAATTTGGGGAAGATCTTGGAGTAATTGTGTGGCTGAATCAATTTTAAACAATCGAGTGCAATTTGGCAATTAGTTGATCGATACGTTGATTTATCCACTAAATTATTTCTAATGGCAACCACGAATCATCCGTCGTCCTTTGGAACTCATGGATTTACTCCTAAACCCCAAGGCGACCGTTTCAACGACCCACCTTTACAGAGACAACGTTTTGGTTTTGCACCTGTGACAAACACAACATCCTTTTGGTGCTTTGACAACGGCCACTTGTTCACGTTTAAAACGGTTGAAACTAAAATGTTGAACTGCGAGGGGAGCGCGGCTCCATGTTGACTCCTAGCGCGTCTGATCTAGAGCACGGCCAGGTCAGGGCAGCTGCCTACCTTCTCCAGGACCTGGCCCTCCTCCTCCAGGCTGCGGCTGCCTACCTTCTCCAGGACCTGGCCCTCCTCCTCCAGGCTGCGGCTGCCTACCTTCTCCAGGACCTGGCCCTCCTCCTCCAGGCTGCGGCTGCCTACCTTCTCCAGGACCTGGCCCTCCTCCTCCAGGCTGCGGCTGCCTACCTTCTCCAGGACCTGGCCCTCCTCCTCCAGGCTGCGGCTGAGGTCACTCCTGGAGTACATGCTGAAGTCCTCGATCATCATCTTGTCAATAAGCTTCTCCAGTTCACACAGCTGGGAGCCCAGGTGTCTGTGTGTGTGTGTGTGTGTGTGTGTGTGTGTGTAGGGAGGGGGTTAGAACATACATTAGAGAGAGTAGAAGAGACACTAGCAACACAGACAGAAATGCAGACAAGAGGACAACCGAAAGGAACTCCACCTTCAGGTCAATACCAAACACATCCATCTCATGTTGAAATGTGGCCAAGTGAGGTGGGCAAAAACTCAAACTGGAACGTGGTACACTTAAACGAAGCTTAAAAGACACTGTAGTATGGAAATATCCGTCATAGTAGTCAGACAAAAACAACTACTGTAGGTGTCGATCCATGTCTGAACTTGTCCCCCTAGGGGGATGACCCCATTGCAGAATGACCCTGACCCCCAAGTCCCCTCCCCCAGGCCCCCGCCCCTCCCCCAGGCCCCCAGCCCCTCCCCCAGCCCCCAGCCCCTCCCCAGCCCCTCCCCCAGGAGACCGACCTGAAGCTGTGGATCCCCTGCAGCTCCTGCTGCAGGACCTCCTTGGTGGTGGCGATGAGCTCCAGCGCCCCCACAAACTCCGAGGTGGACAGCAGCAGCTGCACGGTGGGCTGGGTCTGGTGCACGGCGGCCATCAGCTTCAGTTTGTTGTGCAGCCGGACGTGGTTGGCCCGCGACAGCGCCTGGCGCAGGGCGCTCAGCGGGCCCTGGCACATGAGGCGGTGGACGGCGGCGGTGCGCTTGCGGAGCGCCGCCGCCGAGCGCTGCGTCTCCTGCAGGCGGTCCTGCAGCTCGTGCTGGGAGGACATGGCGTGGAAGAAGGCTTCCGAGCGCAGCGAGATCTGCCGCGCGATGCTCACCTCGACCACGTCCAGGTAGTGGCTCAGCTGGAAGGGAAGGGGGAGGAGAGGAGAGAGAGAGAGAGAGAGATATTGTGAGTGAGTCAGTGAGTGAATGTGAATGAGAGATAAAGAGGGGACAAAATTACACAAGACAGGCAATAATAACTGTTGCTCAGCAGCTCTGTACACATTTACATTTAGTCATTTAGCAGACACTCTTATCCAGAGCAACTTAGAGTAAGTACAGGGACATTCTCCCCGAGGCAAGCAGGGTGAAGTGCCTTGCCCAAGACACAATGTAATTGTGCACAGCCTGGAATCGAACCAGCAACCTTCGGATTACTAGCCCGACTCCCTAACCGCTCAGCCATCTGACCCCCTGTACAACCTTGGATAAGTCCTCCAACACGGCTACATGTTCTACACCAGATACGACTATGACACAGTATCTGGTGTGCATGTAACATCAATGGGCCTTTCGGTTATACTAGTTTCCCAGAAGGCGAGATAAGCGAGCCCACCTTTTCCTGAAGTAACCGTGACGACGCCATGTCGCGGCTGTTCTTCCCACCGGCACTGTTGAAGTGCGACCACGGCAGGACGGCGTTGAAGGTCGAGGGGTCGCCCAGCGCAAAATCAGGCTTCATGAAGATCTGGGGTTCACCGAGGCATTATGGGTAAATAAGTACAGCAACGGGATGACATCACACATCGTGAACGAGTAGTGAGTGATGGATGAAAAGCCATTTGGGAAGGCATCAATCACGTTATCATTCAAGGACCGTTCATTAAAGGTTAGGTAATCATCAAAACCAAATGCAGACTAAATCACATAATCTAAGGGCGTCGCTACAGATGTAAAGGGCGAGATCTCCGTCATTTGTCCCAAATCAAACAAGCAGGGTTAGCGAAAGGTTTGGCCAATGTTGACATTGAATGTGACAAAAGGGACATTTACCTTAGGAACTTGCTCCAGCTCTGTTCTTGATTTGTCTAGAGGGGGGAAGAAGGGGGGAGGGGGGTCGGTGAATCAAGTCAATTCAGTGCATGGGACAAAACCTGATCCCATGCAGACAGCTATGACTCAGCATACGAGCAGAGATGGATTTTGTGGTGTGTTGGTGCGGCGGGGGGGGCAGAGGCGCTGTTCAATAATGCATACCATGGTTGTTTGTGACGCTCGGGACTGCGTCAACGTCATCCTTGTTGGGACAGATGTTCCTGCATCGCTCGTGGATCTTTTCCCTCTAAACGATTGGTCGAGATGCAAAACAGTGGTTCACTTACGAGTGTGCCGTCAAAATAACATGGCCTATGAAATGCATTCTACGTGTCATGAAAACCTACGACGTTTTACATCAGATTTTCAAAAACATAAGCTAACCAAGAAGGGGAGAATCCTGTGCTCGAATAGTACGACGGTGAAAATTCCACGCATATTCAACAGCAGTTACATTACGACAGTCAATCTGTTGAGCAACGGATACCTGACCAGGCTGGACCGGTTCTGTCAAATCTACTGAATAATTAAACCTGCTGGCCTGTGTTACCTGAGCCGTTTCCTGAAGGTAGGGGCCAAAGTTCTCCTTGGTGATGTTGGGGAGGTAGAAGGAGGGCATGACTTCCGTCTCGGCGAAGTCCAGGCCCCATGTTTTGGTGAAGAAGTCCGACTCCCTCTTGGTCAACCGAGGGTCGTTTAGGGCGGCGGGGAGGTTGACCTTCGAGTTGTACACTGTCCAGCGGTCGTGCTCTGCCACCACCGACGGGCCCTCACACAGCCCCCGGGCCTCACCTGCAAGAGCATGTGGGACATTCAAATTAGAAAAACTTTATTGTCCTTCCCCATAGGGGTAGAAAAATTGTCTTTAGACAGAGGCTCAAACAAACAATACAAAACTAAAGTAAGTAACAATGTGGTAGACAACAATAATAAGTTTTATGTTATGTTATACAATGACGTAAGCATCATGATAATCCACGACTGTTAACACACAGACAGTACAGTAAATAACCATTTTCTTCTCCACAAAAGCTTCTATCATCTATGGAAAGTGAAGTCAACAGACTTCAACACAAGATGCCCTGGGCGTGCCGGGACAGTTTTCAAGAGAGGCAACATTCTTGAAAGCAAGTGCGAACATAGCTTGGGGTCCACCTACCCGTGGGCTCCTTGGGGCACACGTCGGGGAGGGAGCGGACGGGCCGGTAGTGTCGCGAGGAAGGCTCCTTGTCCTTGCGGTAAATCCCGTCGTTGCCGCCGCCGCCACCACCGCCGCGGGGATGAGGCACTGGGGAGGAGCTGTGACTGGAGGCCATGTCATCGGGGCACCCCTCCAGGGAGGCTAGCTGAGTGGTTGAGAGGGGGGTCAAGTCGACGGCCACAAAGCAGGGGATTTCAGACCACACTTGGGTGTTGGGTGTATAAACACAACACTAGAATAAGGCTAGCTTTGAAAAGATCCTTGCCCACTGCTAGAATCCACAAAATATTTTGAGGTAGGACAGATTTAAACGGCTTGTTGCTCAAGTTAGCGTTTGATCAATGTATACATACAGCCAGTTGAAGTTGAAGACTTTAGACTAGAGGAAACTGAAACGAAGAGATAAAGATGTTCCTTCTGCTGTGTTCACTCGTCACAAACACTTTTGATGACGGAAGTGAAAGTGGCAAAAACGCATTTCATCAGTGCGAAGATAAGCAGGTGTTAGAGGCACAGCTGTTTCTGTTCGTGTCTTAGAAGCTCTGATGTTATCTCGCTGTGTGCGGTAGACAATTTCGGGGACATTTACCTTGCCATTCGACAAGTTATGTTCCTGACAATTCAAACAAGGACTGTGGTTGCATGCCTGAAACACACCTGGCCAAAAGACTGACCTGACTAAACAGTGTTGCAATTTAACTAGTACTATGATAAGCCTTAGTTAAGGAGTGAAGACCCTCAGTCTTGTGTAATCATCAGTCTGAGGATTTGGATAGGTGGGCGGGAACCTTCTAAACATAGATCGAAGTGGCACATAGTTAGGCAAGGGTCCATGCAATTGATCTGTTGATCAAGCAATTGATCTGTTGATCAATGCTTTGTTGGAAAACGACCGAGGGTAGCAAGTCGATGAGTACACCATCATTACATCACAACCAAAGCTAGTTAGCTAAGCTAACTACCGTTACTACGAGTGCAGCTACCTTTAGCCTACTGTACTGTCAGTCCCAACCCAGGCAGTAATGTTGGGGTTGGTGCAAAAGCACAAGGGATTATGCCACCAATCTTCTTCATCGTACAGACAGACAGTACAGTAGACTACCCGTCAACGTTTTTTGTAACTGGCAACCTACGCTAACAATATTAGCTGTAGCCAACGCAGAGGCGAGGATCACTTCAATACGCCTGCGTCTGATGTAGCCTAGCAGTATTGTTGTTAGCCAGCTAACAATTACCTAGCCTAGGTAAACTTGCAGTACGCGGCCTACACCAGCTGGTTACACGTAGACTGATTGACGCTAATGATGCTAACTTCAAGCTAGCCAACATTAGCTCACTAGCCATTGACAGCTACCAAAACAGAAACTGCAGCAGTGATACCTCCGGCCTCTTCACCAGACCGACATATCAAGTCAAATCGTATGTATATAGTACCTGTTGTTTGAAACACAGCAGTTCTCGATACTCCAATCCACCATCACGGTAACATTGTGAACGAACAAGCAAAAAAATCTATCAAGCCACCGGTTCCATGCCCATAATGCACAGCGCAAGCCTTCTTCCTTGCGGCTGTTCCTACCTATCGTGACCAATCTAAATTACCACTGCCCTCTACTGGCAAGAACTATATGAATTGTTCTGAAATATAATCCAATCCTAAAAATACTTGATCTCGACCTACGGTCCACATGAATATGATACTCTTTAGGCTGAAAACTTCAGCAAATACCTTTTCATTGACCATGGACCTTTTAGCACATTTCAATAAATAAGGACAAAACTAGCACTCGTACAAATGTCAACAATTGAAAAACTTTTATTATTTCCAGTTGGTACACAATCCTGCTCAACAGCTGCAACAGTAGGCTGTTTCAGTACTCAACATCCTGCATCAAGGTATCTGGGTGTGAAGATGGGAAAGCATGAGCAAAATGGAAAAAAGATAAAAAATATAAATGCAAGTTGGTCAAAAAACACATTAATGATACGGCTGAATAGCTTAAAATAAGCTTCATTAAAATATAGGTGACAGTTTAGATAAAAAATGTGGACACATAAATACTGTACATTAGCTCTGAACAGCGGCACATATGGATAATTTAATATTTATTTTCATTTATAGGTGTAATCATTATTGTTAAGTATAACTCCACTTTCACCTATGACACACCACTCGTGAATAGAATACCTGAAAGGCAAGCCTATGTCACTTTCATTTGTATAACATTCTCTGTATGCTTAGGCTATGCACAGTAGTACATTCTGATGTAAAGATACTTTGTTGAAATTCATGTAAAACAGGAGACATAAAGCACTTTCATATCTCATCCCCAAAAATGTATTACTTATGTGAAACATTTTCATTATCATTCAACAATATCACTTAAAAAACTAGCAGCTAGCATTACAAAGTAGCCTAGTCTCTGCTCTAACTGGAAATACACTAACAAACATCAAGTCCCACAATCATCCTCAGACTGTATTGCAAATTATGTTTTTCCTCAAAATTGAGCCTGTATTGTACTGTAGCTTTCTTTATTGTTATATTATTGTGAAAATATAGTTATACTGTATTCAAACAAGTAACAGCACTGCTGGAAAGGTCACTTCATTTGTAAGTAGAAGCCAAAAAATATTCCAAAACTCTCCAAAATATTTTAAGTTAAGAAAATTCAGAAAAATTCAAAGCTAGTGGTGGTTTCCACCAATAGCTTGGTAAGGGAGTCAAATCACAGCCTTGAAGTCTATGGGGTTTCCAGTCGTCTAGTCCAGGGGCCCTTGGAAGATGAGTCTGACGTAACCGCTCTCCCCAGCCAGCTGCTGCACGCAGAACGGACAGGCGGCGTGGAAGGTGTGCGTGCCGTGCGGCAGAGGGATCTGGCTCCAGAAGCTTGCCGTCTTCTCCGAGCACACGTGACCACAGGGGCTGAAGGCGTGAGTGGGCGGCGCCGCGTCCAAGTAGAAAGCCGCCTCGCAGCCCAACCAGAGGGGCACGTAGGGGCCTATCGTCCTGCACATGGGGCACTCGCGCTCCCGACCCTCCTCCGCCTCCTCCTCCTCGGCGTCGCGGTGGCCGCCGCCCCACCCGTGGTAGCCGTGCACGTGTCCGCAGCGCAGGTAGGCCCACGGCTGCTTCTCGTCCAGGACCTCCTTGCGCCGCAGGCTGGGGAAGGCGAGCGTGTTGAGGCCCACGGGGCACTGCGGGCGGCCCGCGTTCAGCTCCTGGCGCAGAGCCTCCAGGTGTTTGACGGTGGGGGTGTGCGAGAGGCCCTCCGCCGTGCGCCACAGGAGGGTGGCGCCGCACAGGTCGATGAGGGAGCCGTCCACCAGCTCCTGGGATTCGCTGTCCACCTGAGGGGAAAACGTTAAACAGACAGTCAGACCTTGAAGCACCTGCGAGTCGATACGAACACCAGCTGTGGAGCAGGACGCTTCATTTCTGTCTTGGTAAAAAAAATGCCCGACACAGTCCTGCAGATGGCAACGCTTAACACGTTCTTTCCCTTCCACCCACATCTTGCGATGGGGGATGGGAGCATGGGGGGGGGGAGGGGGAGAGGTAGAGAGGAGAGAGAAAACTCCAGACTAACAGGTTCTCCATTCAGCTTCCTTACGTGGGAATGCTGTTCGTTGTGGCGTGTGTGACGAACGCCGTAGTGGACCCTGTGGGGTTTTGTGCGAAAGGCCTTTGGTTTGTTGTCTTAGCCGTGGTCTACCCAAAGTTTTCATACAGCAGAGTGGAAGGCGCAGAGCTGCAATGATTAAACCCATTGAACTCAGCCTGAACATCAAAATCCACCCCCCCCCCTCCCCTTTCTTATCTGCTGCCAGCGTTTCCTCCTTCTCTCGCTCCAGGGTGTCCCGGTTGGGTGTGGGTCTGTTCCTGTTCCTCTCATTTTGGAAAGAAACCACACTTCGTCTACTTAACACTATGATATATTTCCTTACAGATCGCATACTACTGAGAATAAATGTTCTTCAATAAACGAGTTGTTGAAGAGGCACAGATGAATGGACTCTACAAAGTCAATGGACAAAGTGAAGTGGTGTACAAGTTTGGACCCGAAATTAGGAGTTAGGTAATGGGGTTCCTTTGAAACATGGCTGAATATAACCCATCCAGACTGGCTCTCCCAAGCTCACTGTGTGGTCTCCAGTGAGGGGGAGGTGAGGCGGTGGGAACTAAAGCTCTGCAGTCTGAGTCTTCCAGGGTTATTACCGAGTGACACGCCAGACCTATCAGATAAATCATGAGGATTTCCGACATCACATTTTCTCTCTCATTTCTCTCTCTCTCCCCCTCTCTCCTCTCCTCCCCCCTCTCTCTCTCTCTCTCTCTCTCTCTCTCACACACACACACACACACAAATGCATCGTCTGAGAAACTTGATAGACCACCAGCATAGCCAAAACTCAGACCATACTACAACTCCAAATAATTGCTGAGTAATTTGCTAAACATTTTCTGTTCATATTTCTCAGTTGTGATCCAAGATCTATAAACATATTTAATTGACCGTTGCAACCCTACTGCAAGAAATATCTGTATAGTCTAAAGTCAAGGGTAGTCCTGGGTCAGTTCCTATGTGCAAATACAGTCAAATACTTTGGTGCGCTTGATTTGTCATGTGCGATTAAATCAATTCATGAGGCTCAAAAGCACCAGTCAAATCAAACACACCTCAGTTACTTTAATATAACGGATCTCCGTCATTGACGCAGCTCTGGTAGAGGGAACACATCATGTGTTTACATAGTGTCACTACTGTGTTAGCCAGCAAGTTAATGTGGAAACTCTTACGAGTTTTATTCAATTTTGTTTCATTTATTCAGCACAGCACTGCACCTTCCCATGGGAGCAGTTCGATGTCCTCCTCTGGTAACAATGGAAACCTAGTCAAGACTCGATAGCACAAGATTCAAAGTGTGTGTGCTTGAGGGCATGAGACACAGATGTCACATGCATGGATTGCACACACAAATATGTGTGTGTGCCAAAATGAGTTGCGTAAATGTGTGTTTGTGCCGAAGAAACAGAATAGAGTGAAACCCTCTGTAACCCTTTCTCATATACAGGCAAGGCATGCAAACCCAAACACACACACATGTTCGTTTGTGTGCCTTTTGTGTGTGTGTGTGTGTGTGTGTGTGTGTGTGTGTCCAGCCACCCACCATCTTGCCCCGTTGCTGTGCAGATCGGGTCTCCCTCAGCGTGAACACGTTGCCACAGACGGAGATCTCTCGCCACAGGCCTGGTTTGGAGTCCTGCGTGAAGCCATGGCGCGGGTGCATCACTAGCACGCCATTGGTCGTCAGCCCGTCCATCTGGCCTTCCTGCATCCTCCACTTAGCTGCCTTCTCCTGGACGGACAAGTGAGATGGTTATCAGCCGATTTCTGGGAGAGTTTTTTCTTTTTCATTTCAGGGGCCCAAAAGAGCTCACAGTTCTCTCGAGAGGAAAAACATATCAAGTCACTCTAAATAAGCACCCACAACAAAGTTTGTCGCCGTTCAAATGCGACAAACCGAGGTTGTTTTAAACGCAGTGCGCAACCGGAACATCCGTCTCGCCCATAGGAAGTCGCTCTCGAAGAGGAACGACAGCTACGGACAGTACGAGCAGTTTCCACGTCGCTTCGTGTTCCTCACCCCCAGGAAGATGTTCTTGGACGAGTCGAAGCCCGCGGCGTAGATGCGCGCCGTGTACGGGGGGGTCCTCTGGCAGATGATGCGGCAGGCGAAGCGGGAGATGGTGCTCTGAACCGACTGGCTGTCGCCATGGCTCTGGCCCCCAGGCGCCGTGTCCGTCACCACGAAGTCTATGGGGCTCTCCGTCGACCGGCCGATCTGTGAGAGAGACGGCAATGGAGGCTGTTAGGTAACGTTTGTCTCACGTAACTTCGTTTCCATAGATTGAAAGAAAATGTCTTCTTTTTTCGATTTATTTTTGCCGTCTTCTCCGAGCACACGGTCAAGACCTTTTATGTCAGGGACATGATTTGAGTAGAAGGAAACAAGTGATGACTACTGGGGCAGGGCTGTGAACTGGATAAGGCCACAACCAAAGCTAGCTTGTCCCAACTCAGCTTGACGTTTGTCCTCTGTAAGACAAGTGAGCATATTCACTGCAGCATATGAAAAATGTGTGTAAAAAAAGAAAAAGGCGAAAAGCAGAGAGGCATAAAAATAATATCGAGGGAGCACAGCTAGCAGTGGTGTTATGGACACAATTGATTTAAAGTAATAGCTGGAAACACTCTTGAGGCTTGGAGACGGGGTGGAGAAAGAGGAGAGTGAACGGAAGAGGTTTTATTGTTGTCATTGTGATCATTATTTCTTGGCTGTGTGGAAAGACTAATTATACACACAAGGCAGAATCAATTAAGGAATCCAGCATGGGGTATGTGTGTGTGTGCGTGTGTGTGTGTGTGTGAGAGAGAGAGAGAGAGAGTGTGAGTGTGGTGAGGTAGGACACAGCGGGAGACTCAGGATGGGGGGAAGCTAAAAGACGAGATTCTGTGAGTGATGTCATGTGTCTGACACCCATATGGTGTGCTAAACTGCTTGCTGGACCAGTTAAGGGAAGCCCCAGCTTAGGACCTGATTGGTTAGATCTGTTTGCCATAACGTCTGCCTGTGCGAGACAAAGCACATGCCTTTCCATAGGATGAGGTGGTTTAGAATTAACAATCAATTCCAAAAATAAGGTACGAAACAAAAGAGACACCGACATGAATATACTATTAAGGATGTTAAAACAGCAAGCGTAGTCCAAAGATTCTGCAACACGAGTACAGAATGGAAGTACAGATTGAAGTCTGAAAATGGGGCTGACTCCAGTGAACAATCCCATAGACAGAGACAGTGCAGACCTTGCGGTCACTGAGGGGTCCACTGACCTGGAACATGTCCGTATTGCTGTCGTGAGTGTACTCCACCACCACCGTCTGAGCCCGGGACAGTGTGTAGGAGATGCTGTGCTGGTCCTTGTTGCTTATGGCCTGCAGAAACGCAGAGAAGAATAGGCTATGTGTCAGGGAGCAAGGAAGGGCTAAACAAGAGCTGGCGTGTGCGTGGCTGTGTGGGTGTATGAGCTTATGTGAAAAGCTGATTGTGACAGGCAGGGAGACAGTAAGAAAAATATGTGTGTGACGATCATTAATAATTGTGTCGTTACCATATGTATAAAAAAAGCTACCATCTTTTACTATTGAACACCTGGATTATCTTTCGTTTCAATGTTTTGTCACTGAGCTACAGAGTTTACAATCGAGAAGGGTCGACGAGCGATTTCATGAAACGCCGTGTCATTGGGATTTCACTTTGTTACCTTGGCTGCCTGAGGTGTGCAGGCTACGTGCACTGTGCTGGGTTTCACGCCGTTGGCCTTTGGTCTCCGGCACAGAGAGAAGCGGCTTTTACGCCTTCCTCGGTCCCCGTTGGGTAGAGAGCCATTGTACCTGAGGAGAAAAGATCGACCGCACCTCTTAGTCAAGCTTCCACGTAGGCACAGGTCCTCCTATCTTATTATATCATCCTATATCACATTTAGCTTGACATTTTTTTAATCCAATCCATTTCTTAATGTCCAAAAGTGCATATAGTGAGTGCAGCTGATTTCCAAGGCAAGAATGTCATCCTTCAAATGTTTGAATTTAATATTCGGATTACGTGAGGGTGTACAGTAGGCCTACAATCAATCCAAATATAAAACAAAAAGCTGTAAAGATTCCGTGTCCAATTTAGGACAGACACATGCATGGTGCATTCCCGCCATTTAATTTCCGGGAGCAAATCGTGACAAAAATTGGGAATGTTTCCCAAAAATAGTCGCTTCATCCCTTGTCTCTCACTGAAAGGATGAATCCCCCTCGTGGAATGGGGTCGCACTCACCGTCAGCTTTGCATTTGTTTACATGCGGAGCTCCGTTAAAACAATGCTCTCTTACACCCAATCAGCATTCCTAGTCAGAGGTTATCTTTGGTCACCAAACCCTGCTGGCAACTGGCCATGTAAATATTTTTTTTTCTGAGTGGCTGACTGAGCAGGGATATGTTTGAAAACAAGGACTTCCTGTGTTTCATAAGAGTATGCACCAGCCACCTACAGAGGCATACGGGGGTCTGGGAATTAACAGTTAACTGCTCTTGAGCCATTTTGCAACCTAATTGGCATCTTAAAAATCCAGAGCGAAAATCAAAATACAATTGCAGCTATTTAGTATTCCATGTACAGTAGAAACTTGGTTTCATAGACTGTATCAATCTGGAATGCCTTTGTCAGAGTAAAAGAATAGCCTACGTAGCGCCACAAGAGCCACAATTTAGCTAACAGCCTCCCACAGCAAACCAAACATTCTCGTTTGCTTGAATAAACATTCTAAAATCAGGAAGTCAGCAGCAGTCGATTGTTTAGTCTCCCAGTGGTTAAGTCTATGCATTTAACTGGATTTAGATGGAGTGTTGCTCCACTTTTCAAAACGAATAAACACAAAGTCCCCAAAATCAAATGATGTAAATCAGGCCACTGCTACTCTTTGCACCACAACTCCTCTCACAATATGACGATCTGTGGAGCTCGTCAAGTTTTGATCATTTAATTTCAAAGAGCGGTCGGCACAGAAAGAATAAAGGTGTTTTTTTTACTTTTTAGTTTGACACCAGAATCATGAACATTCCACTCATAAACATATTTGAAAGGTCTTATCCTAGAGGTGTTCACAGTTTGTGTGTGTTTTCAGACCTTTTATAAGTAACAAGAGGTTGACAGTGTCACTTAAACCCACTTTAATCACACATTCAGAGAGGTTGCCTGCCTCTTTTGGATCTCACTCTTGCTTTCAGCTTGCATGCTTAACTCCACGTGGAATGAATTTGCTCTTACCCCAGAACAACGAGCTCCCCATATTTCACTGGCACTTTGGTGGAGGCTGTCGTGGTGGAGATGTTTTCTTGGTCGGGGGAGAACATTGGTGCTGCTGTCGGAAAAGAGGGCTCTCCCACAATGAACACGTCCTCAAGTCTCCTATCCTCACAGTCGAGTCATCCTCGAGTCGCTCTTCACGCCACACTCAACCTGCAGACAAAACATAACGGCAAATTGGTCCAAGGCAGGCGGCAGACAGAACAACCATCTTCAACGAGTTTACGAAAAAGCTAGTCATTTAAGACTTAACTGACTACACAAAAGCAACAAACTAATTGATTTCTAACTGTGTGCGCGCTGCACAAATCTGACGCTGCGCCACAGACACGCTAGCTTACTCTTGTGGTCACCAAACGGTCACATACCGTAGTTACTTTTTTAAAGGACTGGTATCAGAAGCAACAGACTGCTAATAGGGAGGAAGCAGATTGTGAGGAACAGGATGACATTCGAGTCTATCGCTGGAGGGTAAGCCTTTAGCCCTCGCATCTAGACAGGCTCACGACTAATCTTTAGTTCTGCAACAACCGGGAGAGTTCAGAGAGCAAACTCCACATTGTAGCGGGACGTTTGTGAGGTGCAAACATGTATGTTTCTCCCTTGTCCCTTGTCCCTCCCATTTTCAGCCCAGAGATACTACAGGGCTGTCTTTGAATGTTGCTTTGTATGTGTGTGTGTTTGTGTGTTTGTGTGTATGCACAAGATACACTCTAGCCAGTTATTACCAGATATTTTTAACATACAAATCAGTGAGAAACCCAGGTTAGTCAATGTTAATCAAGCTTGTACACCATTCCTTGGTAAACAAAGGAAGACCAAACCAATGTGACCTTTGGTCAACCTTTGGTAGCCTTAAGCTGTGCAGCACTACAAGAGCTTGGAGGGGGTGGGGAGGGTAGTGTTAGTGTCAGCTCCAGGAACTGGTCAAGGTTTGATGTGCCCCCCGCTCCCCTGACCCCTGGTACTTGCTGACCCTGACCATACGCTCCCGCAGAACCAATCCCAATCCACTCATTGCCCTGCGGGGAAATCGCCGCTGGTTGAGAGACGCTAACACAAACACACTCTAACATAGAAAGGCTTAAACACACTTGTATTTACAACTAGGACACACAGCCTTCGTGCCTGCTTTGTTTTGGGCCTGGTGTGGAGTTCATGTGAGGGCCAAAGCAAGGCAAACAGGCCAGTGGGGTTGGGTGAGTGTGTGATAGCAGGAAGTGCTAGTCAATTGTTGAAGGATTGTTTGCTACCTTAATTTTTCATGAGGAAAGGAAAAAGAAAAGGGGTATCGATGTTTAGGATAAAAAAAAGACCTGAAACTTGAAGGATGCTGAAACTAAACCTTAAGCAACACAATACTCAAGAGCTAAGACATCTCAATGACTAATAAGAATGGTCAATGCCTAGACAGTTCCACAGAAAGTACCGTGGAAATTCGACCGCCATCTGCCGAAATGCTTTCCACAATCAGCTTCTTAATAGGTCTTGGTGGCCTCTCAGGGTCTGCTATGGCCTCAGGTCACCATGGAGATCTGGAGATTACTGTGAGCACAGCCGCCTGGCATACAGACCAGACAGTTATCAGACAGCTATGGAGGTGTGACCCACATAAATCGGCCTAAGGTGAACCAGCTTTCGTTATTTTGCCTTCTGCAGACGAGGCTACGTCAAGATTAGCAAACCGATGCTAATTATTTTTATTCAGCGTTTTAACGGTACAAAACGTTACTCTCCAACAAGTGGCATTTGAAACTTATTGTTAAGCATTTTGGGATGTCATGTGTAAAAGACACTAAAACACTTTATCAACTCTTTACAGCCAGCCAAAGGCAAAGAGGAAAATATCTGAAAAGTGTCTACAAAGGTTTAAATAAACTGAAAAGGAAAGAGAACAACATCAATGAAAGATCCCAAACAGCCTCGATTACATGTCAAACTACTGCCAACAAATAACCATCGAGTCATTTCAGCAAAAGAGATCAAGAAACAGGCTTCCCTCCTTATTTCGTTATGACAGATCACCGTTTGAAGATGTGTCTGTTAGATTGAATCAGAAACCACCATCTGGTGGTAACTAACACCTTGGGTGTTTGCAGAAAGATAACCCACTTGAGTAAGACAATACTTGTCTCAGTGTGTTACAGATCTGTGGGTGTGGCTTAGAGTTCACTTTTTTTCCCCCTTTTTTTCGCCTGCTAATTATAAATGATGGCGTGTGAAAGTCGTGCGAGAACTGAATCATTTCAGATGCAGGTGTAAAAGGTGAAAACATGCTAATTGAATGCTTCTTCCTGTGTAAGTAATGACATATTCGGTGTTGCATTCGACGTCATTAGTCTAGGGCTTCTGAAATGCAGGATGATTCAATATTGACAGATTTTCAATGCAGATCTTATTAGATGGCAAATACTTTCCAGTAGCTGACTTAATAGTAGGGGTAAAGTTAGATAAAGGTCTAACCAATTATCTAATGCAAAAACGTCCCAGACTGCAATATGACAGAACAAAGAAAAGGAAAATGCCGGAAATGCTAATAAAAGAGTAAAGAAGGAAAAGCAATCAAATTCCTTGTCTTTCACTGGCCCCGCTCCTGGTCTAGTATATATTTAAATCCCACACAGGAATGGCAGGGTCAGGCTCCTGGAGAACATTCTGGAAGTTCATGTCTTGGGTACTTCTCAAAGTCGCTCCACATTCTGGAAGCTTGGCACTGCCTATGGGCTGAAGAGGGTAACATTTGCTTGGGTAGAAGAAGGACCAGGATGTTCCAGCTGAGAAGACAGCCATCTCATCGAAGGAGAGCGAGGGTTTCTTGGGGGTACTAGGCCTCATACTAATTAGATAATTCGCCGTCAGTTCCTTTCTGAAGCTGTCAACATGTTGGACACTGAAACACTTTATGGTCGCTAGTGCAAGAAGGTTCTCGCCGATCCATCACCAGAAGATCTGCTTCTTTTGGTGTGTTTTTTGGGTCTAAAATCACGTTTAAGTTTTCATCATGGCCAGGGTTAGCATGGTTGGTTTGTCAACTTTTGTTGCAGGTGTAAAACACCTCCACCATACCGGTGGAGCAACTACACATGAAGATACTACAGAGCCACCACAAACCAACACTTACACCTTTACAATCATCACACTTTCACGCTTCATGGTCAAATCTGATGAGCGTTTATGACAGCACTGCCACTTACTCAAGTGGTGACACAATGTACTCGTTTTTAGTTTTTCTAAATTAGCATGTGTCAACAACATTTAACAAGCATTTTTCTTTCGGACCGGTTGTACATCAAACCAGTGTTCATTCTCTTATTCTAAACAGAGGCATTCTCCATCTGTTTGAGAAAGCGCTTGTCTTGTTATTTACTAGCTAGGCCAATTACTGCATATTTAATATATCAGTTATGAAACATTGTGCTTGATTTAACCAATTAATCCACCTACTGCACAGTTAAAAACAAGTTTAGAAGGCTCCACAAACGAAAACATATCAAAACTAGTACCAACCCGCTACTATTTGCACACACAAAAAAAAATCATGCCACAGGTCACTTCTCCTTTCAACACTTTTTTAACCGCATTTGGGGTTGAACAAAGACTGTCCTGCTAAGCGAGAGCTATTAGATCAATAAATCCTATGAGGCTCACGCCGTGCTCACCCGTGGCTGTCAGACAGAGCTGGCAGCCAGTGAATGTGACCTCGTGTGCCAAACGGAACAGCCGACACCTCAAAGAGCGAGATAGTACCACCACTGTTCTGAGGTTCCGTGTCACAGCTCCGCCCCTTATGCAGACCGTGCCAGAATCAGACTGGCAGCAGGGATCAAAATAAACCTGTCGTCTCCCGAGAATAAGCATTAGTAGCTGGGTAGAAAGACCAACAAACGATGCCAGGTTGGATTATTCTACATAGGTAGACCTAGTCAGGAACCCAGTACACAAGCTGGCCTATATCTACTATCCTTATATGTATTACACCAACCATGCTAAGGGATGATATCAAGATTGTTTCCTAGACTATGAATAACCACAGATCACATACGTGATAAGTGGGCTTAATGAGCTAACCAAGATGATGACATGACCCAGCGCTTCACCGTCCTCCTCATCACGGACACTTGGCCACCTGTGCATAGCAGGCTCCAAGACCAGATCAGCCTATATTTCCATAGACCGCTTTTAGCCACCAGTGAACAATGTAGCACCTTTGCTCACTACACACCATGTCACCACCCTCAGAAGCAATTGAAAAAATGAAATCAAAAGACAAGATAATGCCAACCGGATAACCGATAAGGAGTCATCCTCCGAAGTCACACTTTTAGTTGATTCCCTGTCCATGAATAAAGCCAGTTAACTACAGGGGACAGAGGCCCATTCACTGCCCTGTAACTGGATAATGGGGCAGGCTTCACAGCTAGTACAGACCCACCCTCTACGAGACAAGGAGGACGACTTTTAAAGTGACTTCACTTCTCCGCAACAGAAGCACTTTTGTGCGCCCCGGCCCTCTCGTGATTAAGACGTAACAACCTCCGGTCCCACTGTTGGGATGAATCATATCGACCTTACGGCTGTCTGTGGTGTCACAGAACACGACGAGAGCATTACAATAAAGAAAATAACGTGTACAAAACAAGTGCTCTTTCCGCAGGAGGGTGCTTCACAAATCCTGCATTAGCCTCTGCAAGTGTATGCTTAACAAATCCTTCAGTAGCCCCCATAACCCCAACTAGACAATCGTAACCGTGTCATGCACCGGAAGACAAACGGTGACAATACAGTGAATCCCCAAAACAACAACTAGTCTTAACAAAGCAAAGTTCCCATTTGCGTTTTTTGCTGGCTGGCAAATGTTCTTTTCTTCACAGATATGTGTTCTGGCCAAGTCCCATGAGGCATAGGTCTCACAAACACTTCACTGAGGTCCGAAGGCTACATTTAGAAGGGGTCGGAGGTGATATGTTTCATGATCGAATGAAAGGGTCACTATCATCTGTGAGTGACCGATTTTGCAGCCCGTCCGTCCGTCTCTAAAAAAGAGATTATCACGGAAGGGGCTGACTCGGTTCCAAACACCACACATCAATGCTAACCATTCATAAAGGGGTCAGTACCCTGAGCTAATAAGCTTAGGGCCTGCTGAAGACGGACAAAACGTGTTTGAGCAGTGGAGAGGGAGAAGGAAATCGAGACAGAGAAAGAGAGAGACAGACTCTTTCCAGTTCATTTAAACTGAGAGGCGTGCTTTTCGAGTGTAGGCATCGCGGGGAGAAGGAGAGCTGCTAGCTAGCCTCGCTACGTGGAATAAAGTCTGGACGGTGCCGAACTAGCAGATGGATAATGGTAGTTGAAATTTCAGCCCCTCCATTAATTATTTATGGAGATTGAAGTCACACACAACACCCAAAGACACCCATAAACAAGCATTTCAAGGATAAGGTTCTCTATTGTTAAGATGTCATGTCTCTTCTTTCTTTAAGAAAGTTTTTTTTAAAGTTACATGAGAAGTTTTTTATTTTTACTTAAACAGAATTGTCAAAGGGGGCAATTTTCCTTAGTACTTACAATGCTGAATGTTTTCCTTTCGGTCATGACCAGTCTGACTGGTGCAAATGAGTGAACCGGGGTAAACTAATCAAACAACCGAGTTCTGTGTTTTCCTGGTACCCCAGAAACGGGCCAGACCCTCTCCCAAGTTCAGGGAGAGAGACGGAGAGGGAGAGAGATAGCAAGCAGTGGCTTTTAGCTGCCCATGAACGAGTCTGTCAAAGACATCGACCCGACCTTGATAACGAGAGGGAAGAAAGGAAGGGGCGGAAGCCGAGAAAGGAATGTGGGGAGGAGAGGAACAATTAAAAATGCCTTTGTATCCCCGGAGACAGTTTAGAGGGGCTTGCTGCTTGACTCTAGCAAAGCCTCGGTCTGAGACACACCTCGAAAGTAGACGGCATTACTGCCTATTCTGGGACAGAGCTGCAATGGATGCCAGCAAAAAACGTCATGCTGATTCATCAAGCTTAATTACAAGAAGGTTTAAGCGGTCAGTTGACGTCCGGGATCTTTTGTTCAGTGACTCTCTGTTCCACATATACTCAAACGAGTCTCAGAAACCTACAAACCAAACACTGTGAGTAAGAACCTGTACAATAAACCCCTCATTGTACACACAGAGGCCCCTTTATAGGCACTGGGACATACGTAGAACCACTCCATAGAGGCTAGAAGTCCCACATAAACATTCATAAATGTAAGTCAAAGTAGGTCCTTGTGAGACTGTTGACAGTATGAATGAGCACTAATGTGGCTTTTTAGTGCTTCAAGTAAGGCTGTTAACTCAACGCGTACCCATTTTGACTGCCTTAGCAAGGAACTGTAAGTTGATACTATCCAATAGGTGTCCTCTGAAATCCTGCGTTGTTCTCACCGAATAACCTTCGGTCACCCCACAATTGTTTGAATTCCCTAATCAAGCCATGCAATACACACCCATCCTCTAGGCTTGTTCCCTCAACAAATGAACTTGTATAACTGATGTCAGTGAAAGATGATCCTTACTGAACATGCTGTCATACCAGGGGGTGAGAGCATGTTATCAGGTTTTCTGAGTACTCCAACCACAGACATGATTCAATAAAGGAGGAGATCTGGGCCATTTCAGGAATGGAAAAACCAGGAGATAGTGATATGATGCTGTTATTTATAAACAGACACAGTTGCAGTCCACAGTAAGGAGCAGTCAGTCGTTTCAGGACAACTGGAAGGCAGCGTCAACGGATGCTAACAGAAGTATACAGTATAGACGAAAGTCATGGAGAATGATAAAGCACACACAAAGCACTACAATTGCAAACGACAACCTGCAATAAATGTGACTGGGCAGTCGAACAAATGGGGCAAATTTTCGGGGAACAAAAGAGGGGCTCATGAAGCCAGATGCTCAAGCGAGATGATGCATGCAAATCAGTTTATGTTGTTGGAACAATAGCCCCCAGCTGGGCTTTCCCTGAGCGAGCCAAACCGGCTTGTCAGCCGCACAAGGGAAAGAGAGACCCCTTTATAGTACACAACCAACAACGCTCAACGCGTATTTTAAAGTGCTGTGTGGGTCTAACAAAGAGAACCATACCACTTTCATTAGTAAGTAGTTAGACACTTATAAGTTATCGCTTGGCTGTGCTATGTGATATCAAACAAAATCAACATCAGTAACATTATTGCTGACTAAGGGAAATATTGCCATTGTTCTTTGACTTACCAATGATTTTTCAATTGGTCTACGAGTGAATAAGACGGATATTATAATGAGTAAAAGTATGCATTCATACAAAGAAAGCATATTGGATACCCACAATATACTTGCTCCTCGTAAATTGAAAACGAAATCCCTAAAATTAAACACCAACTCGACTTACCTAACAGGCTGAAAGCATCGTTTCGACTTGCCGATTTTCGCACTAAACAGAACTAGGGCTATCCAACACCGGGTTTAACAAAAAGCATAAAACAGCTCCTGCGTGTTCAGACCTAAAGTCTCAACAGTTCAGCATGCATTATCAACTGACAATTAATTTGCGTTCTTTTCAGATTCAAACTATACTTTATCTAGCAATCACGGAGTCAGTAGCATGTGTTCGCTGGTTGGTCTCTCTCTCTCTCTCTCTCTCTCTCTCGCTCTCTCTCTCTCTCTCGCATCTCTCTCGCTCTCTCTGCTCTCTCTCTCTCTCTCTCTCTCTCTCTCTCTCACACACACACACACACACACACACTTACACACACGCCAAGCGCCGCAAACTGGGTTACGTCATTAAACACTTCGAAACGCTCTATGGGTTTTGTAGTTCGTTAGCCTTGTAATCGCACGTGTGAGCAAATAAATAATACAATCGATAGTTGTTGTGAACGCATGTGAACGGCCCTTGAATGTCATTTGTGTGAGTTAAATTGCATCAGCATTTAGATATTTTATTAACTCAAGGCACACTAGTATGCCTAGTTCCGTTTATTCGCGTGCACTCCCTTTCACATAACCGCGCACCTAGCTTTTCTGCATTCCATTTTAAGATTTAAAAAAAAATGATAAACGCGCTGCACACCCAGTTCACAAACCTGAAGGAGGTGATCACTGCGTGTGAATAATAAAAACACATAGGCCTAGCCTAGCTATCCAATAGCAACAGCGCCGAGTTCTTATAAGAGGTCGTGTTCTCTTGGTCTGGACCAAAAAATAAAAGTAGGCTAGGCTATAGGCTACATTTAGTTCTGGTTCGTTTAGGGTTAATTGTTGACACCGAACCTAAACACATAAGGCATAAGGATAAGGTCGCAACCTGATTGGACAGCTTTTATGGTTCATTTGGAAGTGGACCGAGACACTATAGCCTATTTTCAAGAAGTAGGCTAGGCCTATAGAGGTCCGATTGTTTGGTAGCCTACGCACCAAGGTTCGGATGGCAGCGTTCACACTTGTTCAAATTAACCGCACTAACAGAGCAAATATCGCACCAGAGTTTGTTTTAATTCAACCAAACCTGTGAACACACCCTTAAGAACATAATCCAGCGCTGGCTCCATGGTAATAGACTACGTAATAAAAATGTTGTGAATTGCTAAGACTAGCAAATACTGAATTTCCAGACCGCCAAATGTTTGGACCGTTCCATGTCTGGTGTTGTCATGCAGCCATGGAGACTGTAACCATGAACAGTGTTATGTTTACGCAGTTTAAACCATAGATATATATAGAACACTAGATACGCCACGCCCCTCTCAGCCGCGGCACACGGAGTCGCCATATTGAGTGGGGCATCAGTCTGAGGTCTGTATGTACTCGACTGTCAGACAGCGATAATAATGCCGGTTCATTGTGCTGCTTTTGGGTGTGTACAACGTCGTTCAGTACACACCCGACGAGAGGGAATCACTTTCCACAGGTGAGATACATTTTACATTACATTACATACATTTTGTTAAGTAGCCTAAATGTTTTCCTACCACTCAGAATCAAATATGGATCATCAACTATGATGTTTTTAGTGTCATTCACTGAGCCATCACGGCTCAAATTTGCTACATGTTTGTATGAATTTTCCATATGGTGTAATGCACTAGGCAGCAGGTTGACCTCTCCAAGATGGCCGCCGCGTGTGCCGTCAGCCGACTGGAGCTCAACATTGACGTGACGTATCTAGTGTTCTATATATATCTATGGTTTAAACTCTCCCAAATTTGGAAGGCACAAATATGACAGTGTGTGCATGCATGCATGTGTATGAGGGAGTGTGTTCTGTGAGTGCGGATTGGGAATGTGGGTGTGTCACAAAAGGCAAGAGAAATAGGGAAGTTCCTTGTGCTTGAACATATCATGTGTGTGCTGTAGACATACAAACAAAAAACAAGGTGTTGTAATGGTCTAATTTCCCAAAGAGTTCGTTTTTGAACAGCACAGTTGGAATGGATGGGGGAGGAAAACTAATGCAGACAATAGCTGCATAATATTCTTTTTTGCATAGTCATCCCAGTGAATCCACCGCACAATAACCTCTTCATGGGGCTATGTGGGTTGAAATAGTAGGTATTGTGTGGGTGATGACAGCTTTGTTGAGTTAAAGGAAAGGGGAAAAAAGTAGGTTATGACACAATTTGAACTGGGTGATGCACTGATGCTGATGTTTAATAACCTGTTCCGGATGTCCTTTCAACGTTCTCTTACTCATGCTCAAGCTGCAGAGGGACAGTTGTGTTTAATGGTTCTTATTAACACTAACTGCTTATTGACACAGCATCACTGGGACACAAAGATGAAGAACTGTAGCCTACTTGTATTTCTAACTAAATTGACAAAAAGTGAAATTGATATCAATTCCAGATATGCTTTGTCAGAACCAACTTTGCTTAAGAACTGTTTGACTGTCAAATCCGTTTTTTGAATGACCAGACAAAAATCGGTCATTCATGACCCAAAATTGAAACGTTATCAAAAGTGACATTGAGAATGCAACAGCCTTTTTAAAGTAACCACATATGTTGTGTTCTTTGTTTGTCATTGCTATCTGCTTTATCTTGTTGTGTGCAGATACAATCTTCAGAGTATTGAATGACTGATTCATCTGACTATAACTCAGCCCGGTTGCCTTGTGTCTTTATTTTCTTTCGTTCTCATCTCTTTCTTGGTCTGTCAGACTGCCAGTCTCTCTCTCTCTCTCTCTCTCTCTCTCTCTCTCTCTCTCTCTCTCTCTTTTTATCAGCCAGGTGCTCTTGTTATCTGATATCTTATCCATGGCTCGTCAAGGTCACTGGATACAGTGGCCATCTAAGATGAGATGTTCAGAAGGACGTTTCCCTCTGTATGTGTTTGGTATACAAGTGTGATCCAATGTCATTTGTCCAAGGTTACACCTGCACTATATTGTATTTGTTTAGGGTTGTCATTGCAAAATTATAAAGGCCTACTTGTATGGTTTGGAGGATAAATGAGACAAGCACATTTATAATTCATGCAGGCATGTGTGCGAATGTACTGCATGGGGCTAGGATGTGTAATTAACAAATAGTTCCATCTAGTGTTCTTTTAGTGAAAATGCAATGCAGACCAATATAAGTCAACACAGAGACGCTTAGGCCCTGATATTTCAGATACTTTCAATATAGCCTCTACTTATTATAGGCTAGGCTACTTACTTAGAGATAGGCCTACATGTATTTTTCCTAAATATTAATTAATTCAGTAGGCCAATTAATGAAATTCTTATACCGAAACTCTTATTATTTCAATTATTTAACGTAGGTTATAGCCTAATTAATTTGCACTCCATTCATCTTTTTGAAGGAATAACACAATGTAAAACATTTAATCAATGAGGTTGCAAGTTTTCCTTTCATTTCTCGAAATCATTTTCTGTGTTTTCTTTTATGCTTTGCCATAATGGCTTCCTCTTTCGCTTGTTGTCAAATTGTTCCAAAGTTATGGCTGGGGCTAGAGGTCAAGGCCCCTCTACACAGTAATTGACGGAGAAAAAAATACAAAATAAAGAGAACAAACAGAGCTAGTTATACTAAGGAGGACTCGACGAGGATTAAAATGTTTGACTGCGTCAGCACTTGGAGTAGACTAAGTGGGTAGCAGGCAAGACACAGCCTCCTTTCTCAATTCTATACCAAATTCCAGCATCACATTGCCGACACACCTGGGTTAGCAAGCTGCGTTTAGTCCTATCTGAATAGACCGAGCGCAAACTCGTTGAGCACAGCTCAATGAGCAATTAGCCTATTCACTTGGTCAAGATGGCGGAAGGGTTTACAGTAAAGGACACAAATGTAAGTAGGTCATATTTGTTTTAACGTATTTAATTGTATTCAAATAGCTGATACATTTGTTAAAGGTTTCCATTACAACTGTCTAAAATACTTCATCAGGTGCCTTGGAACTCATGGGCTCAAAACAAATTCGCCGATGACACAAAGCTACTTTGACACAAATGTTCAGTGGAATGTTGTCCAACTTAGTACAACTACCTCCCGTCATTATTCCGTTAGGCTATGGCGCAGGACATCATGTGGATATGTTGTAGCTAGAATAGCTTGCAAAGGTTGTTACAGTTGATGCAACTTTGCGTTTATCCATTTGAAAAAGATCAGAGATGCTTTGACTCAGTGTATTGTCTCAGCTGTAAAAAGTGCTTTCCACCCAATGCAACAAATATTTTAGTTTCCATTAGGCTTATTACAACTATCTAAACATCGTTGTATTCTTACTTTTTTGTTCTCTTTTCCTCAAGAATAATGTATCCAATGACCATTCTCACAGAAGTAAAGTGGATAAATGCAGACCTATCTCTCCTGATCAACATTTTCTGGTAAGAGTATGATGAGGAAATCCTGGTAAGATATCTACTCTGTATTTAGACAATAGGTTATAAGGAAAACATTAAAAATATGTATGTGTGTGTGTGACATGTCTGTGCATAGTCGGTTCCTTTCAGAGGTTGTGTCAGAGGTGGAATGAGGCCAGGGAAGAAAATCATTGTAATGGGAATTGTGGATCCTCATCCCAACAAGTAGGTCTAACTCATTCTCAGATACGAACAGTAGGCTATTGTCATGATATAAATATACCTCGTTTCACTAGCGCTATTGATTCACAAGCAGTCCAGATAGACGGCAGTTATGGCAGGCTTTTGAGATTCAATCCCTGTACAGTTACTACTGTATACTACTAATACATAAATATATGAGAGAGAATATAGATTGTGCCTTGTTTACAGCTTGCACATCCCACTTACCTTGTGTGGGTCTTCAGGTTTGTCATTAGTTTAACATGTGGCTGTGGCACAGCGGAGGACATGCCCGCTAACGTGGCACTGGAGCTCTGCGCCAGGTTCAAGGACCACCAGCTTCTGCGCCAGGCCCGCGTATCAGGCACCTGGGGAGACACCGAGAGGCTCATCCCCTACTTCCCTTTCATCGGGGATCAGCCGTTCCGGGTACAAACACTTCTTTGTGGCCTTTGTTACATCACTGTTTCCGGAATCCTGTAATAAACGGGAGAGGAGTAAACAATTTACAACAAAGATCTTTGACAACATTAAAGTGACGTATGATTTTGCTTACATGGAAGTAGTTGCGGAAACCCAAACTGCCAGATGAACTGTTTATAGAGGATGTATTAGAAGCCAAAGGCAGAATGACTTTAAACTTTATCTTCTCTAACCTCAGATCGAGATCCATTGTGAACGGCTGCGATTCCGTATATTCGTGGATGGACACCAGCTCTTTGACTTTTACCACAGAGTGCCAAAACTCCCTGAAATTGACACATTATGGATCAAGGGGAGTGTTAGAATTACCAAACTGGGTTGAAACAAAAAAAGAAAATCAGCATTGAATGGACCTCACTAGAGTGAAGATCCTGCAAGCAATGTTATTCTATGCATCTTGAGACGAAATAAAACAATAAAATACACAAACTAGCCTTTCAAACAGTATTGAATCATGCAGCTAATTATGTGTGATTTTGTTTGTTCAAAATGGCCTTAGGTTCACAAGGCTTGGACAGAAAGTAAATACTAAAAATGTCCAAACCAGATCATCCATTTTTAAATACTGGTGCTCTTGTCTGTAATTGTGTCTGTGTTATGCCTTAATGCAATTACTGGTCAAATGAGACTTAATCAATGTATGTATTTTCATGAATGAGTAAGCAACTGTGATAACATGTTGATGACTAACAATGGACAGTCAGAAAATAGTGGTAGGTAAACAGTTGAATTAGTGGTAGCTAAACAACAACAAATATAGTGTGACTTTGATATGATATATCACTGGGTGTGTTTCCTCAATGTTTATTTATTAGATAAATAAGTGACTGTTATGGGGCTTGTCCCATCAATCTCTTGGTATTTTACTATAGGCTACTAATTGTATTAAATCGTTTTGTGTAATTCAGTTGTCTTCACTGTTTAATCGTATACTTCTTAACTGATGTTAATGAGCTGTATCAGTTAGGTTAAGAATGCGGGTGAGTAGGTTTTTGAAGCAGTTGGCAATAATTATTGTGGACCAGATTGCAGCAACCTGAATGAAATTGATTACATGAATGAAGACACTGACCTGCAATAGGTGAAGTTGATTTGATTAATGATGATTCAAAAGAGTTGGAAATCCCTCCATGTAGTATGATCTTTAGACATTCTGGTACTCTTCAGGACAGTCCATTGCAATTTCTGAACGATAAAGACTTGCCTTGTCTCATGCCTCGCAAGCAGTGGGCGAGTCCTGCCTGTCTGCCACACCAAAGCTCTTGTTGCATGCTGGGTAATATTCGACGAGAGAAAGCAAAGTAGGATCATCATAACCGGCTGACTCAACAATAGTTTTGTCTTTAATGCAAACCGTTTCCCAACTTAATGTTTCGCTGGCTATGATCTACATTCTATAGCAAGTGTCTACTTCATGTGAGCCATGAAAATGAAGCGTCAAGATAATAAGGTATGATTAATTGTGTGTTGTGTGCAGTAACAAACCCGGATACACAGCCTGAAAGCTAGCTACTAGCTAACGTTACTGGGCTGCAGACTTGGTAATGCAGCTAGCACTAGCATTGGATAGCTAAGAAAGTGTATAATCCTTTCTAAGAAACATAACGCCATCATTTGTTGCAGGCTTAATTAATGAAATTGACATTTGTAACCACAGACTGACGACCTCTCTAGCTGAACCCAACTGTGTTGTGAGAGGGCAATGATGACCTGTGTTGTGTTTATGATAGCACTAGCAGTAGCAGTAATAATAGTTGTCGCTGGTAGGGTTCAGCTAGCCTAGCTAGACTAGCTGTCCTCGCCCAATCCTGGCTGGGCTGGTGTTGGATCTTTAAGGTGTTTTCCGTGGCCTAGCTGGAAAGCAAGCTAGCCAGTTCAGTCTAGCTTGCGAGCTAGCTAGCTCTAACGGTACTGTAGTACCCGGTTTCATTTATGGTGAGCATAATAATAGTGAGATAATGTCATGATAATATATGATTATTTAGATAGCTAAATCTACATTTTGAATGCCTAGTTAGATGAAGGTAATAAGTGCGAATGCACACCACAGAATGCTAGGTAGTAGCTTCCCCTAGCTAGCAAAAGCCAGCTATTTAGCTCTAGCTAGCTACTGTCTGAACTGAAACTGTCAAACACCACAACAAACTGACAGGAGACCGTGACCATTGGCCTTACTTTGAAGTCTTGACTAATTATAGCGAGGCTAGCTAACATACCAAGTGGTGGCACAGAAGCTGATGGATAAGTGTTTTATCGTTCTTGTTTTTTTACTAGGATTTGAATTCTTCAAGGATTTGAATTCTTCATGTATGTCAGGAAACATATGGTGCTTAAACGCGGTATCAGCAACCTTTAAACGTTGATTTGTTTTTCTTCTCCAAAACGTTGCCTTGTTGGTAATGTTGCACTTACAAAATATAATCAAGGTCCATAGTCCATTTAGGATCAAAAGTGTAACATTGGAATTTGCATGAATAGGCAAAGAGAATGTACATGTACACTTTAATATGGGATACATTCAATCACCCCATATTAACGGATGCATGTGATTTTATTCAGAAAACCTTAAACCTTATTTTCTCAGCTTTAGAGCAGTTAGAGTGGATCACTTTTCTGTTAGGTCTAGCTTGATTATTAGTTATTACAAGTTGTTAGAAGTTTCTACTTCCCTCTTAGCACTTGATTACTGTTCATTTGAAAACAATATGTCCACTTTAAGTCCAGAGTGCCTCAGTAATTTAATTTGAGTTAAGCCCTTAGCAACACAACAGACAAGGGTAATAGGTAAGGCCCAAGAGTACCATCAAGAGACCTCTGCTCTTCCAAAACCTCTCAAATTGCAACAGATTAGTCATTGATATAGCATTTTGTCTCAGTATATTTATTGTATTCCAAGAATTAACCTGTCAAATTGTGTATTTAAATTTTTATTGCTTTTCCGAATTCTGTAAGGGAATTAAAAACAATTTTGGGCTTCTAGCTGTTCTCCATCATATGAACACTAACACAAGTGTATTCTCCCTCTCTTCACAGCGGGACTTGTAACCTCGAGGACGTGTGTGATTGCTCCAGGACCATGGAGCCAGATGTGATACGCATGTACTCATCTTCTCCACCCCCTATGGAGGACGGCGCCGAAGAAGAGGACGACGAGTTTGGCGACTTTGGGGGGTTTTCCGCTGTGCCAAACAGTGTCAGCTTCACTGAGTTTGACACCCCAGCCACCTTCAACCAGAACCAGGCCTCGACCGCCACCTCGCCGCCCGAGCTCCTCAACAACGGAGGTGTGGTTGCAATCACCAACCTTAGCTGTGGTTCTGTAAGTCGGGGTCCTGCAGAAGATCTCTCAAAGACCAATGGGGTTGTGCCGGGAGGGGATGGCAGTCCTTCTGACCGGACTGTCAACACTGAGGACCTGAAAAGGCTTGCTGACCACTCGCAACCCAACCATCACTCGAATTCTCTAGACCTTGACAGGAATACCCTAACTGACAACGAGCCTTCGGATTGCAACGGCGGCGGCGTGGAAGTCCTGACGAATGGCTTTGCCTCTTTCGAAGTGCAGGAAATCCCCTTCTCCTCACAGCATGCTGTCCACCCTCACCAGAAAGGAACCGCCACAGAGAGTCCAGACGAGTGCCCCCCCCAGCCCGGGAGAAGACGATTTTGCGGATTTCGCCGCTTTTTCGAACGCGGACGTCCAAGGGCATCTCAGCCAGTCGACCGACCCGAGCGAGAACACGGATTGCACAGAGGGGGGAGATTGTCGAGCGGAGGGGGCCTACGGACGGAATTCAAACGCGGGGCAGGGGAGTGGCTCAGAGGACATCGTCAGGGACGGCCACGTGACCAACGCGGACGCTCCGGGGCCTGATTCCGTTTCTCATCCTGCCGTGGCCGCTGACAGACTGAGCAACGGGGACGGGGGCTTCCACACGGACGGTAACGCCGAGGACAGGGACGTAGCCTTTGCACCGGAGCCCTCAAGCTCGGAGGCACTTTGCACTAGGGAACCCGTCGCCCAGAACGGCGCGGGCTCCGAAGGGTCGTACGAGGCACTCATCGAGGAGAACGGAGTTTCGCCAGAAACGGGCGAAGACGGGGAAGGAGAGCAGGCGGACGAGAAGGGTTCCGGAAACGAGACTGAGACGGAGACGGAGACGTCGTTCGGACGTCCGCTGTCGACCGAAGCCCTCGAGGAGTACGGGGACATGAGCACGACGGGTTCGGTGCCGTCGCCACCCCTGCAGGAGGAGATGGCCACCCCCGTCGGCCACAGTCAACTGGCCGAGGACGACGAAGACTTTGGAGACTTCGGGGACGTGGGCTCGTTCGGCGGACAGGGTTTCGCCGATTTCGAACAGCCCGAGGCACAAGAAGACGGCGTTTCGACCGGCTCGAACGCCGCGCCCGCGCAGGAACCGGGGGACGACGAGGACTTCGGCGATTTCGACGGCCCCCGAAACCCTCCCGTTGACAAGGACACGGAGGACGGGGAAGAGTTCGCCGATTTCCCCGGCAGCGACAGCTTTGCCGATTTCAGCTCGGCCGCTGTCGCCGATGCGGACACCGACGCGGACACCGGCTGGAACGCCTTTCGGGAGCCAGAGCAAGGCCAAGGGGAGGGAGACTCCTGGGCTGCGTTCGGGGGGGAACAGAGCGCCGCGCCGTCGGAGAAGGGCGAGGACGAGTGGCAAGAGAGCGGAGCCGTGACGTCGTTCCCATCCGTCAGGGATGACAGCAGTAGAAGAGAGAGCCTGTCGGTGAGTTTTCTTGGCTCGCATGGCCGGAATGCTTTTGAGCAACGCTGGGAGACTTGTCTTCCTTTCCACCGAAGCTGAGGTTTCGTGTAGCTGTAATCAACCATCCTCGCTCCTCGGGTGCTCGAAAGGAATTTCGGACACACTCGATGACGTTTATAACCGAAGTAAAGTGCCAACACCTGCTCCCTTTCCCTCCCTTAGGAATGTGAACTGGCAGGGTATTCCACACCCTCAAGTAGATTCAACAATTTCTCTTTATCATTGAAATACGTGTATGGTCACTTTACTAAAAGCAGTGCCAGTTGCGTTAGCCTCCATCCTCGCTAATCATATTGGGGCTATGGGAGAGGACAAGCGTGTCAAGTCTCAGAAAGGACCAAACGCTGTGTTTGCCTGTTCCGTCATTAGGCATCGTTGTCCTGCCGACTGGAGAAGCTCTTTCAGGCCACCTTCCCAGAGACACCCGTCCCTCAGGTGGGGGAGGAGGTGCTGTCCCTGAAAACCCGCCTGGAGCCTCCCGAGAGGTTACAGCAGGAGGAGGACGGGAAGGGCAGCGTCACAGACAACAGGTGAGGCGAGATCTTTCCCATGAGCCACGTTAACATTTGATATCATGACCAAATCACAGCGTCGTCGTGTGATTTCCGGGTAGTGTCGAAGTCGTTTGTGACTTTGTGCAAAGGGGGTGTGACGTAGTTGTAGTCGGGGGTCATCATCGCGTTGGCGCTATCGACTCGTCCGCCATCGCTTTGGAATCCTGACGAATGCGATTTCCGCCCTGCGTCCGCAGGGGACTGTGGGACGTGTGGAGGCAGCTGCAGGACATCCACAATTCCTTCGGCCTGAGGCACCAGTGGGGGGGCTCCCACAGCAACAAGACCCTGCTCTGCTCCCTGGGCATCGACACCAGGAACATTGTGAGTTGTGCTGGCTGGCAGTCGTCAGATTCACTCTCTCCGCC
Source organism: Mallotus villosus (assembly GCA_903064625.1). Classification (NCBI taxonomy): domain Eukaryota; kingdom Metazoa; phylum Chordata; class Actinopteri; order Osmeriformes; family Salangidae; genus Mallotus; species Mallotus villosus. The sequence goes on from CAEFZP010001471.1 coordinate 264,923, forward strand.
CTTCCCGTGACCTTGTTTCATTTATGAATGTGTCAGCATTGGCGCGCGGCCCGACACTGTTCTGAAAGGACATCTTGATATCAGTCATCAGTGTAAGTTGTAACTTATTATACGAGAAGAGCATTGTTTTAATCTCCCGTTTGTCCGCATAAATCCTTGCAACTGTGGGCTTTTTTTTTAAGGGCCTGTCGATTTAAAACACCCAACTCTGTTGGGATACATCAAAGAGTCGCTAAGGTTATGGTTAGAGACAGGTTATTGATCATTATCAGCGATGTGTACTGTAACTTTTCTTGTTTTGTTTCCTCCACAGTTGTTCACAGGTCAGAAGAAGCAGCCAGTGATCGTCCCCATGTATGCTGCCAGCCTGGTGAGTTGAGCCCTGTGTCTAGACTCTGCTCGGTGTCTAGACTCTCTCTGCTCGGGAACTGAAAGACAAAACCAAGCGGTCGATTAATCATTTATTGATCTCAAAACGTTAGCGTTAGTAACTGACAACAACGGTATGTTAAGGCTGACTATGAATTGTTTGTTTTCCGACTTTTGCAGTAGGACACATATTCACTAACCATATGTTATATATTCCTCAATTACATATATATCTCGCGGATGGAACCGTAATTGAATGACCTGACTTTTCTTCAGCCGGCCTCATACCTAGTGTGTTAACACTAGTGGTGCATGGCGTGATTTGTGTCTGCTAACATTTCGGCATGAATCAAATAAATGACAATCTAAAATAAAAACAAATGTTTTGTCCTCCCCACTCCTAACCCCTTTTTAATACCCTGATTTGATACCCCGTCTTTCTCTACAAACCTTAGGGCATGCTGGAACCCACCAAAGAACCTGTGAAACCCATTTCGGCCGCTGAGATGATTGCGTCCATAGCACAAGCGCCTCCAGTGGCCCCCGAGATAAGCACCTCACCCCCGGATACAGCGCAGGTAGCCCAAACCATCCAAGGTCCCGCTGCTGAGGACGATATATTAAGTTAACCTGCCCAAGTCATGCATATTAGAATTGTCGACCCGTGATTACATATAAATGACGGTTACGTGAAGGAAGTTAGCATGTGTAAATACTGTATATTAAACGTACTCTACAGTATATTCTTTTCACAGAGTAGCCGTTTACAGTTAGTTTTGACAGCACATTCTATGTGAGGCCTAGTTACATATATATAAGTCTATGATTAGCTGTGTTCCATAACCGAGCGCTAGCCACCTTCCTCTCAGCCAACGCCCGTTCCCCTTCTTGTCAGCAGGAAACACTCCCGCCCGTCCAGTTTGACTGGAGCAGCAGTGGCCTTACTAACCCCCTGGATGGTAGGTCCCTCCCCTCGAACCACCTCCACAACCTAACGCCTTGAAGGTTCCCCAGGCACCTGACGGGAGTCCATTCTCTTCACCACTCCTTTATTTTCCTTCCGTGTTGGCTTTTTCCTTTATCTTCACAGCGCAGACATTTACTAGTCTCCATTTTGTTGTCACTCCCTGTGCTCATTAGTCCCTGTAACTCAAGGTAAAGATAATAAAGGTCAAGTGGAGCGCTTGATGAAATTGTTACAAAGGGACTAATCAAAGAGGCCGATTTAAAAAAAATGACGCGTGATTGTCTGTGATTAAAACCAAGGGTGACTTTTGATAAAGTATCGCCTACGTTTTAACAAGTCATTTTGAGGTGATTTTTGGCGTTAGTCATTTGAGTTGATCGATGTCATTATCCATCTATGAGTTTTGACGTCTCCGCCGTTCATCAAACCATTTCCTTATGACTGCGTTGAAAGCAGCCGTTTCCCCCCAAACCAAATCTCATTCCCTCGCACTTGAACTAGTCAAATATTGGAAACCTCTTAACGACATACTATGCAATATAAATCACCGTTCGTAATTTTTTTACCATCCACGGCGAATCACCGATCACTTTTGTAATTAACAAGGCTCCATTTCACGCCACTTGCTTAACACCTCTTCAAACTCCCCCTTCGACTAACGACAAAGCAGCATGTCTCCGTGTGCGTCTCTTCTCTGACTCTTCTCCGTTTTGTTAACCCTCTGCCGCCTCGGAACGCCATGTTGAATGTCAAAGCGAGCGGAGGCTCCTCTCTGCTCAACCTCGATTTCTTTGGGCCCGTGGAGGACTCTGGCTCTAGCGGCTCCACCTCCATCCCAGGTCAGCAGCACAGGATTCTCTTCCCCCCCCCTGGCAGCCGGGGTCAAATACATGGATGACATAACGTGTAAATACCTGAAAGTATTTGAGGTGCGTGAGGGTCTGTCGCACGCAGTACCGATTTTTTCCCCGGACAGTTTCGATCGGGTAAACCCCGAGCACCGAAAATATTTCTACGTATTTGCAAGTTGTATTTGAGCCGGGTCAGAAGTCCCCCCTCCTTTCCCTTTCTCTACTGTTTTCTCTTGGGTTTTTTTTCAATTGACTGACTCTTCTTTTGCCTGCTTTTTATTTATTTAAAAAAAATCAGAAGCCTATTCTGTTTTTATCGGTTGGTCTAACAGATGGAATAAGACAATGCATGGATGAAGAGGTGGCATGATTGATCATGAGGCGTTCAGTAGCCAACTCATTTAACCCTGAGCAATTCAACCGTTTGGGTCAACAAAGTTGCTTTTAACCAGTTATCTGATCTGCTCAAATGCTTTTTAATGACATCTCGTGCGTTTTGTGTGTCTGTGTGTGTTCGCTTGAAAAGGAGTCGACCCGGAGCTGTATGAGTTGACCACGGCCAAAATGGATCCCAGTGGCGCTGGTAGCCGAGTGGCAGATGCCTTTGCCCGCCTTATGTCCACCATGGATAAAACCAGCACCTCAACAAGGTGGGTGTCCGTTAGAATAGCAAAACGTTACCAGCAGACAGAAATGAACAGCACGCGCAAATTCCATACGTGTCCAATCAGTGGTCTGAAATGTACAATGGAATTGATTTGATTGGTTGTCTAATACCTCACATTTGCTGTCCAAGTATCTGAGACTTTGCATATGGGATATGCAGTGGTAGCTTAGGTGTGGGGGTGTTTATCGACCAAAGGAAAAGGGGTCAGGCATCGTTTTTGTATGGCCAAAACAAATGCCCTATCTTTACGCTGAGATGTTGAAACACTAGATGGAGCCTTTTTTCAAAATCCACAATTTTGCACCCCCTAACTTTAACTACTATTACATCTACATTGAGCTGGAGGGCCAAAGTCCAGCCCACACTATCTCAGCCTGTAAGCCCAGATAACGTATCTATTTAACATGGCCGTATCATCACCTCTTGCATCAAGAAGAAAATGGTTCAGAAGCACAGGGCGACAATCTTGTTATCTTTTCTCGACAGGAAACCCCGGAAAGAGGAGAACTTGAGCGAGGAGGCGGCGAAGGTGATTGCGTGTCTGCCTGACCTGTCCTTCATGCAGGCCAAGGTCCTGATGTTCCCCACCACGCTTACACCCCTGGGCTGCTCAGAACCCACGTCGGACTGACCTCCCCTCCTCAAAACTCCACCGGAAGCCCCTCCTCTCCTTCATCACCACCTTGTCGTTTGCTCTTCACGGTGGCCATCGTCGTTTACCCGTTGTTCCTTTTTCTCAACTTTTTCTTTTTATTTCAGTCGATTTTTAATCCTTTTTTTTTGATCACGTGAAAACATTTTTCCATTGTCCATCAATATGGGAAATGGGTTTGTCTGACCTGGAACAGGCCAAGCCTGTGAGCAAGCTGCATTAATAAGTAGGATTGAAGATTATTATTTACAGAGATGTTAGTTTGTTTGTTAATTTATAGATCAAGGTCCTAGAAAGGTGTATCATTTATAATAGGAGAATCAATGTGTATATAATCAGGGACTGTTAGAGATTTTTCGTTATTCTTTTGTGCTGGGAGTGTATACATGTTTGTCTTTGTGTGGAAAATGAAACACTGGTTTAAGTTCTTCAAGCAAAGGTCAAATAAATAAAAATTGAATATATACTACTTATATACTTATACAAATATAAATATATATATATATAAATACATAGATATATAATGACTTGAAACCACACTGCCTGCAAAATCCAGCTGAATGTTTTCCCCCATTGTGTTAATAGTCTTAGTTTTTCTTTTGTCATTTTACATAGGGCCTAGATTTTTAACCCTGATTTCTTAACCTATGGCTAAAATGCGCTGTTGTTCCAGTACACCCGTTGGTTACTTGTGATTCAATCATAGCCTCCCATCACTAGTCAGTCGACAACTATGAAATTGGCAGTTGGCTGCATTTTGTGTTTGTAGTTTTTTTTTATGATCAACTTTTGTTTCCCTTTTTTCCTTTTCTTAAATATTTGTGTTGGGGGGTGAAAAGAGGGATGTTTATGGTTTTAACCACTGACAAAAAAACACTGAACGAATTCTGACATCAGTAGCTGATTGGAGGTAGACGTACATCATAAGGGAATTATGGGACCAATTTCTGCTTCCATGTGTTCAGTTACAGTTACAAAGTGCATTTTGTGGTTTCGCTGTCATTGTCTATTCCCTTTTCTTTATTTTCTCTTGCTATTTGTTATGTTGTACCACTCAACCTGTTCCCAGGAGGATTTTGCACATTGTAAAGATGAAATGGATGTAATCATAGTTCACTGTGGCTTTAGACTGTGTACAGTAAAACTATGGACTGTAAAATGTATGGGAAAATTCCTATGGAAAAAATGAATCACGTGATGAGCCTGTAAAAAGGTTAACATGCATGCCCGGGTTCTTTTCAGACTTTAAGTGTGTAAATTTACTTTTAGTGTACACAAGAAATTAAAATAATTTAAGAGAAATACAGCATTGTTATTATTGCATTCGACTATGTATATAGCAGCTATGCATCTCAGGTTTCTCCCTTACATCTTTAAAGAGGTCATATAGAATGATTTTAAAGGGTATTTCACACTATTCCTTAAGGTCTCCGAATAGGGTATGTAACATTGGTTGGGCTGAAAATGGCCCGGGTGCTGTTCTATGCACCCTACGCAACCCTTTGAAATAACCTTTCATTTTAGTTTTGTTTCACTTTCTCCCTTTTATGGTATGCTCATTAATATTTAGATGAGCTGCACGCTGATTGGTTGGTTTACAACGAGTGAAGATGCGGAGCAAAGACGAAACCAGTGGGCTGGTCTGTATGTACATTTTGGGGCGTGACAAAAGGTACAGACCAGAGCCAAATAAGGAGTTGACATCAACTCTGTTTTTCGGAAACTGCCCGTTTTACATCTGCAGTTTCAAATTGTGATATTTGCATAGGAAAGAGGTGTCAATGGACTGAAGTTCCATGTATGTCAATTTTTTGGCATTCAATGACCCTTTTAAAAAAGTGTCTGGGACACTTCGCAAAAACATCTACATAACACACAGGTGGAGTTGGCAACAATTCCCTCTGGGAACTCAACATAGGGCAATTCAGTGGTGTGGTAAAGTTATACCATACACCCCTAAACCGTACTTAAAATATATAGCAAACAATACTGTAACTATATCACTGTGCTATGAAATATATGTTTTGGTAAGGTAGTACAGTGTGAACTTGAGATCTTGGTAAAAATCAAAGGATCGGGAGAATAGTTGCATTTGCACCTCAACAGGAGTAATACTACTAGTAACACACATCCCTTCTTTTCAATTTATTGTAGAAAATAAAACTACAAAAGTGTAATTGCATCAAGGTAGTATGCACATTGTACATAAAAAATCTAACTTTTTGACAAATGAATATATGTTGCATAGAACAAGGCACAGATTCCAAGTCAGCGGTAAAGCCCAAGAATTCCTGATTTATCCCACATAAGAAAATGTTCCACAGCATGTCATTACACACACTATACTCTTGTCTATATTTCTAGCTGAATACGTTCCATGTTCTGTACAACCCCAAAATGTTAGTGTCATGTTAGAATAAATATATGTACACTGTAAATGCAAGGTCATAAATAACTTCATAATACTTCAAATAAAATTAATGAACCATTTGTAATTTCTTGGCGGCAATTCTGAACTGTAAAAAATGAGACTAGTGTAGAAATCCTATTTTGATCAAATTCCAATTAATTAAAAACATAAGGCATAGACGGACAACAATCGTGTCAAAAGTTCAGTTAAATAATTGAACTTTTAAAATAATCCATGGATAATATGTAGACGACAGCATTCAGTGTTAAAGTAACACTTCAACAAGCAAGATAGAGAATTCAGTCAGGACATTTTGCATCGTATCAACTAATAACATCTATTTCTGACTAAATATCCATCAAATATTTTCTTTAAAGTTATGACTAATTCCTTTAGCCTGTTGAAATGACAACATTGAAGTATTTAAGCCATATTGCAAAATGTATTAACCAATTCAAACATTTAGCGGCCTTAAGCACATGCTTGCAGTGCATTAAGTGCGTTAAAACTGGCTTGGTTTAACTGAAGCGCTACAAGGTTATAATGCATACTGCATATGCAAAAAAAAACTCAAATTTTGGATGCAACTGCTCGATAAGAAATACTGCATTCCCAAAGTGAGCTGTGTTTGTATGCAGTGTGGAAACAAAAGTCGCTGAGAAACTGAAAGCAGAATGGTGGGACTCTGACACTCCAAGGCACTCAGACAGTAAGAAGAAATGCGTTCCATACATTCAAAATCAGTTTTTCATTCGGGAAAGCACGCTCGTTGTTTCGCATGCACAGTGTAGTCCAAAAAAACTAAAACAAAACTAAAAAGACTCAAGATGATGACATATTTTGTTTTTACAATTTACGGACATGAGTATAAAACTGTACAGGGGGGAGGGACTCTTTTTTTTTCTAATCTTGAAAGGGTGACATTTGTTTTGGTGTATCGAAATGTCACTCAAGACCCCACCAGCACTTCCATGATGTGGTCTAGCTCAGCGAGGTCCATTTTGAACGTCTGGTTTTGGGACAGAGGGGAGGGCGAACTCCCCCCTCCCCCGCCAAAGGTAGATATGGTCTTGACAAGGTCATCCGTAGTCACCACGGGGGCCATTTTGGAGTTCGGGTTAGCTGAACCGCCGGGGTTGAAGTCATACATGGAGGTGTCGATGTCCGTGAACAGAATGTCGTCCAGGGCAAAGTCTGTGAGGAAGGCCCCGGAGGAGGACGATGTGTCTGTATTGCTGGGTGGAAGGGCCTCGGCGGCTTTCGCAGCACTGCCTTCCTCCTGCATAAGCGGGTTCGGATCCCGAGGGCTCGGGGCTTTCCCCTCATCCTTCGTTCGTTCGTTTGTTCCCGCGGAAGGTACCCGGGTAGTCTGTGAAGGAGCGGCGGGCGAGGGGGAGGTAGCGGAGGTTGTCAACGAGGTCGGACACAGCTCCTCGATCTCCTCCAAGGCCGAGGCAAAGCTGTCTTTGGGCGACGGCAGGGGCGGCGGCCTGGGAGAGGAGTGGGGCTGGAGGCCGGGGTGGGGCGAGGACGGCGGCAAGGCGAAAAACAGAGGCGGGTCATCCTCCAGGAGCGAGGCCGGGGTCAGGCAGGAGTCGAGCGGCGACAGGCCGGGCAGCGACGAGGAGAGGGCGCCGAAGGGCGAGTGCGGGGCTTCGTGGTAGCCTTCGTCCTCCTCCACGGCGGCGCTCTGCGCGGCAGGCGCCACCGAGAAGAAGAGCGCCCTCAGGCCGCCCTCCTCCTTGAACTCGTCGTGGATGCGGCGGATCATGTTGTTGATCAGGACGCGGCGCTTGAGGCCCGGCTCGGCCGCCGTCCGTGGCCCGTACAGCTTCATCAGGGAAATGTTGAGGACCGTCTGCCGCTGGAGGGTGTAGGACACCCGAGAGGGTCCGCCACCCCCCGCTGACAGAACGTCCCCGCCGACCTCCAACTCATCCTCTTCCAGTTTGCGCTTCACACCGTTACCCAACATATATCTGCGGGCCAGAAAGGAGCATCGTCAGTCAAATATATTAGTGAGATACAATAATCATTTACTCGTAACCATGGAAACAAATATATGATATCCACAGTACATACACTACAGTGCTGTACATTTCGCCTTATTTGGAAAGTTTGTATTTGGGCTCTTTTTGTGACTTTTTGGATCAAAGTTATGGCTGGGATCTGGAAGGGAATATGCCATCCCAGGATAATGTGTACAAAACATAAAGGCTGCATGTTATGAAATGAACACTGAAGTCAACAACATTTGACGAATAGGACCTAAGCCCACGTCTGATTTACAGCTGCCTTCTAGACATCAACAAACGATTGCCGTTGATGTTGTCACTGATACTGACAGATTCAAAACGTTCCTTTAGATAAGACGTGTACGTGACGTAGAATTCGTGTGACATTTCAAGTTGTCATTTACAGGAACCTCAAAGAGTTTTCCACACAAGTGAGCCGCTGCCGTGACAACCGATAGGAAAGAGATCTTGACAGTTTAACACGAGGCTCGAGGAGAAAAGCCCCTTTGTTCACGCGCCCTTTTTTGGTAAAAAAAACGCTTTAGTGGAACTAAAACATCTAACGTTCCCTCGTACCGAGGCATACGAGTTTCCTGGAAGTCGGGCCCCGTCGCTTCCTTCAAAAACACAAGTGACAAGAAGTGAGACTGTCGAGCGGCCGCTGACACTGCGTGGGTGTGTGTGTTGGGGGGGGGGTGGTGGGGGTTGAGAGGTAGGTTCGAACATCAGCTGACCGGCTCCCGTGTGAGGTGGAGTCAGCTGACTTCGTGGGTGGCAGACTCCCGACACAGGCTCCCCCTTAACTCAATCAGAACACGGGACACATGTCAGCACAGGAAGTGTTCGGCTTCCGTCCAAACGACGGGAGCGCTTGGATCGACACGCCGCCGCCTCAAAGTTGACGGTCAAATATGGGCATGTTCAAGACACCAGCGCCACCAGAGGTGGACTGTCTAACGTAAGGTGAAAAGGGGGAAAACATCGCTCGATGGATTATCACATCTTATTTCCTCCCAAAAACCCACCATAAAAGATTCCATACATCACATCATACATCTTGCCTCCTGGAGCCCTTTAACATGCCCAATCAAAGCTCAACACATTTTGTCTGTGATTTATCACTCTCATTTGGTGTCAAGTGTCCCTCAGGCAAAGAAAGGAGGGAAATCCACAGTAAAGATAGTAAAAGATAATACTCCAATGCACAACCCACAAGACCGTACACCAGGCCAAGCTAAACTGTCACCTAAGATGGAGTACACCTCTCCTGGAGAGCTTTGTTTCAGCCATGTGTAATTCTATCCCACTGCACAAACTGAGCAGGCTGCTAGAGGTTTGCCTCTTGACTGGTTGGGCAATGTGCTGCCATTGTGAAAGGCCGGAGAAAAAGACAAGATTCGGGATTCCTGTGTCCTAAGTCTATTTTTCCTTCTGCTGCATACCTATATCTCAGTGTGAACGTGTGTGTGTGTGTGTGTGTGTGAGAGAAAGAGAGACAATTTGAAAGCCTCACTCACACACTGATCTTGGACTCTGAATACTGTGAGCACGGCACACCAAATACCCCTAGGCCACACACACACACACACACACACACACACAGGAAGTGCAAGAGCTGCCGGGGCAAGATCCACGCTCGCCTGTTACCATGACGAACATGGTCAGCTGGGAATCCAGAGAGCCAGTGAGGGAGGGAGGTAGGGAGGGAAGGAAGGAGGGGGGAGGATGGACAGATGAGAGAAGGAGGGGGAAGGGGGGGGGGAGGAGAGAGCTGGAGTAGAGAGGCAAGAAAGAACAAATTGTTTCTCCATTCCGCCTGCTATAGCTGGTGCCGCAGCTTAGGGATGAGAGTGAAGGTGAGGGCGAGTTCCGCACGCGCGTGTGCGAGAGGAGCAGTGTGACGTTCACAGGGGTGTGGGCTACACTGTGCGGTAGACGTCTTGACAAAAAATACCAATCGGGACACATCTTCCATGTACCTCCCCCATCCCAAAGCATTATGCAGCCCCCCCCCCTCCACTGCTCTGCTCACTCATTCTTTTCACACGTGGGGCCCTTCGAGGTTGCCATCTGCTGACACTGTCTGAGGACGGGCGATGGGTGGGGAGATAGAAGGATGGATGGAGATAATAGAGTGGACGGGGCTAACAAAGAAAGTAAGGATGGGAACGTGACAGGCAGAGAGAGAGAGAGAGATAGAGAGACAGAGAGACAGAGAGACAGAGAGACAGACAAACAGACAGACAGACAGACAGACAGACAGACAGAGAGAGGGGGAAAGGGACAAATCTGATTGGGGTTAAGACAGCCATTGGCTGTCCATAGGGCGAAAGGCTGCAGCGGCATCAGAGCTAAAGGAGGCCACATACCTTTCTTTTGACCAAAACAATAAGGAACGGTGTCCGATTACGACACCATTACTGCAACATAGCGAGTCCCCTGCCCCATCTCCGTGCTCTGCTCAGGGCCTCATCCAGCTCACAGCAAATGGCACTCGCACAGCTCTTTCGCACGTCCCTGTGTGAACTCCCTCGAACCCCTGGAACGCGTGCGTTCTCACACACACCACCATATCAATAATCCTGCGTTGACGCGGCACGCCTGGAGTGCTCAATTGGAACGCCTCGACGTGTCATTTGATTCTCCTCCGAAAGGGGGTTGGGAGCGCTGGGAGAAGGCCGTATCCCCACCCATGTCTTGCCCCGCAGGCCTCGTCATCAAGAATAGGTGGCCCTGTAGATCTCTGATCAAAAGACGAAGAGTTTGTTTATGGTACTAAGCAATTCTGGCACGTCGCAGTACACGGCCGTGCAGCACAGTCTGAGAATTAGTCATCGACGTTTCGTAGTCGTTTTCCCACACTACCTGCATGTAGGCTGAGCGAGCATTTTAGTTTTGTTTTAAATGTGCCCCAAGGTTCCTGGAAGAGGATAATCCATAGCAGTTAAAGAAGACAAGGATCACTGTTAGGCTCTGGTCATGCGAGAAACCACAGTCAGAAGCCCGGGCGGACTGGCATTAGGTTTTGTTTGCCCAGGTTTCTACTGCAGGCAAGTGGGTGCTTGTAGACCTGATTTATTGGGACTTGTTTGGGAGATGGTGAGTTAGTTTGATTGATTGCAGAAAGGAGGGGATTTCAGAGCCAATTTGGCTGAACTGTTTAGGTGAACTTCCTTTCTTGTCTTTAAGAAATGAAAAAAGGAACAAACACGGTTTACTGGAAACTGGGGCAGCCGGCGTGAGGTTCAAGGAAGGTGGACTTTAGTCACTAAAAGTGAACGCTTCAGTTTTAATAGGCTCCCTCCCTCCCCTTAGTTAAGAGTTACTGTATATTGTCATTTGGCCATCTTTGTAATGTTCCATTGACAATGTCAGTACTTAACAATGATTTCCAAATTTTTCAGATTACTAATGTCTTCAGTCTGCATGCGTCACTATTTCTTGCAGCAGGTCTGACATTGTTAAAAGATGCCATATTTCCAAAGATTAAAATAGAATTTTACAAAAGTCTAAGGAAAAGACACTTTTCAAGTCAATAGTTCCTATAAGAATGCAGGATCCGCAGTTGTTTTGCTGTAAGGTGTGTGAAATAGTTTGAGAATGCATACAAAGGCTTATTTAAACCTTCATTTTTGTGGATTTTAAGTTCCCTAACTTTCAGCCTTATCTTTTCGCTTCCAGAATCCATGGCTCATTAAAAAAAATAAGACGACTTATACTGCAATACTCAAAACGTCCCAAGTCTGTCAATATCTTACAACTATGACACATTGTGGACAAGTCTCAAATGTGAAAAAAAACATCCCCCAGCCTTACCTTACATAATACTCACAAAGTAGCAATTGTACTAAGACCCACATGGACGTCAGTTCTCACTGAACAAAGTTGCACTGGTGATACGCCCCTCCTACTCCTCGTTTAAATGGCACCAACAAGTTATCATGTCGTTGTTGTAGGCCAACATGAGTCCATTATGAAAACCGAAACTACGGTGTGCGTGGGTGTCACCATTGTCACCCCGTCAGAAACAAATACTTCCAGTGAACAGGAATGATTAAGGCTGTGAGTAGACAAATACAGTAATTCACACAAATACCCATCTGCACTTGTACATCCATTATTAACTTCTGGCTTAGTATGCATGTCTTAGGGGACGGGTTTCGAATTTTTTGAGAAGGCAAGCTTAATCATCTCAATACATGAACTGCTGGTGACCCATCTCGAAACCTGTCAGAGCAGCTGCCCCCGACCTCCAAAGCCAAACGCCACAGATATGGGCTGTGATGGGGGCGCCATAGCCTACTCACCGCCACCTGCCACAAAGTACTCAAACGTTCACCTTCTGAACTGTGGGCCATGCGTAACAAAATGTTTCGGAATTAGAAAGCTGCGGGCGCACAGATGTGTGAAAATGTTTAAACAGTGTAATAATGTGTCATAGTGGCCAATATTTGTAAACCTAACAAAAGCAGCGCTTGTGCAGTTACACGAATGCTCAAGACAACAGCCCAGCGATAAAATGCGACAAAATATTTGTGTTTATTGAGAAACAAAATCCAATGTGTTAACTTCTTCAAATATAGGCGACCTGGACATATATAACATTTCGTTATGGCGAACTATGTTTCATTCGAGTGAACAGTAGGACAAGCAGTGAAATCATTAACTTACCACATGTACTTCCAGCAAGGGATTCAAATCCGGCATTGGGGTCAATGTGACGCCAAGAACATATATATGGAAAGGAAAGATGGACATCGAACTCTTCCTGTCGCTCTACACTTGCATTATCCTCGGTGTTCTCCAGACAGTCGCGGATCTTGACACAATGGCGAGCTACCGGAGGCCGAGGAGATCAGTCACCGACCACCACCGTTCACAGAACAGCAGGCACTGAGTATGACGTAAAGTGAAGTTACGTTCTCAACCGACTGTGCTTACTTCGATAAGATCCGCCTCTTCTTCACTTACAAAAATATTTCCTTAAGCATTAAAATTGCTTGGAATCTTTCGTTGCTTAATCTCAAATCAGTTTAAGATCTTTTAGAACGCATATTTCCAAACATATTAAACCTGTAATTCAGCGCAATCGTTGTCATCAAGGCTTCCTTACGAGTAGGCTATTCTACCAACAACACCCACTGTAAGTGTGCAACCACAAATATGCAAAGCATCCAAGCAATTCAACTTTGGACATCTTGGTATTAAATAATCAGGCCCTCTTTGTCAGCTTGAAGCCTTACATGCTTTGAGAATGACCATATTGTAATTTACAAGATGCCTGTGTAGCACCTAAATCCAGGCATCAAAATCGATATTTAAACTAATTTACTAAAATCATTAGTGAACATGGCTATAGAACAAGGTCCATTCTTCCTCGTATGGTGACAGACTTGCCTTGTAAACCACATAATATTTGGAGACATCTTATGTCTAAAATAATTTCTCTAGTCAGAATCATTCAACATATCATGTGTTATATCCTCATAACACAAGTTTTTTTTAATTTATGTTTTTACATTTCTTAGAGACAACGGAAGCTAATACAGAATGAAATGCCATTCAAAAGGGCTGGTTACAGGTATAAAAAAAAACAATGTATGGGGACACTTTTCAGTTTGGAAAGAATGACGTGATAATCCTACTCCATTCTCAGGCAGCTGTTCAGTAGTATGGTGGTTACCCCCAAGTTAGGCCGAGCATGACATAATTGCCACCAGATGGCAGGAATAAAAAGCAGTGGATTTTCCAACACCAGCCAGCAGCTGATTCCCCTCACAGATATAGGAGATGTGGTGATTCCATCTGTGACCAAGGATACACATCATCCACAGCTCTTGAGGCATCCCATATGGCAGAAGATACAAGATCCTAACCCATAAGACATAGTGTGCAATATAGTTTATGATAGAAACTGCTGGGAATTCCCTGCGGTCTAAGTCATGCTAGATGGAAAACGGTTTGACGACAAAGGTTGTTCGTTTTGCTCGTGCAGAGTAACAAGGAAGTACCACCAAATCCCTAGGCCAGAATTGTTTCGCTTTTGCAACTACTGTGCAACCGGAGCTTGTCTTACAAACTGTGCTTTGATAATTACCCCTTCTAATTCAACACAGTGAAGGACACCAGCTGAGGTGACAATGCCAGAGACACTGGTGGAAAGAAGCAACAGCCAGGTCTGAGTCCTCTGTCTCGTTGGCATGGGCGAGAGAGAGGCCATCGGGGTTGCCACAGCCAGAGCCTCTCTCCTATTTTTGGGCCTGGCACCGGTTCAGATAGACAGTTCTGCTGGGGCTCGCGTGGTCATGGTCACCTTCTCATGTTTCACCATCCACCCACAGACCTGAGACTGAACAGAGGGGCTTTAGGACCATAACTCAGGCCCAATCAGAGGTCCCACTGCAGGAAATGGACATCTTGTTACGCGTGGCTTGTAATTACGCATGGAAACGACTTTTATAGGCTTGAGTGAGCAATGGAGGTCTCGGGGATACCTCTGAATGGACCAATCCGAGAGCGATTGAATCAAAACAACTTTGGTGGTACCCAACTGGACTGGAGGAACGGGGAGACAAAAACCAAGAGTGGAGTGTGATTTGTTGTACTATTGAGCAACTGGAAGCAATTTTAGTTAAGCATAGTCTGAAAATGAGGAGAGGGGGGGACTTCAGACTAAAACGGGTGAATTAATTTCCCCTAGATAGAACTGGTTTGATCTTTGACAAGTCCTGAGTTAGTTTGACTGTAAATGCTTGAGCCCCTGCCACAGAGACCTCTGGTGCCTGTTCCACCACACAGAAACGCACGACTGGTACAAAGCACTCTTTTTATTTATCACGTTGCCACGGAAATCGAGGCAGACTCCCTTCCCAATTCCCCTCCATTGGTACAGATATGTAGACTCCAACTAAAAAAAGAGCCACAGAGGTTTGGGATTAACTCAGGGGGTCAGATGGCTGAGAGGTTAGGGAATCGGGCTATTAATCAGAAGGTTGCCGGTTCGATTCCCTGGCCAAATGACGTTGTGTCCTTGGGCGAGGCACTTCACCCTACTTGCCTCTGGGGTAATGTCCCTGTACTTACTGTAAGTCGCTCTGGATAAGAGCGTCTGCTAAATGTAAGTGTAACTCTTGAGAACCCCTGGACTCGCCCTCCTCTCCATCCTGCACCGGGAGATGATTTTAGGGGCCCACGCAAGGATAAGAAAATGAGCGACTGTGTTTTTTAAACCTATAGCTCCGAGCATCCATCCATCCCCCTTGTGTTTTTCTCTCTTTTTCTCTTACCTGGTCTTACCACCTATCGTTGATTTAGTTTGACCAAAGCAACTAGGCTACTGTGAATTCTGGCCAAGGAATGAAAATAAAAGTGTGTATCTTTAGAAAGTTGGGCATGAAGGTTAAAAGTAGAACAGTCTTTTCGTTTAGCAGCCGAATTAAAATAGAAACAGACTCGGCAGTACATTTAGATAGCATGTATCGTTCATGAAATACAGTACAAATATTTTCCCTGGAGCTCACTACTTGGCTTAATTTAGTGTTAAAGATCTCCAACGCAAACAGACGACTACCTATTTGAGTTCCAAACAAACTAAGACGCACTGTAGAGATGTGACTTTACTAGTCCGTTTAGCTATGCATTATCTAGCACAAGATAATGACTGAGTCTATTGGGACAGTCAGGAGTGAGTTATGTTTGTTTACGGGCTGTGTGACTACTCCGGGCGAATGTATATGCATATGTAGGTTAAGTAAACACTCAAGTCAAAAGGTTGTGTTTACCATTTTGCACTCTTCGTGCCATCACGAACCACAAGAAGTACATTTTCTTTTGTGTGCTTATCTTGACCTATATAGATCAGCTAAAAAAAACAAACAGGTGTGAATATCACATAAGTAGGAAGCCTAGATTAAAAAGAACAGGTGTCATTCACATTAGTCAGGCGTCGTTCGTCATGCGGATTCAAATTCGTGGGCGCTCGAGCGCTAGGCCCCGGTGTCGAACGGTAACACAGTTTTGATGCATAATGCTCCGAGCTGTCCACTGTGGCCGGAACATACGCAGCCACGCGGGCAGTCATCGCGGACCGCTGTTGTCAGAGCAGCCTGCTCAACACTGAATCATCCACAGAGGACTTTACTGTGTGCTTTGCTGCACACTTGGCTATTGTTCGGGAGGGTGTCGAGCATCCAAATGGGACCCTTCTGGGCCAGCGCGCACTCTCACTGGTTGGACTTGGCACAGTGTCACTCTCCTTCCCCCCTGACACCTCCAACAGAATCTGATGATGTTAAACGACAAACTGTTGGGCAACGCTCTAACCGGGTGCACAAGCTACTTGGCTGAGAAGGGGATGAACGAGTCACCATTGACATAATGGGGGTTTGACTATCTTTATTTAAACACGCACCCAGCTCAGATTGCCTTTTCAGCTAAGTGGGTATTGTCTCTTCGCACTGAACTTCACACATGGGCTCGCTAGCTCCCCTTTTTCCTTCCCCCTTCTCTTCGCCCTCCCTTTTCTCTTTTAGTATTCTACCTTCAGGGCTTCTTCAGTAGATTGGGTGAAAGGCTACAGCCTCTACAGCTGTCACAGATGCTTTCCCCCTTCCATTGCCCGGCAACCGAGAACAAATAAAGCCGGCAAACAGGCCCAACCACTGCCCCCCCCCCACACACACACACACACACTCCCCCTCTCGCTCCAAACCATCTCCCTAACCCCCTCCTCTCTCCGCCCCCTCACTCCCTTAAAACCTCACGCCGAAACATCTAGCTCTTTGTCTGCGCCGACCGACTGAATGTATGTTTTGTTTTCACTTAAAAGCAAATTGGGCTTGTGCCTAAAGGAGAGGACTGTGGGTGAACAAGGACCTGACTTCACATCGCTTTTTTCTTCTTTTTTTTTCTTCAAACTATACTTGCTTGACATAATTATGGAGGGCTGGTGGGGGGAGGGCACATGCAGCACGCCAAGCAGTTAAGAGTGTGCCTTTTCTTCAGTCTGGGTGCTTGTGTCTGAGGGGGCTCTGTTGGGTAACACCAGGGCACGTTTGGAGCGACGGGCATCACGCCACCTCGACTGCACTGTTGAGTGTGCCAGATGTTAATCAAACTGGCACACAATGTGTACCGATCTCGGGATGATCTGGCATGCACACGTGTTTGTTTTACAACGCAAATTCCACAAAGGTTAAAACGCAGTACAGGTTAAGGGGGTATCGATCCACCGGCAACACTTTATGGTAATCTCAACATAAACCTTCATATATTAGTGAGTTAATAATGACTGACGCATGGCAAAGTTACTGTACTTTCCGAAAGATGTTTGCAAAGTGTGATGATGGAACGGAATAACTGAGTAATAGGTAAAGTTCAGTGTCAGATTTCAAGTGCTGCAACTGCAGTATGAGACATGTTGAGGCTTGCAGGCCAATAAGAGCTAATGGTGACCTCTATTGGCACACAGTAGTAACTGATTCCCAGATGGTTTGACAACTCTTGGCTTGTTTTGTGTAGTGAAACATTGGTATACTAGTTATCTCTTCATAATTGTATGAGCCACTCATTCATGTAAAGTTACTGTAGGTAAAAAGAACATTTAGTTTAGATGTGTTGGAAAAGGCTAGTAAAAGTTCCAGTAAAAATAATAATAATTGAAACAGCACCCTTTAGTGGGGACTACTATATCTAGGGCAAAGATCAGCGTACCTTGCAGTTTAAGAATACTTTCCATTTAGAAACTATGCAATGTGACAAATGAATGTGTATAGAAAGAAACCCCAATGAGACCATTGTTTATCAAAGATCTCCTTCATTGTTTAATAGTAGACATTGTGCCACAAAAATGTAATGTCCGCAGCCACAGATCACGTGCCGAGATTATGAATTCCAGCTACTTGTCATGTCATTCATTTCACTTGCCTCTCTACAGGATTAGTTAACTCTTACATATATGTATAAATATATACAGTTTGAAGATTAGATTTTTTTGTTGTTGTTTGGATCGTGAATCTTTGTTGTGCTGTTGGTTGAGAAACATAAGCCGAAGGGAAAAAAACAAACTGCATTCGACACCGCTAACGTAGCCCATGGTAATGTAGCATCATGGATGTCAGCTGACAAAGAAAAACACATTGGCTAATATATACAGGAATGTTTCCTACTACTGTATCACATAAATTAACCCATCTACGAAATAAGAGCAAGTCGCTAGTAAGTCTATTCTATAAAGCATAAAGGATATGCAAACCACACAGCGCGCCAAAGGCATATTGTATCTTGCCACACAAGGCACTGGCACATCGATTGGGGGCAACATTGTGACGCTGGACCAAATGACATTAATGTCCCTCTCCCCCCCCGCCCCTCAAAAAGATATTTGGACTGATGACAGTGCGCAAAATGTGCTTCCGTCATGAGCGCATTCCAGATGCATTATGTGTGTGATCTGTTGGGCCAACAAACATGATGCTAATTAAGCATGTGCTAACAATTGAAGTGCTTACTAATTCTTCTTGGAAGGATATACAGTCCATGTCATGCTGCTAATCACGGTGAAACAATACACAACCATCTTAGAAAAATGACTTTTTCTACCTGAAGCATGTTGGGCAAATTATTGTTTGACTTCACGTTCTCTCATTCATAATTTGTTTCTAAGCATTTAAAATGTTGAATTCAATGTTGCCAGAATTATTAGTGTGTATATGTGTATCCATGTATGTGTGTGTATGAATGTGTGTGTGCGTGGTTAGTATGTAAAAAAAAACCCAGAGCCCAGTTGTTTCTGTAGGTGTGGATGGGCTTACCGTTCTATTGCTGACCTTGTCTGGAGGTGGGGGGGGACTTTTTTTTCTCTGGTATTGCGGCTGCACACACAATTACAACCCAGTTCACTCAGTCTTCCCTCTCTCCCTCTCTTTCCCTCTCACTTACTTTCTACTTCCCTATTTCTGTTCTTATTTCTATCCCTGTGGAGCTTGCTAACTTTTGAGATAGGTTAGGGGTGGGGGTGGGGGGGGGTGGTGGAAGGAGGGAGGGAGGGACGAGTGGAAGAGCATTAGGGTTTGCGGAGGCTTCAGCAGCAGCCCCCAGAGGAGGTCTTGACTGGCGTGCTTTGGATCTTGACGTTGGACTTCTCCGAGCCGCCGGCGGTGGCACCGGGGCCCATCCGCTTCTTAATCTCGGCCGCCATGGTCATGAAGGCCTGCTCCACATTAGTGGCACTCTTGGCGCTGGTCTCGAGGAAGGGGATCCCCAGGTTGTCAGCAAACTCCTGACGGAGGACACGGGGAGAAGAGGAGCATTGAGAACGCCAGAAAGGGTGAGATAGGGTAGAGGGAAAAGAGAGAGAGAGGAATGAATGTGATGATGAAGGGGGATAAATAGATCAATGGGAAATGTCAGGAAATGCTGACCCCTCCGCCTACGGCGTGCGTGATCAATACCTTGGCCGTCGTGTAGTCCACCACCTTCTTTGTCGTCAGGTCACATTTGTTGCCTACTAACAACTTGTTGACATTCTCACTGGCGTAACGGTCTATCTCCTGTAGCCACTGTTTGACGTTGTTGAAGGACTCCTGGAGACGCCAGATGAAGGGGGAAATACAGAAGATGACAACTCGGCACCTAAACATCTAAATCCACGATGTATAGTCGTAAACATGCACATTACTAAACATCTGGAAAATATCATAAGATCTCGTAACAGATGGAGAGGGAGGGGATCCCTCTCCATCTGAGGGAGGGAGGGAGGAAGAGAGACAGAGATAGAGAGAGTGTGGGAGTGAGTGAAAGAATAGGATCAACTGACCTGGTCTGTGACATCATAAACTACAATAATGCCATGTGCTCCTCTGTAGTAACTAGACGTGATGGTACGGAACCGTTCCTGGCCGGCTGTATCCCACTAAAGAAAAGTGAAATCAGTCACACAATGAGACAAAATACAACCGAATGTGTCATTTAAAGGGAACACGACTCAATCAATGTGCCCTACTCCTTTGTTTGCTTACGATTTGAAGTTTGATGGTCTTCCCGTCCAGCTCTATGGTCCTTATCTTGAAATCCACCCCAATAGTACTAATGTAGCTCTCTGTGTAGGTGTCATCCTGGAGGGGAAAGCGAAAGTGTGAGTTAATCTATTCGTGGAACGTGGTAGGCTGGTTACACACACAACAGGCAAGGCAGTACTTACGGCAAACCGCAAAAGGAGGCATGACTTTCCAACGCCAGAATCGCCGATTAGAAGCAGCTTGAATAAATAGTCACTAAAAGAGCAGGGCAGATATTTCACATATTTCGTCACCCAAGTGTCCATGACCATTTCTAACAAATAGCATTTTAAACACAAAAACTAGATAAAGTATACTCTATGCGTATTACATATTAGGCTACCGGAATATATTATGAATGTAGTTAATAATGTGTAATATATATATATATAGTGTAATAATATAGTCTATATGCTAAGGTAACTGTCCAATTGTAAGACATTTGACTGTGTGACAATCGAATACGTGACAAAGTGAGCTCTACCCCTGGAGCTTAATGTCTAGCTAACTAAACGACAGATTATGAACTAGCTCCCTTTCTTTTACATTTGCTTATCGTATGTGATGTAAAAGTTAGAGTAGTGGTGTTAAATTGGCTGAAATGTCAAGTTATTTAGACTCATGACTTAGTTGAGCTTAGCTAGACTAGCCAGTTGTGTTAGCAGTCAACAACTTCATTAGACAGCTGGCAAACTAGGCTAGTCCGCTAACAGCAAAACATCAACAAAGCAAGTCGATTTACCAATAGCTATGGACATGGACATGCTAGGCTAACACAGACGCGTCTATTGCTAGTAGTTAGCTAGCTGGTGCTAGCTTGTCTAGCTAACGTTTGTACTCGAATTCCGACAGATCAGTCAAAGTATTAACATTAAAATCCATTAAAGTAATCTGAAATCGTTACTTCTAACGTGTCTACGTCAAATTGGTCTACGTTTAGCATGACATTAGCTAGCTGCTATCGCTCAGTGTGTACATTATGTCAGTAAAAAGACAAAGCAGCTGACGTTGGTTTTACATAAACGCTAGCGAGCTACACTAGCTAGCTAGCAACCTTACACTAAAACCAAGCTGTCATCGTCACCAAAAAGTGGCACTTACTATTCAGGATTCATCGTTGACTAAACACGATTATCAGTTATTACTTCAGGTACTGTTATTCTTTGTCGTTGATAACCTTGATATATATAATCCACTGAAAACGAACGCCTTTAATCTAGAACAACTAAACTAGTTTGCTAGGTTGTCGCAGCGAGAACAGCATAATCGAATCAAATATGGCTGCCAGGCTCACCAGGAAATACCAAACTCAGAGGATCATGGATATTGTAGTGTACATACAGGGATACAATCGAACGAAACTGTGCTTTGGTCTAGCTAGGTCTCTTACCAGCCAGGGTCAGTACAATGTCATGAATGTCACATCGTGTGATTTATAATCATTACCTACCAAAACGTAATCTCAAATTAGCTGCAGGATGTTATAAGGAATATGTTATAAATTAGATAATAAGAAAGTGTTTTGGAACCATAGATGTTCTGAGAAACGTATTACAGTAGGTGAATTGTCCAAACTAATTGCACTATTTGTTAAATGGTAAAGACGTTGATCCCCATTGTTTTTATAAGGATAGAGAGACTGCAGAAGTTCAGAACAGAAGTTCGCCACTGACTCGCTGGGTACCGTCAATGTTCTGTTTGTTTCTGTTAAAAAAACACCTCGAAGTTGGCCTACTCTGTTTTCAAATGTGGAAAAAAATATAACAATGAAATGGAAAAATGGCGTACTTTTTGTCATCGAATTTGGGCAAAGAAAGCAGACATTCATAAAGGTGTATAAAAAGGCGTTGCCACTACTTTACTCTCATAGGTGGTGTGCAACATGGGCATGTGTCATACATTCCGGAAGAAGCCCTTTTGCTTTAGTGCCGGGGTGGTGATTTCCGCCTTGACGAAGAAAGTTGTGCAGAGGAGGGCTACTGGTTTCAGGATTCGTAAAAATGGACAGCCAGGGAAGAAAAGTAGTCGTTTGCGACAATGGAACCGGGGTAAGTTCCTATGCAGAACACAGTGTGTCATGATAATATGTGCATACCGGCTTATCTGTGGCCGATTTTGACAGTAAAGATGAGAATGATCAGAAACAGGAAGTAACATTGCTTACTAGCCTATTTCATCGTTGGCTAGCTAGCTTATGTGGCTAGTGTTGACTGGGTGGGTTGTCAAAGGAATGTGTCTGTCAGCTTCATCTGCTGAATTAGCTATGCATTCTCTACGAATGTATGTACATTTGTGTTTTAGGTTGAATGTGGCCAAATGCATATCGACGTATTAGCCATCAGACTGTTTTGTAACTACTGTAAATCCAAATCAGGGTAGCTGTCAATTAAGATTTTATCTCCTGCTGACATTGCGAACTGAAATCTGCTAACGTTAGCCTGCTAGCTAGCTGGCTAGCTGATATACCTTAAATAAACCATCGTAGTTGGCGCTCCCAAAACGGTACTATATTCTATTCTCACCATCAATTCCACCTAAATGCCATCATTGTGCCACGGTCGATACATTGTAGAATTAACTGTACGGCTTTGTGGTATCTTTGTGGCTATACAGAACGGAAGCACGAGCTAAATAGCTCGTCGGCTTCTCCCTTTGCCCGTCACCACATGCTTAATGCTCACCAATACAACGTGGAAGGACAGACATTGTTAAGTAATACAAATAACTAATGCTTTTTTTAATAAACACGTCGACAGACACTTCTGAAATCCTATAGTATAAATACCTAGCAACTGTTCACAAAGGATGTCGATTTTATAGCCCCGCCCTCGTCGAACCTCCTTTGAACTTATAGGAAGTGCCTGACAAGCATCTTTGGCGTTTAATTGAATACTTGGATACAATCTGATTAACCTATACATTGTAAGAATGTTATCTTTACACAAGGGTTATTTTAATGTCTGCTCCGCGAAATATATGACACATTTGTTATATAGTACGAGCTACTATGAAGTGGTCTCGAGCTGTAGATCGTAGAGCGCATGTCTTATACTTCAGGAGAGAGGAAGTAAGAAATCTTTCTTCCATGTAAGGAGTTATCAGAACAATTGCTATTCGCTTATAAATATGTCGGTCGCGGTTATTTGTTTATTCCAATTGGGGTTTATTTTGTCAAATAAAAATATAAAGATAACCTAACGTAAACTCGTACATATTTTTGTTGTACTAGTCAGCACCTTTTGGGTTACAGAATTGACACCAACTACACGGGGTGTCACAATGTCGACTCTACATCCTTTTGCTCGAATCTTGCAGCTACCAGGTGGCTATTTATAGTTGGGTTGACCGAACATTTATCCTTGTGTAAATTAAACTTGATCCTTTTCAAAACGAAATTTATAATTAAGCTCACAATACCTCTTGGGCAGTAGCCTAATATATACATGTTAAAAACATGATTTGAGTATACGAAAAGGCAATTAATAACCAATACGTTAGAAGATACAGGATATAAGCATTGTATGGTTTACCTAATCCCTCAGATATGCTGCAGGTGAAGCAGGTCTGGAATTGATTTGGAACTGATAGCACTGCTGTGTACCTCCCGCCTTCCTGAAAGAGTTTCAGAGACTCAGCCAGTTAGAGTGGATTGTAAAGTCTGGCCAGTTTGACTGGAGCATTACTGCACTATTGATGTGTCTAGGCACTGAATCAATGGTCTGAAAGGCGATTATAATGAAGACTAAAAGTTGACAGCCTTTTCCTGTATATTCACTGATGTTTGGTCAATGACGGAAGGAATGGATATTTTTTTAGACTTATCATATAACCGTAAATCAATCAAATAATTCAAAGGCCGAGGCAATCAAAATGTGCGTGGTTGCTGCAGTTTAAACAGCAAAGACAATCACAGTTTATAAATGTTCGTCTCTCTCCCTTCTATCATAGTTTGTCAAGTGCGGCTATGCAGGCTCCAACTTCCCAGAGCACATATTCCCTGCGTTGGTTGGCAGGCCAATCATTCGCTCCACAGCCAAAGTGGGAAACATTGAAATCAAGGTAAGAATCCATAGGCTTCATCTATAGGCTACTTCGAGAAATGTCTCTGTGTGTGTTTCAGATCTTACAAACCAGCTGTGTTCAAAACCCAAATGTGTTCACACCCATTATCTAAAGTCTACTTGCATCATTCCTGTCGGTCAGGGTTATTTTTTCCTTGAAAGGAAATAGTTTTAGTGTCATCAATTTGCCCCTCTATGATTTCACACGTACCCAATTCATGAGTACTGACTCAATGAAGAGGGAAGTGCTCAAATGTCTGCCCGTGACTCATGTTGGAACAAACCTACAAGACTACGAAACGACCATCTGCCCAGAGATGCCCTGTTGATTTCTTTTCAGACCAACCGCTTGATTAATGCAGCATGTTAATCCGATACACCTCACTTTGCAATTATATGTGGTCATTCCTTCTACATCCTCATTTGTGTCGAGTATCTTTCTATGTTGGTCTCCTCGGGCACACGCGCAGAACAATGAATATTTTCACTATTTGTTGACTTATTCTCGATTTCACACCTGAACTTGAGGTGGATAGTGTTACTCATTAACGTTTCATCTTGATTAGTGCGTATTTATCTCCAAATAGGCGGAGCATGCTTCACAAACGCACACATCCACACATTTCACATGTGACAAGCTCCTCTGTTCTTCCTCCATCTTTTGACCTTCTTCCACCTGTCTCTCTCTCTCTTCCTCTCTCGCTCTCTTCCTCTCTCGCTCTCTTCCTCTCTCTCTCTCTCTCTGGTTGAGGTAGAATAACAGAAAGATGGTAAGTGTGAATGGGGTGTGCTTGCGTGAGTTTTTTCACTTACTCGGGCTCTGTTGTCTGCTCTCGATGGCGGCAGAGGTGAGCCAGCTTGTCGTCTTCTCCAATCAAATGGATTCTCTCGACTGTGGACTGTTTTTCATTAACATGACTTCTATGTTCGTCTTGCCAACCATTTGTTGTCATTGTGTTTCCTTTTAAACATTTGACTAACACATTTGAACATGTGAAATGCTTTCGGCTGCAGCTTGGACGGCAATAATTGCAGAAGGAAATCGTGATGGTTCTGGCAGCCTCACAATCTTTGCATCAGTCCACTGTCCTCATGACACTGATCACATACTTAACGTCCACACAACACAAGGGGGACCTGTGGGTGAGGAGGTGGAGGACTAAAGTAGGAGTTTGCTGAGTTTTGCTGACTAACTTCAATTTAGGAAAAGACCTGAGTAACTTTCATGTATTGTGGCATGTGAGTTTTGAGGCTTAGATCTAGTTCCTCTTTGAGGGATTGCATCAAGTGTGTTCTGCAGTGTATTTTGAGGTGACTCATGTCCAAACACGACAACCCCCAGTGTTATAATCCTCTATCCATCTATCGAGCCTAGTGTGGTCTGCAGCCCACTCTCCACGTGGCTATTAGAGCGTTTCGAAGCCGTAACCGTTTGTGGCTAACTTGACCTTTGACACGTGCTCCTTTCAGGACCTGATGGTAGGGGATGAGGCCAGCGAGCTGCGCTCCATGCTGGAGGTGAACTACCCCATGGAGAACGGCATCGTGAGGAACTGGGACGACATGAAGCACTTGTGGGACTACACCTTCGGCCCCGAGAAGCTCAACGTCGACTCGCGCAACTGCAAGATCCTGCTCACCGAGCCACCGATGAACCCCACCAAGAACCGGGAGAAAATTATCGAGGTGAGCGCGTGGAACTATTTTTTTGTTTTTTGTTTGAGCGATTTATCCCCACACACACACACAAGTCCCATTGTTTTAAATCCTTTACAATAGAGGATCCAAAATGGAGGAAGACTTTTACATTTGAACATGGCACCGGCAATCCCTAAATGGATCAGTGTGTACGCTGGGAGGGAATACTTTGTTGAAACACTCTAATTCCTCAAGCCAGACCCATTTAGTGCTAAAACTAAAAGGATATTTTTAAGCTTCAATAGTGTAGTGATTCCATAGCCTTAGGTGGATGACCCCTATATACATACCACTCAGAGTAGGCACTTAAAAGTTGTTCAGTCCCTGCACTTATTATTTGATTCACAAACGTGTTTATTCATTCAACAGGTGTAGTGAAATGTGTTGTACATTAAGGACTCACTGCACTTATTCTTGATGCCAACTAGGCAAAACCCCACTAGATAGGGTCAGGAGGGTACATCTCCAAACTGCCATTTATTCTGACTAACAGCCCTAGCAACCGCTCTCTGTGGGCGTCAGTCACTGTTTATAAATGATTCAGGCCAACCTCTGAGGGATGTCAATATAGAGCTAAATGCGTGGTGCCCTGGGCAACCATTTGAACCTCTTCAAAGACTATAAACCTATATAAAATCTGTTGCAAAAGATGTTTTAGGAACGTTTATGATTTCTGGGTTATTTGTCCTTTGTGTTTGCTTTTTGTTCCCATGGCAGTTGACAGATTTTTGAATTTGAAGCCATTTTGTGGGCCAGTCACATGAATTGACACACTTTTTTCTGTCTTGCTGCAGGTGATGTTTGAAACGTACCAGTTCTCAGGAGTTTACATCGCCATCCAGGCTGTGCTCACGCTCTATGCTCAAGGTAGGTTTCCCACTTGAAAGCCCAACGAGGCCACAAAAAGGAAGATGGCTAACCTAAGGGAGACTGTAAAATGTGACCTCACCGAGTTATGCGGAGCAGATATCAAAGGGCCCAAGTGAAGCTTCAGCCTCCATCCTCATCAAATACCCGTTTGGAATTGTGATCTTTCTTTTACCGAGATCGAGACTCGGCCGACTAGAGAAGCGTGTCTGTCAGCATTGGGCTCCGTCTGACACAGCTGCAGGAGGAACACAGTCTTCCTGTGTGCGACCCTCATGTATGACCCTTTCACTGGCGACACCAGAGTAGAATTTGCAGTCGCCGGTAGTTACCTCGTACTTTCTCCCTCGCGCCCGGTCATCGCGTAGTGGACCGGTTCGATGAGAAATACGCGTGCTTTGACTTGTGGCGGAAAATAAGTGTGGCGCGAGGCTATGTCATTGCGTGCGGTGATCATCGGCTCCAAGCAATACGACGCGTGAATGTTATTTGATGTTATTGTACAGAATTAAAGGGGGAAAGATGAGTTTGGGGTTATACTCATGGCCGTTGTTGTGGTCCTTCAGGTCTGTTGACTGGTGTGGTGGTGGACTCCGGCGATGGCGTCACCCACATCTGCCCCGTGTATGAAGGGTTCTCGCTGCCCCACTTGACCAGACGCCTGGACATCGCAGGAAGGGACATCACACGCTACCTCATCAAGGTCGGCCTTCAATGTCACCACCTCTTGGCTTCCTTTGCCACTCCTCCCTTCATGCGTTCCCTATTTTTTTATTTAATATTTAATAAGGGGACATGGGTAGGTTTACCATCGAAACATTTTAAAAGCTAAACCTGACCCCAACCAAATTCAAGATCACGTCATAATTTCTTCGAGGCAGCACAAAGAAAGGCCCTGTTTGTAAAATGCCCTCCGTTTTCCTGACCTGTGGCCTTTTTAATTCAACTCTGCTCTCCAGTTGCTGTTGTTGAGGGGCTACGCCTTCAACCACTCGGCCGACTTTGAGACGGTCAGGATGATGAAGGAGAAGCTGTGCTACGTGGGCTACAACATCGAGCAGGAGCAGAAGCTGGCTCTGGAGACCACCGTGCTGGTGGAGTCCTACACGGTCAGTATCGCCATCCCGCACCGCACCTTCCCGCCTAACCGCTTTAGGTTTCTCCCTCCAGTAGAGTCGTAGTTTCCACTTCCATTTTCCTATCTGGACTTATCTACGGTAGAATCCTCGGAAAGGTCGAGGGGGGGGGAAATATCTCTTTTGTAGCCGTTCCAATTTGTTCCCCTGGCGAGGACGACCTCGTACTTGACACGCAGTTTGTTTAGGTGTTCGACTGTTGACATCTCCTGAGGTCAGTGGGTTGACGATGAGGGTCAAAATGGAAACGGGGAGGAGCAGGAGACCTCGTTGTCCAGGGGGGTGGGGAGGGGAGGAGCAGGAGACCTCGTTGTCCAGGGGTGGGGAGGGGAGGAGTGGGAGACCTCGTTGTCCAGGGGGGTGGGGAGGGGAGCTCTGGGAGCCCACAGGATACTCGACCCACGTGCACACATCCCTTCACGACTCTCCGAGGTAAACCGCAAGAGAGCCGCGAGTCCCCGAGATGTAAACCATCGGAGTGGAATTTTCCGTACGTGAGGTCCAGCACACCTCCCCGTTTCCCACACCAAAATCGTCTAGAGACACGGGCCCGAGGCGGGACGGAACAAGGAGCACCACTGTAGCGTTGGAAGAAGGGCTCTGCCCCAACCCGCCCCTCCCAGCCCATCTACGGGCTTGACATCATTTCCTGTGCGGGCCAGACTCCCACGCCACGTGCTGTACTGGTTTCTGTTTCCTTCTCTGGTCTCCAGACGCCGAGCCGTCAATGGCTCCTTTATGCTCCCTCCCACAGTGTTCCGTCACGCTTTGTAAAAGGTCTTCTGTGTCAGGAGCTTCGTCCACAGAGGTTCGGCTAGCTCCTCGGTGTCGCTGGCCCAGCTAGCCATTGTCCAAACACGGCCTGTTGTTGTTTGCCAGATAACGTCGACATGCGTTACCGGTATACTTTTAAGGCACTTCAGATTGGTGGGATTAAGTCCAAAGTTGTCTTTGGTAGCCACGACACTGTCCATAAAGCCTGTCTTGATTAATTCACCTATAAATGTTTCTGGTTCTGTTAAACTAAACATGAAAATCGCCTTTTTTGAAACACATATTTTATCACACTTATGTTTAACACATTGATCCTGGTCTTGATTTGGATTATTATTTGCTTAAAATATATGGTGGTAAAATCCAATATCTTTTTGGCCTAAGTGGTGAAAAACATAACAAGAAATGGTGGGACATGGTGGTGCACTTCATCACAAGGAAGGGTTGTGTATGATAATTGGTCATGGTCATGTATCACTTTGAGCATTTCGGGGAACCCCAAAATGAATATTCATGACAAAATGCCTTCCTCACAACCTTTCACCTGAAAGCATTTTTTTCTGCTAATATAAAGGGGTGGGCTAAGGTGAAATTGGTTTGTTGGATCAGGTGGCTGAGCGGTTAGGGAATCGGGCCAGTGATCAGAAGGTTGCCGGTTCGATTCCAGGCTGTGAAAAATGGCGTAGTGTCCTTGGGCAAGGTGCCCTACTTGCCTCGGGGAATGTCCCTGTACTTACTGTAAGTCGCTCTGGATAAGAGCGTCTGCTAAATGTAAAATGTAAATGTACTCTTCAAGGTAAACAATTCGACTGTATAAAGCTGGAGAACACAAAGGCAGGCGTAAGGTGGCGACGTTGCCGTGTAGGCTGACCCTGTGGTCCACCTCCTTTCCCAGCTCCCCGACGGCAGGCTGATAAAGGTCGGCGGTGAGAGGTTCGAGGCCCCCGAGGCTCTGTTCCAGCCCCACCTCATCAACGTGGAGGGCGTAGGAGTGGCCGAGCTGCTCTTCAACACCATCCAGGCGGCCGACATCGACACCAGGTACCTCGCGATTTACCGCCCTGCCCTCCGTCCACTCTGTTGGACCGTTGGGAGAAATCTGCAGTTACTAATGTTGGAGAAGGGCTCGCCTCCCCCAACGCTTCTGATCTTGTTTTCTCTCTCTCTCTCTCTCTCTCTCTCTCTCTCTCTCTTTTTCTTCTTGCTTCATCTTGTCCTCCTATACATTCGTCTTTGGTCGATGCCATTGTATTTACGAACGCCCTTCTTCTTCTGCTTCCTCCCGTCAGGTCCGAGTTCTACAAGCACATCGTCCTGTCCGGCGGCTCCACCATGTACCCCGGCCTGCCCTCTCGGCTGGAGCGCGAGCTCAAACAGCTGTACCTGGAGCGCGTGCTGAAGGGAGACGTCGATAAGCTCTCGGTGAGAACGCGAGCGCCTGTCGCAAACCCACGTTACTCATGTATATCTCCGGATGGCATGTTTGAGGTCCATTTGTGAATGAACTGCATTTGCAGTCTGCAGTGTATAGAGATCGTCAGAACACGAAATCTGTGAAAGGGTGCGATGCAGTCGTTCGATGGGCCACCAGGAGGCAGTGTGGTCTCAAGTGGGGGATACGAGTCAAGAACTCGCCTCGAACACTGAGGAGTAACTATCTTTGTCATGGGACCGTTTTTTTTAATCATGCGCTTGACAACGAGATGAAAACATAATGTCTCATTGTCCGCTTTCCCGGCACCCCAAGACGCTTCCTACTCGATTTGGCACAATGATTGCCCGTTTGCAGCATCTGCAACGAAAGAGGCCTTCTTCTAGTTCAGTGAGATGGCTTTCCAACCTATAATTATAAGACAATCTAACACCTATTTTTAGTCCGAGGGAGAGGGGGCGGGCTAATGGACATTTCTCCCCCTCCTCTTAACACGCCACCCTTCTTTTGAATTTTCCGTCTCCTTGCAGAAATTCAAGATCCGGATTGAGGACCCCCCCTCGGCGCAAGCACATGGTGTTCCTGGGCGGGGCCGTGCTGGCAGACATCATGAAAGACAAGGACAACTTCTGGCTGACGCGAGAGGAGTACCAGGAGAAGGGGATGCGCGTGCTGGAGAAGTTGGGCGTCACCGTCAGATAAAGCGCCCCCCCCCCTTCCAGAGGTGGGCTCAGCCCCCACCTCTCCTTCCTCCACCTCTCCTTCCTCCACCTCTCCTTCCTCCACCTCCACCTGACACCCACCGGTCACTCCTTCTCCACAGCCACTCACAACCTTTTTCCCTAGTTTCACTCAGCCTCTTTTCATGGCCGTTCAGTGAGGGAGGTGTGTGTGTGTGTGTGTGCGGTTGTTTGGGTTGAAAGGTGGGGTTGGGTTGGGTGGGGTGGGGGGGGGTTGTTCGGGGTTGAGTGACAACAACTCACCTGGGAATAGTTTTAATCGCCTGCCTACTTTATTGAGTCAAACAGTGATCCCAGGAATGATTAGTGATCCATTTGTAAAGGGTATCAAATGCCCTGTGTTGTTGGGAATTTAGGATTTACGGGCCCTCGTCGAGGCAGTCCCGCCTCATTTTGTAAATCTTCCCTTACACCTAGATTTGTCAGGATTTTTGCTTACCTCTTGATGCTCATTTATTTGACGGGTACTCTGTTTTCCCCCCAAATTCGATCTGATTGGTCCAACACAAGCATCGATGGGGGACTAAAGTTTGAAGTAATGCTTTATGAAGGCTGTGAGGAGGTCATGAGAGGTCGGTGTTGGGGTCTCTCTGATCACCTTCACCTCTATATCCGGTTATGAAATCCAGTCAGCCACCATGGATCGCACAGAGCTTGATGAAGAAGGAAAAAAATCAATACAAAAATAAGTTGCCATTCCCTCACGATATAAAAGGCATTTCATTCCATTGATGGCATCATCTGTCATGTGTTCAATTCCAGCAGGGGACTGGTCATATTTTCTTTTTAAGTTTTGTTTCGCGTACTTTGCCGACTCGCTTTCTGTTTTTGGAGGATATGTTTTGCCTTTCTGTTGGACTGTATCGTTTGTACGTTTGTTTTGTTTATTTGCAGTGCATTATTCCCCATCGCTCTCTCAATTAAAGAGTGAGAATGGGTTGCATAAAGGACACCGTGATGGTTATTGGACAAACAAGTCGTCGTGTTTGAAGGTTTTAGGTTACTTTCTGCCCTTAGCGACTGATCTAGATGCAGATCTTCTCTATCATGTACAATTATGAGGCCAACAAAAGCACGTCTCGGATCAGTTGCTAAGAGCTAAAGGAAACCATATCCGGTTTTTAAAAGGAAGTCATTCTGAGGCCAACAGGAACTCTTCTCTGGTCTCAGGCACTATTGAAGATTTAATTTGTGGGGTCTTGGGTAAAAAATGGGAAAGGGGGTTTGTTGTGGGGTATTGAAATATTTGTAATAATAAGAATTTGGTGTCAGTAGACATGAAGACCGCGTAAAAGCTGGTATTTACGTTTTTTTCGTATTGGTTCTCATATGTATATCGGCCGCACTTCATACACAATATATATGTCTACATTTCTCTCAGCAAAAACGGTCATCCAGTGCTAAGTGCAGTTATTGTAGCTGGATCTTATTTTGGTTGTTTCCTTTTTGTTTTGGATTTTATTTTCGTTTCTGTTCATACTGTAACTGCCTACCGCTGATTTAAATAAAGCAAAGTGATTTATAAGTACCTGGTGGTGCTCTGTCTTTGAGACGGGAACATGTGGTGACCATAAATACTCGTGACATTGTCGTCGACAGTGTTCCCAAATAAGACTGAATTGGGGGAGGGACATGAATGACATACTTATCCAGTGCCTTAAGAGAACCTCAGGGATTTATAACTTTACATAAGGATTTTCCCAATCATAAACACACACCATACTCCACACTTTTAAGGGAATACATCTTGTTGAAAGACAATGCTTTTGGGGGGGGGGAAACACCAACAGCACTGTGATTGTTTGTACAAATTGGAAACCTACATCTGGCAATATTTGATCATGGCAATCTTGCCACAACTTCTTCATTACATTTTTAGTAGGAGTTTTAATTGGGCCATTTACTGTTTAGTTCCTTAGCCTATCCAGTATCGTTTTGGCGGTGTGCCGCGGCTTGTCACGCTAAAAGGTGCCCCACTATACTAGTTAAAGCTGGCAGCAGGTTTTCTTCTTCAAAGATCTTCTCTACATTGCTCCGTTCGTCTTCCCATCTCTCATAACAGGTGCCCGCTGAGACATCCCCATAACATGATGCTCCATCACTGTGTCCTTGGAATGATGTGCCAAGTTGGGTTCGCACTGAATGCTCTACATTTAGGACAGAGAGTCTCGTTTTAGTTTTGTCACACCACAAAAGGTTTTCACCACCATCTACAGTCTCTTGAATGTTTTTGCCTATTTTTAAATTGAGACAAGTGGAGTTTTCTTGAGTAATGGCTTCCTTTTTGGCACCCAACCACGCAGACTCGATTTGTGGAGTGTGTGGTATGTTGTTGTCATCACTTTGACCAGACTTGACCATAAAAGAAGAGTTGTATTTATGGCAAAAATGCGATAAGAGCATGACTAGAATGTTAAAAGTACAAGAGATTTGTGCATCGTTTGGGGAATGCTAGGTGGGGTGAGAGAGATTTAGGATGGAACTTTGGAGCTTTTCCGGAGATGCACCGTTGCAGAACCAAGCCCTGTTTGGCCGCTCCCTTTGAGGTGCATCGTTGCCGTAGAGCTGAGCTTGGAATTCCCACCCATCAAGGTCTCCAAGGCGACGGCCTTTCCACACAAGAGTGATTCCCTTTAGCCGTCTGACACGGAACATCCCACCTCAGCGTGGCCTATTCTCATGACTCGGTAGAACGGTAAAGTCAGTGTCATGCTAAAGAGATACAACACACTTCCAAGGCCGACTGAGAATACCTGTTATTCTGTACAAAGCAGTGGTCCCAGTCCAAAGATAAGACATGCGAGAAACCCCACAGAGACCTTAGGGCAAGCCGGAGACATAGTAAGAGAGACGGGGGATTAACCGAAGACTCTTTGAACTGTCTGAGGGTCTCGGGAACAAGGGGAGTTTGGGGAAGCAGGGGTGGGGGCGGTCTATAGAGTTTGGAGGGACATGCATGGCAGATGCTTTTTTTTGAATCACGGCAAGTGAAAAGCCTCTGCAAAAGTTGGTTTCCTTCTTTTCAGCGGGGAAAACAGGCTAATTTGCAGCAGGTTATAATACCCGCCCCCCTACACCTACCCACAATGCTCCTGTAGTTGTATTCCACTTAGGGGACACTTTGTCAGGGATTAACTGAGACCCAGAAATCCCCTCTTATCCCAAAATGATTCTTTAATCATCAGAGCATTTACCTCATGGGTCTCAGGCCAACCAACCAGGCTTGAAAATGCCACTTAGAAGGAAAACCGCACAGTAAGTCCCATAACAAAGATTATTTGGATAATTGTCATTCGGAAAAAATCCATATAAGACTCAATACAGATGGTTGTTTTATACCAGAAAGGTGTTTGTATATATATATAAAAAAAATCAATACCCTGTACTTTGCACCTTGAAATCCTGTGTTTCCTGTGAAATTCCCATTTGCCCAATTCTCAACTGCAGACAACTAGACAAACTTAATGATGGCAAAAATAACTCGTCTTCCTCCTTAGGCTTTCCTGTTTAACAACTGATGGTTGTTTTAACACACATGAACCATAGACAGAAAATAGGCAATTAGCAAAAAAAAAGGAAGCTATAAAAAGTCAATGCAGTTTAGAAGCCCAGTGGGGAGTTTTGACCTTGCTCCCCTTCCCCCCAACCCCCCCCACCCCCCCCTCTCCCTTTGCAGGGTCGGGGCAGTTTGCTATGTGCATTAATTTCAGTCCAAGAAAACAGCACACATGGCTCTGTTTGAGATAGCGGGGCTAGCTTAAGGGAGGGTTGAGGCGTAGGGGACAAGAGGGGTATCGTGTTCACATTTGTTTCAGATTTCATCCGTGTAAACAAAGGGAGGCAGGCAGACACGCTGGGGCCTATTTAAATTAGGCCCAGACTAACATCCCGTCAGCGCTGCTGCCTCACGCCTCGCGCATGCTAAGGCCTTCAGCACATTCTGACTCGGCAAGCTGTGATGGCATCAGTCTTCTCAGGGGGGCAAAAAGACTTATTTTATCATAATATATCGGCTGGGGATCATTTTCAGGCATGGATATGGCAGGGGAGTGTTTGTGTCTATATTCCACGGTAAACACTTAACCTTAAATTGAAAAGTCTTAAAAAAAACGGGGTTTCTTTTAGTAATGCTATTTAGTACTGTGCCGTGTGGGGGAATAAGAATGCATTTTTAGAACTTTTTTTGTCCATGAAGGCAAATCTCTAGGCAAAAATGTTCAATATAGAACCCTTGGTAAAAACGAGAACTTATCATATAACTCTCTAAAAGGAGAAGTTTGGAACCCAAACGTTAAGTTCTTTCTAATCTGAAAAGAAAGGTTTTTTCCTATGGTGACAAATGGTGCACAATTGCACTGAATTGCAACACTATCTGGTGTTGACCACGTTTGGGTGATGGTGTGACATTGAGGTGTCTATATTCAAGACTTTTTCTAACTATCCCATTTGGCTATCGATGCTGCGAAACACCCTCTGCATGTGCATATACACTCACATACAAACACGTAGCATCTTGCAGGCTACCACTAAGGCTGCTCAGGCTGATGGAACGTTCTTTTTTGGGGGGTTGAAGGATGGAAATTTCATGTAACTGAGGTGAGTGGGGGCAGGGTTCAGACGGAATAAAGTTAACAGTTAAAAAGTCCACTTCCTTCCTCCTACCAACCCAAAACTTAGCACTGGGAACTGAGGCCTCTCTGTGCCTCACAGTAACCCCAAATGTGGCCGGAACGCCAGACAAACTCTCGATACAAGCGTCTACGAAAACAAACACTGGTCATATTATTTTCACTGCCCTTTTCCTGTTGGTTTGATTCAATACTAGTTACACCCTGTTGAGCCAACAGACACAGAGACACCAGGCATTGGTTTTATGGAAATAACAGTGTGTCTATATTAGCCGCTCAAGCTATACTGGCATTGGGCATGTATATATAGAAACCCAGAGGTATAGACTATAGAGATTGGCACATAAAAGCAGAAGTTCCTTCTGTTCAATAGAGATACCATATCACATTGACCTGTACCCTGTGACCGAGTTTATCCATTCGAGTCTGCTCCCATAATCATAATCCCTTTCCATAACCCCCATCATCCCATCGGATTCCCGAGTGGGATGATCCCGAAACATTTCCAAACAACCCATAAATATCGAAATGGTCGAGAGGGAGTGTATTTATTCGAAGGCCAGTCTCCATGTCTGTGACTCGACTGCCAGAGACGGGGTGATAAACAAACGAGGCGCTGCTGGAGACAATGCCGCCGCGCTCGTCTCTTTCCTCCTGCTCCCGCTCAGTGTGGGAACCCTCCAGTTGCCCCCCCCCCTCGCCCATTGGAGGATGCAGAGCCCCTGTCTCTGTTGTCTTATGCACTCAATAACATCCTGATGCGTGTCCTGCAATGTTCCCACCAATGAGGAAACGGTACACAAATAAAGCTTGACGCTCCCTGGCAAGCATGGAGGGGATGGGACTGGAGCCAGGGGTGTGGCCACCCTTTTGGCTACGGCGGTGAGCGCAACACCGGTGGAAGGATGGGTCCACAAGTGGTGGTGGTGGGGGTGATTGTTCACTGACAGGAAGTATCAAGATTTACTAAACCGATGGCAACAGCTACGCCTTATTCTTGTTCGGGATACTGTTATCGTCACTGAGGATCAAAATACACCTCGTCACATCGTCATTTGGGGGTTGATTCATGTTTGGCAGATAAACCAACATGAACCCTTTGGGGAATTCATTAATGATACAGGAATATATGCATTTTGGCCTTGTAAGAAGCAGATTTACTTGTTCAACAGGGCATGTTTCCACCTGTAAACTGAATATTATGGTGAAGCTTTACATCAGACTTGCAGCTGACTTAGTAGGATCATTAATGAGAGCACTGCTGAATTGTGTTTTACCTGAATCGGGAGGATAATCGTCGGCAGACAGCGGAAGTCATCAGGCTGAAGAGCCCATGGAACGAATTCCCGCCGGCAATTTCCCTCACACGCCAGATGACGTCCCTCGTGTCGAGGTGGAGGTCATGTGTCCAGTTTCACACAGAGACTGAATGTTCATGACAGGAGTCGGTCAAGAGACACTCGTCTATTTACTGAAGCCCAGCAGGCCAGAATGAGAGCTATGATAGGACTCTGGCACAACGCTCATCTAAGGTCATACGTGATGTACGACAGGCTTGGTTCTCACCCTTCTCTGTTGTCAACCTCAGACTCAGGTCAAGGTGTACGAAATCCGATGCACTGTTATTGTATGCAACCTCGTGGTGGTAGGACTTTTAACTACTTTAAGGGTGGACTGAAAGTTGTGAGTCATGATTTGTCTTCAAATGGCAGTTATTTGCATGGTTTTAATCCACGCGTTTGTTTGTTTTACAAAATGGCTAATATGGGCTAGCTTTAATTGCACAGAAAACTCGAACCAATAACTAAGCGATCCAGACCTAAAACTAATGTAACTGTGTGCCTGTTGTGTATCAAGTTGTCAAGTTGCAATGCATTCGGGTTTCATGAATATGCCGATACATATATCTATTGTTTTTTGTTTCATGCATTTAATTTAAAGATTGTCTGACGCATAAAATACCTGTTGACTGCTTGACTTGAACACTCAACAGGCAGAAAATTGGCTATCACCCAATGATCATGATGTAGGGCAATATTCGAGGAACTATAATTAACCAATATTATTCATTAAAAATGTCAGTTCATAAATGATAATTCAATGTTTTGTTGGGTATGTCGTTAAGTAGTTTGTTGCCATAGGGTAGGTCTACTTGTCTGTGGGAAGCAACAGTATTAGTGTTGGTTTCCCTTTCTTCAAACCCCTATTCAAAGAAGGGAAAGAAATAAGTGACCTCATTAGAAGAAAGTATGCCTTAAATGTTTGCACATGTTTTGTAGTTTGATACTATTTGCAGTTCCTCATTTCCACAGACGCCCAGGCCCTTAAGGGGCATTCTTTTTTCCCCCTCTCTTCAATATGCATATCCAGACTCATAACCAGCTAAATAACCTTGTGTCTTCCATAGATTTTCAGGCTGCTTGCACTATTACGGCCCCATGAACCCCTTCTAGCTCCCAACACATATTTCAGTCTTGACAGATAAGGGGGGAAAAAAGTCTCTGGAGCAAAGACAGGATCTGGCTTCTCTCTCTCTGTCTCTCTCTCACACACACACACACACACACACACACACACACACACACACACACACACACACACATACGGTTGTACAGAGAACACACACACAACCCTGTAGGCCATGCCCTGCCCCATGTATGGATTACCCTGTTACAGAAGGATGAAGCGGGGACCGAGCAGCACAAGGTCGATCAGCACCCAAACTCTCTCTCCCCCTTCTCTCTCTCTCTCTCTCCCCCCCTTCTCTCTCTCTCCCCCCCTTGTCTCTCTCTCTCTCTCTCCCCCCCCTTGTCTCTCTCTCTCTTCTGTGTTACAAATGGAGGACTGGGAAACTAGCCTACTACATTGGGAGTCATGCCTAAAACCAAGACCACAAGTTCTTTATGAAAGCCACAAACCTATATGTTTGAGAAGCTCCTGTGTGGTTTATCTTAAACCCTTGTCAGCGAAAATGAGGACATGGGTAAAAAAACAAAACTCACAATTGCACATACGCACACACACACAGTACAGTGGAAAGTACGCATTATCCAAGCCATGCTTTGGTTAGTTTCCATATGATGTATTGGGATTTGTACAGATCTCAATGTCTCTTTTCTCATTTTTTGTTTTTAAAAGCAGAGTCGCGTTCGTCATATTAAGAACAATAAAAAAATATAACTTAAAATGTACATAATACACTTGATATATATTTGTTGCTTTTTTACAGAGGTAAAAATGCATATTGTAAAAAAATAAAAATAAAGAACAAACAAACAAGAAAAACTGAGAAACCAATCCATTCAACAGTTTTTTTTACATGGTAATTCTTATTTTGAAGGATACATGAGGACATAAATGAAGAGGATGCTTCAGGCACTTTCCTTTAATAGTTAAATGTGTGCAGGAGCTAGACGATGCACCAAACAGACAAACTGCTTTTGGTTAACTTTTCTTACCACAGATAGAAAAATAAAACTCGGATCTTCTCTACAATGAATGGCAACAGTATTGCGAAGCTTGACAAACAGGAACATACAGCAGAGAGATGGGGAATAGAAGGTGGTGGTGGGACGGGGGACGGAAAGACAAAGACATGGACACAACAACAGCTTTTAATACAGACCCCGCAACTTTAGTCACACAACCCCATACAATTGCGGACATAGCTTGGTAGGTGGATGGTTATGATCAGTTTACCTATGGCTGCAATATACAGTACACAGGTGTCTGTCTACCACACTGAATGCAAATCAAGGTCGGGCACTTCACAGCAATTTGCGCATTGTTCATAAGTTGTTGTTGTTTGTTTTTTTCCGATTAGTGTTGTGCTTTTTACAGAGAAAGATATACCTTAAAAGTTCCTCCCATTAAGGGTAAGGTTACAGGGTGGTATCAATTTGAGGCTGGTTTTTGTATCTGCTAAACATACACGCATACTTTCCAATCGCACAGGTACTTACACATGCACACACACACACACACGTCTTGGTAGAAGCATGATGTCGATTCAAGCATACGTTTGTGCCACCGTCTTCCCGACTGATGGCTTCATTGGACAAACATCAGGCTCCTCCTGCGACAGGTTGTAATGTAATAATGAGACAAAGAAAACATGACGGGGTTGAAGGTAATAAAACTGTAGACGTGGATGAACCACTTTTTTTTCAGTGCAAACAGAGAGCCTCCAAGTACTGGCCCTGGGACACTTTCACTGGATCCCTTGTGTCCAAAAAGTTAAATTCTAAGCCTGAATGGGGCTGGCACTTTGGGGCACTCTTTATCGACACTTTTGTTCTTTAAGGAATGGGGGGGGGGAGGGAGCTGAGCAACCAGGTTCAAGTGTTGGTTTCTCTCAAGCGTAAGTTGACTGAAGTTTAATAGCAATTCCCTGATAGTTAGCGTGGTCGAGTATCCTTTGAAAGACAAACAAAATTAAATAAATGCAAAAGCACCATTGACACTGCAGAGTGGACGACATCCATCTCAAATGCGAAAAAATCTCTTAGTTTCCTCCTGGCTGTGTTTACAACGGGACGCGTGACTCACAATAATTCCTCCGTCCCTTAGGCTGGTGTCTCAATTTAGCAAGGAGATAAATAAGACTATTTCAAAGAATATTAAACATGTAAAACATGACATTAACCAAATTTGAAAAAGTCACCGTGCTTCTTTTCCTGCATTGTAAAAAAAAAGAAAAAGGTTGATTGAAAAGTTTTTTTCTCTCTCCCTAAGTCACTGAATAGCTAGATTCTATACATAATTGCTGCACCTCATTTTGAAGTTTTGGCTTTTGTAAAAGTCACAACAATAGTATCTTGAGATACATTGTTGCCCATTCTCTTTTCATTCTCTTTTCACAGACAGGAAGTAACACATATACCTGCACATGCAAGTGTATGCACGTGACACTGATTCTCACACATGTGCAAAGCACACACACACACTAACACACACACTCACTCACTCACTCTACTACCCTAAAGATGAAGTGTCTGAAGCAGTATTTCCTTATCCAATCCTCAAGTATCACATCATGTTGTTTTTGTGTTCTTTGTTCTGATTGATTTATCAAGCAGCTTTGTATACATCGAACCCTGCCTTTTCATTTATCTGCGATTAAGAGAATTTATAAAATATTTTTGGTCAGGGTCATTGAATCCTGATTAAAAAAAAACTCTGGTCTGAGGTCAGTTAAAGTTTTCCTTTCTTTTGTTTCATTGGCTGACAGGTGTGTGTGTGTGTGGGGGGGGGATAGGGAGAGGGGCATGATCACAGTTGATTTAAGTGCCTCTATTAACATGAAGGAACCAGCTTGATCTTCAATTGGTAAGCCATGGCGAGGGAAAGCAGAGCGTCCGTCAAAAAACGCTCACTCTGACCTCACGCAACACTGAGAAAAAGAAATATTCAAGCCTTCTAAAACACATGAGTGTAAAAATATAAAGTACCTGTTTATATATATTTATATATAAATGAATATTCATTGTTTTAGTCTTTGTAATGCAAGACGTGGAAGCCGTAGGGTACCCCTATAGGACAAGGACAGAAAACAAAAACAAACAAAAATAACAATGGGAACCTTTTGTTTTCCTTCTTCTTTCTTTCCACCGAAAGGAAAACGTCCATTTAGAAAAATAACTTGATGAGCCAATTGTTTTCCCATCTGGAATTTGGCGAGAAGACGAAACAACAACAACAACAAAAATACGGAAAAACAAAAGCATAGAGGCACCCCCCCCCACCCCCCCCTCCCCCCTCTCTTCCGGTCCCTCTCCCTCGAGTCTCTGCTCCCTCTGCCGTGTCCTGACCTCCAAACCGGAGCCTCTCAACCCACAGCTTTGTGCTTGCCCCCGCAGCAGTGGCACGCCACCCCGCAGCGGTAGCAGGCGCGCAGCGGGCCGTAGCAGCACATGCACGGCGCCAGCAGCGACAGCCCCACCAGCGCCAGCCAGCGGAGGCAGAAGCGCTCGTCGGCGGTGTCGCACGAGCACGGGTCCGAGTAGTCGCCCTCCGGGTCCGAC
Organism: Mallotus villosus; assembly: GCA_903064625.1. Lineage (NCBI taxonomy): Eukaryota > Metazoa > Chordata > Actinopteri > Osmeriformes > Salangidae > Mallotus > Mallotus villosus. The sequence goes on from CAEFZP010001471.1 coordinate 306,269, forward strand.
ATGCAGTGGTAGAGCAGGCTGTCCGCGCACCACATGAAGCTGACCCGGTGGATGCACGTCTGGATGGGATCGGGCGCCTCCTGGCAGCGCCCGCGCCCGTTCTCCTCGTGGTTGAACATGTCCCGGCAGTAGACGCAGCGCGAGCGCTCGCCGTCCTCCTTCCGCCGCTTCCCCTTGGGCTGCAGGGCTCGCGGCTGGGCCGTCACCACCGCCCTGGGGTCGCCGGCGGCGCGCTCCACCCCGCCGCCCGACTTGGAGTCGTGGACGGCGCGCTGCGGGTCGCAGGCCAGCGGGTAGGGGTAGGTGTAGTCGTGTTTGGGCGCCTCGCTCTTCGCAAAGTGCACGTAGGCGTCCTCTGGCTGGATGAGCTTGTCGCGCGTGGCCGTGGCGTGCCGGTAGTCCTCATAGCCCGTCAGCCAGGTGCGCTCGCGGGGGTTGATGCGGACGATCTCCTCCTCCTCTTGGAAGCTGACGTGACGGGTGAACATGGGCTGTGGAGGTCAGATCCAATCAAAGCATTAGGATTTCAACATGCGCCCCTAAACAAGACACTGGGAATCAGTCGTCCCCCGGTATATCGTTTTATTTCCCTTCAAGGCACTTACCTGATCTAGAAAGTAGTGGTCCTGTGGTCTGTGCTGGTCGTAGAAATGACCCAGGATGCAGTGGTGCCTGCGGGGCTCACAGAAGCTGGGCGGTGCCAGGGTCTGCATGGGAGGCTCCTTCTTCTGCGACGAGTTGGAGGAGCTGTCAGTGGCATTCTGGTGGAGACGAAACAGAAGACCCACTTTCAAACGGTGTCACGGCATTCGTCGAAGACTGCATTGGGGGAAACCAATCTCTGCTAGGAACAGCGACTTGTATTTCCCTTATTCAGTTCTTGCTGGTCACGATTCATTCCATAAGATTTAGCTACACACTCACCGGACTAAAGTGTTTTCAAGATACCAAAAGCACTCTGGAAGGGTTAATCAACTGATGACACTATGGTAGTCTAAACAGAAATTGGGCCCTGAAACTCTACCGACCGTTTTGATGTGATTACAACGTTATCACCGGTCGCCGTTGAATACAGGCGGACAAGACTAGGTAAAAAGATGCGTTGAGGTGAGCAATGCTTTTCCCGGGAACGTGGAAGATCGTAAGATCACGTCACCCCAATGGGGATAAGATCCTACCTTCTTTGTCATGCAGAGACCAACCTGCTTACGGAACGCACTCAATGGGCCGTGACTAAGGTAAGAGCATGGTATGGCAACGATTCAAATACCCCTACTGCTGCATGCAATTAACCAACGCTCGAGCTCGAAAAACTAAAAATAATAGAATGCCTTCAAGGACAAAAGAGTGGTAAAAAAACAAAAAAAAAGTGTTCTGAAGTTTCCTTTATTGAGGGTAGGTTAAATGAATTCCAGCTAAGCTTACGACTTTCAGCCCTTCGAGCGTCGAACGAGACCAGAAGTGCGGTCGATTGCGTCACCGGCGGTGCCGACGCGGGGCACCGCTTTCATGTGTGTTTGCGAGTGTGTGTGTGTGTGTGTGTTGGGGAGGGGGGGGGTGACTTTGTAGAGCTAACTCGGCCTCACCACAACACTGCACTCCAAAAGAGTGCGCCGCGCATGGGCCCCGCTACACACCAGCGGTAGAAGGCAGCCCCTCTCGATGCCTCCGCGTTCTCATGAGACGGGGGCCACGAGAGACTTGGAACGCGAGTGGATCGGACGGGCCTTAAAGTTATAGAGGCCTGAAATAAATAAAAAACGGCGTCTCTCCGTTGCACACTGCCAAGAGCTTGGTTAAGGATGGAGAAGAAAGGGGGGGGCGGGGGGGGTGGAGTGCTTCTGAGGCGAGCTGGGGCCCCTGTCTGATGGAGATGATTACAAACACAGACCCGTTCAGATATTTACTCCACAGCAGGCTTTGAGAAACGGGGAGGGGGGGGGTTTGGGGGGATGGGCAGAGGGGAAAATGCAATGCTCCAGAGAACTCCTAATAGCACGAGGCGAAAGGAATGCAAATAGGCTAAATTGCCCATGTTCATCACAAAAGCCACGGAAGTCCACCAGGCGTGTTGATTGGGGAAGATGTGTAGCGCGCCTCGGATTTCAAAGGCATACCTCGGCAGTGTTTGGAGATTTTCATCATCGCTGGGCTTGGGAAGTGAATGGAAGGGAATTAGGGCTGGAGATAAAGGCAGCGGGGGCTGCATCTGGTGGGGAGCTGCGGGGGGGTGTGTGTGCCATTGAGATAATTACAGAGTAACGCCACCATTGCCCCAGCACACACGCACATACACACAGCATGCACACACAAACAGAGCCCGAGTACTATTCACTTTGCCCTCCAACACAGGAAATAGCCAAAAGGCTAGGGTGGTGTGTGTGTGTGTGTGTGTGTGTATGTATGTGTGTCCTTAAATGCATGCATAAGGGATATATTTGTGCATGAGTGTGATCCTGTTCTGAGTATGATTGCTGTGGCTGGGTAGTTTGGGGGTGGGGGTATATTTGCGGCTGAGCTAATTATCAATTTAGCCTCCAGACCAGACCAGACACAGGAATGGAACTCGCAGCAGCTGCCGATTCTAAAACTACCTCCTGGCCCCATCCACACATACGATGGACACACAGTCCGCTCACCAGCCCATTCACACTGACCCCAATACGCAAAAGGTAGGACCAGGCACCCCCTAGAAGGGGCGAGGGGGAGGTTTTTAAAGCCTCTCTCTTATCAACCCCACCCCACTCCTTCCCTTATCCCAGTCTACAGCCCAGAAAAGATCGAAAGGAGTCATTCCAAGAAGCGGTCCAAACTTCCCCAAGTCACCCAGGACCTTCCCAAAGAAGAGGAAGTATTGCGTCATCCCAGGGAGTGCCTTATTTACTCTCGACTAATATTGTTCTAGCTCCTTGGAGTGGGTGGATGAGGGTAAAGGTCACTTGTCCATTTGTCCTCGGTCTTCCTCCTCTGGGCTCGGGATGTGTCCCTCTGGCATTTTTCCCCTCTTCCCAAAGATGGATCCTATCTCCTACAAGTGACCCCCCACCCCACCCCCGTTCCAGGCTGCCTCGGAGGCCCATGAGGGAATGCAGCTCGGCTCCAAAATAAAAAAGAGAGAGGGAGCGAGCGAGAGAGAGAGATCAGCAACAGAGGGGAATTAGCCACGTTCCCCTGAGCAGACCTGCCTTTTTCTAAGTAGGGCCAGCTATGTAAACAGGCAGGCAGTGACAGATTACTGACGGCCCTCTTCCCCCGGCCTGGACATCCTGTGGAAACGACACGCTAGGCCTTTTTTTCTTTCTCTCTCTCTCTCTTTGAAGCCATCGCCATCAGAAGGGCAGGGAGAGTAAAAAAAGAAAAAGAAAAAAAAGAACCGAAAAGGGAAACGAGTGCGAGACCTGGACTTCCCATCAGATTTAGGATGTAGGTAACACATGAGTTACGGTGGAAGGCCTTCGCAGTCCGTGGAAGGGAAATGTATGATATATGATTCGAGTCGTATTGAAACGCCACGCTCACTCTAGGTATCTTTAGAGGTAAAATGGGTACAATAAAATGCAAAGAAGTGTGCCCTATCAACATGTTGTGTAAGCAAACTAGACCCTCTTAAGAGTTGTTTAGCAACACAGACAGCTCAGTGTCAGTGGAATGTCCATTTCTCATTTCTCGAGCGGACGGCTACTATCCAGCCAATTGCATCCCTGCAATCCTGTTCCAGCTAATCACTTTCTGTGAGGAAGCTTTTAGTCCTTGGCTCATGTTATGAAACCACTGTCAATCACACTCAAGCTGGAGGAAAGTGTGGAAGTTCAGAAAGAATTGCGGGGGCTGTTTATCATATTTTAATTTAATTCTAGATAATATTACCTACTGCAGCTTTAAGTCATGGGGTACTTGAGACAATACCGTATTATAGTTTTCCCTCTTTTTAGATTTTCAGTCCTGTCTTCAACATGGTTGAGCACTGGCTTCCAACCAGACATTTGTTACAACACATCCATCATCCACTAGGCTCAATCTGTCTCAGAATTACTTCACTCGAGGCATCTCGCCATCACATCGCGATGGTTCTGATTATAACAAAACATCTGAACCCCACGCAAAAAAACAATTAGCGACGACAAGATGAGAACTCGAGTCAGCTCTTCCAGCATTGTGGTTCCTGGTAGCGTCGAGGCTGGTTACAAATTCTCCTCACATGCAGAGTCTTCTGCAATACCGCAGGATCCACAGTGCTTCGCTCTGCCCGGGCTACGGCACTTCAAAGTTTAAGTGTTAGCATGTTCGCTAGCTAGCGCTTGTGTGGGCTGAGCGAGTACAGTGGGTCATGCAGCAGTGGTTCGGAGGCTGCCAGGCTCAGGCTCCACACTGCGGATGCACCACGATGACTCATGTACGTCTCTCCTCCCTGGGAAATTAGGCCTATTCAAAAGCGTGATGTAACAGCAACACCCGGGCACGGTTGCAGAAATGGAGAACGGAGAGGAATGTAACCCCCTTTTTCACCGTGCCGGACAGATGTATCTGGTCTGCCGGTGGAAGGCGAACCGTCGTCTGTGCTTTCCTTGTCAATGGGAAGGCAGTGGAACTGTTGCTGAAGGAAAGTATGTGCAAATGATTAAGTCGGTGACTGCCTTTAGTAAACATATCGGTGGGTAGGAAGGGGAGGGACAAAATCACTGTGCAGAAACATAAGTCTATAGGAGTACCAAACCAGTCGATGGTTAGGACTGGCTTAAAGGTGAGCACATGAGTAACGGCGGCTTTAGATTTGGATGCCACTGAGTTTCGAAATGACCCACTTAAATGTGCACCTTTCGAATATCTGTGTGGGGCAGTGTGTGTGAGTGTGACAAAATGACGTCCCAAAGGTTCCAAAGTGTAGTAATGAAATCATCCTCTCTCAGGTGAGGTAATTAGTGGCCATTTAGCTGCAGTGTCAATTAGGATCCAAAAAGCAAAAGTAGCAAGAAACAAAACACGAGGCCATTTCTTTCCTCTAGCTTGCACACTTTGTGGCGTCCATCAGCTGAACGATTTGTGGCATTACTGCCTAACTACAGCTGTAGCTCTGAAACAGATTACATTAAAACATTCTCTGTCTATATCCAATCGCTGGCTAACAAGAACTACCATCTGCAGAAATCCACCATGGTAGGAGTCAAAACACAGCTGAAAGAAGCATCAGACATGCACACACTCACACACCAAACCCTCTCTGCTCAAACCATGGCCAAACCCCACAGACAGCACTTCCAGACTGAACTGGGATAGAATGAGAGACAACACAAGGCTTTCTCTTCTCTCTCTTTCACTTCCACCCCTCCCCTTTCCCCCGGTGTTAAATCACAGAGGCAGTTTGCTAGGAAGCAGCTGCTAATGATAGTTTTACAGGGGGTGGTGGTGGGGAGCCAGAGATGGGAGAGGGGGGGGTGCAGGAAGAGACCTTGCGACCCCCGCCTGCTGCTCCTCATCTCCTGTGACGGCGACAAAACCAAATGCCAAGCAGTGGAGAGAGAAGAGTCTGGTCAAAACACTACAGGATACACCCACCCTTCCCTTCTCATACCCCAGTCGCCCCCACCGCCGCCTGTTACTATCATATCAGCCATCTCTGCTCAAAAACAAAGAGCTGTTTCATACCCAAACAGGCAAAGGGCCTCGAAACTAAAATAACCACTACCGACCTCACTTTTGAGGATGCATTCACACGCACTTCAAATAGGGGAAGACAAGACTATTAGTGGAGATGAAGAAAAGAAAAAAACGATGCTGAACCTGGACAGGGCAAAGGTGGCCTTTCCACAGAAACAACATGAGCTCCAACATGTGACCTCGTGCAGAAAGACAAAAACGACTATAAATAGTTAAGGCATCTCTATAGGTAAATCGTCCCGGACCCCCCAAAACAAACAGCGGATTCTCCCAGACACAATCAAAGTTTAGGAATTAGGAAAAAATGGAAGAGACTCACAGTGAACACATCATCGTCGCCCAATTCCGCCTCATTCTGAATTGTCGAAGAAGAGGTGGTGGATCCTGGGGAACCAAAGAAATTGCATGTAGAACAACATCTGTCTCCCCGTTTCAGTTTGGCTCTTTCACTACCATGACCATTATAAAAAGGTATCTTGAGGTAAAATGGTAACATTTTAAATACTCTTTCCCAGCTAGCAATGGACCAAAGGACAACAGGTAGTCATATTGACATTGTTGGAGAGCCACCCTCGTACGAAAATGTCTTATCACTCCATGCCCTTACCTTCCGTCAGGTCCTCCATCGCCTTCCGTACACCGCGGTCAAAGGCCCGCGCATCGGCCGGGCTCTGGAACGTCAGGCCGCACTTCTTGTTGTCCACCTTCCAGTGGTGGAACGTGGGCGTGGCCTTGGTGTAGAGCAAATCCTTTTTCAGGAAGCATTCCAGAATCACCTGGGAGGAAATGGACGCAGAGGACATGACGGTTAAGCATCGCAGCAGCCCCCTCAGATAAACGAACTTCAAAGCCCAAGGAGAGAAGACACAGGATATGACACGCGTCGCAGGAAAATGACTCGATCAGACAAAAGAGAAGAGGAAAAGCCATAGGAGTCAACGGAAGGGGGACGTCTGACCTAAATACACGTCTGCGCATTCAACAAACGAATCCGTTCTCACGACCGCAAACTAATTCGGGCTCTCTCTAGTTCGGCTCATTCGCCCGTCCGTTCGTCGACGCAGTCCTGCGGGGGGGGCTCACCTGTTTGTCTTTGAGGCGCTCGCCGTAGATGAGGAAGCTGCTCCGGCCCAGCAGCTCCGCCGACAGCACCTTGCAGACGCCCACCCTGCTGAGGCAGCCCCCGTCCTGGGCCAGCCAGCCGCCACTCGAGTCGTCCCGGGTCATGACCACCGCTTTAACTCGCACAATGTAGCTGTCACTGGGACGGGAGACAGATAGAACAGTGGCAAAGTCAGTCATTGAGCTTGTTTTGGTGAACGAATGACGCGGGGTTACGGGCGCTATACATTTGTTAGCATCGAATGAAACGTCTCATGCAAGGGCAAAGTCTTGACCTCTCCTGTCTGGGTAATTGCTTAGAGGTACCGAAGGTAGACCCAATTTGTATCAGCGTGATACAACTTATCTGGGATGACAGATAATGTTGCTTTTTCCCGAGTGAATCTAGTGATAAATGCTTGTCGATGTTAATACTTGTTATGGAAAGTACACAGACACTACAGTAAGAACCGTTCCCATCATTCATCCCATGTAACATGAAGGGTGGCCACAACAGTGAACCTGCTATGCATCGTAAACAAAGTACAAAGTACTCCAAACAAAATGGCGGACGCAAAAGGAATTTACTTTTTACCATAAGGCTGCAAGATGGAAGAACTTTGTGAACCAAAAAAATAAAAGAAAAAAGATTTGCGTTATGAGTCAACTGTACATCTGTGCTATGAAAATGGACTGTGAACATTCCCTGCATCACCCCCTCACCTTCTGTCAGCTTCCAATGGACACTCTTCCAACTAGCACTGATTAAAACCCATAAAATACAACTAACCTACATCATGATAGTGTTTGATATATCATAGGCAGTGTTGGAGGTTTCGATGATAGTGTTCGATACATCATAGGCAGTGATGGAGTTTTGATACGAAAGCACAGAGAAGTTTGGCAGTGAGGTAAAAAACGTCAGCTCTTCCAGATGCAGCATCTCACAAGATGTTAAAGAGAAGAAGATTTCTAGTCTTTCCAAACATTTCTTCTAAAGGACACTTCGAAAGGGACCTTCCACAAAGGAAATATATGCCATCATAACCCGACATTGGATTTGTATAGTCGTTGCATTAAAACACCAACTGCACTCTAATGCACAAGAGTATTTAGTAGTGGGTAATTCACTATACCAGGTTTAACCATTTTATCAAAATGTTTCCAACCAAATGACAGATTGAAAATTCTAGGGTGTCCTTGGCTTTTTTTGACATGGTAAACTGGCCATCTGGCTTTGCAACAAAAAAAAGAAAGACAGTATATTAGGGATGGTGCACCTCCAACAACACTCCCACACACACAATCACACACAGACATACACGCGCTATCTGACAGACAAGCAACCAGGCATAAGACAGTGCACACGGGAACAAGCCAAAAACAGACCCGGATCTTTACGCAAAACTGCAAAGACGGGTACAAATCAGCAGTATTACATATCGCATTAGTACTACGTGTCAATAAGTGGGGCGATTTATTGTGAAAAACCCGACGGGCAGCATTTAGAATCATATGAAGGATGACTCCACAACCCACCCACCCCAGAGAAAGATAAGCTTGGGTTTTGTTGACACCCCTGGAATGTGGCAGCCATGATAGGACCTACTAAATAGGAGAGTAATTCCTCTCCCTCTGCAGAGGTCACCCCTCTCCCACATCTCTTTGACTGACACACACACACACACACACACACACAATGCATGCATGTGGCTACCAGTTCTAAAATCACTACCCCGTACACACTACACACCACACACCAAGGCAACCCGAATACTGCTAAAGGAAAAATATGTTGAACGCTTGCCTTTGCAAGCAGGATGATTGATCCATTCTCTATGGAATCTACAAAACACAGACCAACACATGGATGATTCATAATACTGACCGAGTGCCAGTGCACGCACTCACCTATGATTACACATCGAAAGACCCTGAGAACACAGCTTTATAGGCGCCTAAACCGTTGCCTGTAAAAGGAGGCATTGCCTCGTCGTCTTGTTCATCCACAGCCACAGCCAAAACAAAACCTTATCCTAACCAAGCCAGTCACGAGGAGTAGCCCCTCCAGCAACATCCACACAGACAGCGAGAGAGCAAGGAGGACATTGCAGTGTTGACACAGGAAAACATGGTGAAGAAAAAAAAACTGAAGAAGAGGCAACCAAAAGGAAACGCAAAGGCTTGCCTTTTATAATCAGACATCTCTCCTACATCCCTTTGCCACGGTCACAAATTCCTCATGGTCTCCGTCGACAGACCGTCGTTGTGCGCGCGTCGACGCGACACCCCAATCATCCTGATCATGGTTGAAGCGGCGCTGCCTGATTCCAGGCTGTTTGCTCAAAAGTGCTTCCCCACGAACCGTATGATTCAGTCTCCTTGACAAACAGATGGTGCTTGTGTGTGTGTCTGAGAGAGAGAGAGAGAGAGAGAGAGAGAGAGAGAGAGAGAGAGAGGGAGAGGGAGAGGGAGAGGAGAGAGAGAGGAGAGAGAGAGAGAGGAAGAGAGGGAGAGAGTATGTGTGTATGTGTGTGTGTGTGAAGCATGAGTCATCGGCCGGCAGCCATTCCGCATTTGCCGGCAGCCTGCAGTGGCACACAGCACACACTCCCATCCCCATCCCTCAAGAAGGGGGGAGAGCGTGGCCTGAGCCCCATCACTACCGCTAGACGCAGAGACCGAGAGCCCGAGCTAAGCTCGCCAAATCGGAAAAAAACTCCATCTTATTCTCGGTCACGGGGAGCCACGGACAGCCCAGATGCCATTCAACCCAACTGGAACCGTCTATCAGTAAGGTGTGTGTGTATTGTATAACCAGAGAGAGCGTGGTGCACATTCAAGGCTTTCACGATGGGCTTACACAGGTCAGAATATGTGGGTTGGATATTACTCAGCTCCAGAGTTCTTTCTTATCGGGAGTGTGTGCTAGGTGTCCTAACTTTGTCAGGCTCATAAAAGGTAAGGTCAAAGGTTTACAATGTACAAACCCAACCCCGCAGGTAGGTGTGAAAGGCCTGGGATGATGTCATCCCTCGCTCGGGAATAGAGGAGCAGAGGTGATCAATAGTTCTTTTTTCTTTTCCTTCTCTCTTGCCCTCTTTCTGGCAGCTCCTATTGAGGACAGCTCATCAATTTTCCCAAAGCTCTCCTCCCCTCTTGCACAGGTCATCAAAACTGGTCATACCTCTAATGATTAGGAGTTTGAACAAAGATCTGGGTCCTGAACAAAGTTAAAATGGGGCCAGTTCCTATAGGTCCATTTTATCACTTCAATCTATTCATCACCAAGCATACACTGTCAATGAGCAATGGGTCACCCACACTCACAAGTCTAATAGACAGGAAAGTAATACGATTTCGACACCACGATAATGTTGAAACTGATTATGCATGGCCTGTTATCTCAATTTCTTCAATATCTAACATTGATGTAGAAAGCCTCCAGCCAAATGGCAGGCAAGCATGTATGCACTTGTTTATAGCTCTGGGAACCTTCATGTGGAAGGTACACTAAATTCAGAATGAAGATGTCACAGTGTGGCTGGCAGCTGAAATTGGATAGAAAATGAGAAGCATGTAATCTGTGGCTACAGACCACATGCCTGGCGGTTACATTTCAGATGGAGTGCAGTAATGCATTTTATTAATATACACCAGACACTCATCAGCCAACACTACTATAGAATGAGGAGGGATCCCGGTTGGACCGCCAAAACCGACTTTCCAAAATATACATTTTATAGGGGAGGGGATTTAAAGACGTCACATTTGTGAGGAAAAATCGATACACCGTGTCTCATTTAATCTCATACATTTGCATATCAATGCAAAAGTGCTGTTTGTTAACTTTGCCTGCTGTATTCATTATGGAGGTGCTGGTATTACAGGAAAGGAGCCTCCAAAATGTAACCTTTATACTCTAAAGTGTAATTCCGATTAAGATCTAAATACATTGCCTCGAGTGGCTTGTGTAGGAAGGAAATACAGAACATGTTGAGTTCCCTTATGTTACTTTGCCTTTGTACACCCTCGGAATATCGAATAAAAACTTGATCTGGACTTTTGCTTTATCCAAGAGACCGGACATCAAGTGTTCTGGTGTTCTTCAAATCAAAACACCAATCCTATTTAGTACTGCAAGGATGAAGTCACAAACACAAATCTCTCCCACTTAAAGAAATGATAGCGCTAGTACGATGAAGGATGTTTGTTGTGGCGGTGTCTTTCAGAAACTTGTTCGGAAACAACTTCCCTCTGGTTGGTGTGAGGGAGAGTGCAAAAGACATTCTTGCGATCGCTAATCCTCGCCGAACCCTCGAAAACCCATTAAACAAATGGACGCACTCTTACTGTAACTGCAGTGCTGCTGACCTCATGCCAAGGAGGTCCCGCTAGCCGGAAGTCCCCCGCTGAGCATTACCCCCGAGACCCAAGACCAGCACACTGCAGCCTCAGGTGGTCTGTACTGACAGGAACGGCACGAACACATGCACAAGTCCACACGTGCTCATGACATCATCATCCCCGTACAAAATGGTAGGATCTCGGCCATCTCAGCAGGGAGCGAGAGCAGATGGCGTTTCGCTTCTCCTCTGCCAAACATTTGAATGAGTTTCCTCCCTTGTCACAAAGAGAGTAACTGTGCTCTTAACCAAGTCAACCAAAACAAGAGCACTCGGTGACCTTGTGGGGCTGTTTAGCATGCGGCCCCCTCGTCGACAGATATCTGAAACGTGAGCAGGTCTGTGGCAAAGTCGATAGAGAGGCAGAATGCAGGACCTGTGTGATGCCACTATTGAGCTGGAGTAACGAAAATCCATCTTCCATTAGCCATGTCCTGTTGCCATTTGGGCATCAGATACAACATCAACTCTACCCTGTGACTTACCTTCCAAAAGGTAGCCCTTTTGGAACGATAAATATGTATGGTATTGGTAGGAGATGGAGGTTGGTATTGATATGCAGGCAAACGACCAAAAAACATGTAAAAGGTATAGTGACAAGGAGTTTGCAGTCATTTAGCTAGTAGCCACAACTGCTTTTAACGTACTGGTTTAAACTTTAGTAGTGGCGGTAGTTTTGGTAAAGGTATGATCCCAAAAAGCTACATATAGCACACTGTAATGGCATTTGTTTCACAAACGTCTGGAAGATAATGGAATGATCAGATCATGAAGCAGGGAAAAACAATGGTCTTTCCAGATGCTGGGACCATAAGAAGGAGTAAAGAACATGACAAACTGCTACCTATTTAGCGACAATGTGCAACCATCTCCTCTTTGCTAGATTTTGAGAACAGCTGAGCCCTGGCGGGTTGAAAAAAGGGAGGGCTGATACGTAATCAATCCTGGGCAACAAGGCTGGGAAGCCAAGGACGGTAACGTTGACCTTTTTCAATGTCATTTTCAATTTTTTCCCCTCTGTAGAACTATTGACAGCTCAGGGTTGGCTGGTTCTGGGGCATCATTACTCTGATCAATACAACTACCCATTCCACAGCCCCACCTTCTGCCCTGGGAGGGGGGGGGGCATAGATGGGATGCATTTCTGTGCCAATGGGGAGCAAGAGGAGACCTGTATGCAAACTTTAGTTCTCCCATGGTTTTGAAGCCCAGGTTTCTCTTTATGACTAGACTGTGCCAGGAGGTTGCTCCTGCTATAGACTGAACCACTCCATTCATCTTCTTTGTGTGTTTTGATGCAGTTTCTCGGGTATCTGGTGAGGAAAACTCCTTCAAATAACCTGTTCCAAAATTCCAAGGACCAATGTATGTTAAAAGTGAATCAAGCATTGCTCTTTTATACCAAACAGCACTGGGTTTGTCCAGGCCAGGGGCAGGACTCAGAACCAAGGTTTACATTCCAGGGTTAGAAAACGTAGGTTAAAACCAGGTTGCTTTTGAAAAATGGGATTAGCTTGGGCAAACTAAACGCCAAATTTATTTGCACTCCGATGAATAGAAACAGTCTTAGTTTTAGACTGTGTGTATCTGGAATTCACAAAGGCTTCTGTTGTGTAACTCAACCATGTTGCTGCAGGGTACTCTAAACTTGTGATATCATTTAAAGTCTTGAGGCATCCCACATATCCTTTTGTGCATGCACACGTAAGAAGAGTTATGTTTCCAATTCAACGTGCCCACCTTTCCATCATGTTCAATTCCGTCAACGGTTATGTGTTGGAGTCCCCAGCCACTTTCTGAGTAAATATTTCACAAGCCCAAACTATTATATCTCCCTATACATGACCATGTGACTCATGTGTTTACCTGCAGGGGTGTGTATGAGAACAATAAATCAAAGTAAGATAGCCTGATCCTTCAGGTCATGGGCTATTGCCAAATCTCTCTGCTAGGATAAAGAACTGGAAAAGGGATATCAAGTTATGATCAATGGCAAAACCTGTTGCACAATCTGTGCACTAGTGTTACAAATCTATAATATGCATGGGGTATGATTCTCACTTTAAGATTTCTAGGAGTGAGATTTACAATCACAGATTTTAAGGGCTTTGGCACATTCTTGATTTAAGTTGAAAGGAAACAAAACAGATAGATAACAACAGTGGAAAGTCCATGTCCCAAAATGAGGAGTTTATTTTAATACTTCTATAGCTAATATTATTGGTGTGTTTATGCCATAAGTAATTTACTGCTTTACATATGTGTCTATATTAACATGTTTTGTAGGAACTGTGTTTCATTTGATGACTGCAGTCATTTGACAGGTAAACTACACTAGAAATGCTGGTAGAATAATCTGTCAAACTGAAACTCAGGTATATCCCCGAAAGATTTGGATACGGATCCTAGTCACTCTACCAGTGACACGCGCACCCCCATCGGGCTCTGCCATTGGTATTTTTATGAATGAAGGACAGTATGCAAATTAGAGCGATTCACGAAAAGAAATGGCGGATATTGCATATCAGTCCTCCACAAAGAAAGTCTTTCTAACCCCCAACGTCACAATGCAAACGGTGTCTACTTTTATGTCCTTGTGCTAATAAATCGTTTAGCACACGCCATATGAAGTTGTTGGGAACATGACCATCACAATAGCACATTCAATCCCACTATATAGTAATTTTTGAAACTATTCAGCGCAAATCCCTTTACAAAATGTTTCCGATTCAACCCCTCCCCCTCGTCCCTCCCTCTACCTCAAGAGTAGCCTAGTCGTTCAGTGGGGAGTGCGAGGGGGCCCAGCCACCCCGCGCCTCTGTCCACTAGACATTGGGCTACATTGTAACAAAGCATTTTCAACTTGGAGAAAACATGGAAGTTGAACTTCTCATCCCCATGCCAATCGAGTGACATTTAAGAAAGCAGCACAGCACATGGAAACTTACGTTACCTCATGCATAAATAAGAATAAAGAGAATTTATCCGCATCTATGTAGACTACTTACTCGTCTGGGTGTGTTTCTTCTGTCATTTTTTCGTTTCACCTATAATAATATCCCCCAGCGGGTACATAGTGTGTTGTCTTCATTTTTACTTTCCCTCGTCCTGCACACCTTTTCTCACACGCTGTAGCAATCGAGTTTTCCTATCGTTTTTTGTTGATTGTTTTTGTTTCCCCCCCCTTTCGTTTCACAGTACTTCGCCTAAATTATTCGCGGGTATCCAGGAGCGCATAAATCCCCCTAGAATAGCTCCACCGATTTAATCCCGCCGCGTCCAGTACTGAAATGCGGTAATTGATAATCGTGCGTTGATGTCGGTGAGGATGGCCCCGTACGAGCCCCATCTCTGGTTACTCCATGTTGGATTCTGTAGGCAGAAGCAACGCCACCGACACTGGAGGTGGAGGGGAGTGGGGGGGGTTGCGGAAGCGATGACGTCAGACCCAAAGGACTGCAGACTGTGGAGGATTTTCAGGGATGTCCAAGTCAAGCAATGGGCCAGGGGTGATCTGGACAATGTCTTCTAAGCAAGTGCAAATCTAAGGTGACTTTACACATCCACATGGTCCTTGCATTAGCTGTACTCTGCACTACAATTTAGTCGACATGTATCTTATGGTGTTTCGGATTTAAAGTAGCCTAGGTCCACCTGGTTCACAATTAAGCTACTAATATTTGTGAAAGTGGTTTCACCACTTTAAAATGAAAATAAATAAATACAATCTAGATTTCGAAGATTCAAATTCAAAAATGTGAAAGACTACATGTAGGCTATAGCCTAACCTAACTGTCAGTTTTTAGATCGTTTAGGGTAACCTACCCTATCTCCATCTGTCGTTTGTGGAGTATATGGAGCGTCATATCCATTAGCTAGCTACTGGAATTAAGCAACATTTAACATTATAAATTATAATCAAATATTTGGATACTACAGCAAGCAAATAAAAGTTTAGGTCAGGCTACTATCTAGCCTAGACGAGACACCATAGGAGCACACCAAGCACATTCTTTTATTTCCAGTTTAGACCTACTGCTAGACTTGAGTTAACAACATTTTTTTAATTCAATCAGTTCAATCATTATATATATATTTTTAATGTTTTGTATTAGTCGAATCATACACCTTATTACATTCACCACAAAGCAAGGCTGGAGCAAAACCCATTTGCTGTCTTATATCTACACCTAGTGGTGTACTAAGGACAGTACACCTTTTAATGTCCAACGTGGATGTTGCACGTTCTAAAATATTGCTTTAAGAAATGTATAATTTGAAACAGAAATATAAAAATTACATGTAAAACCTTGGAAAATCTGATGTATTCTATGACATATCACACTACATGTCTTTCTCATAGCAGCAAAGGACAGTTTGGTTTAGGCTATTTACTTTACTGTACGTGATGATATTTATTGACTGCACTATTTCTACTGTATGTGTTAATACCTACTATACATTGGTATTAAATGTAGATTGCAAAAAAAACATCTAAGCACCTCTATTGTCAGAGTCTCTCAGCAGTTACATCAGGGCAGTAGATGGAGCCAAAGTCTTATCTATGTAAAGCATGATCCAGACTTCAATACAAATTTGAGTTTATACTGTGATCCAGAATCACTTATTAATCTCCAATGTTTTCAAGTAAAAAAACAAGCCAGATCTGTCCAACTGCGTAACTTTCTTAATATAAGTTTGTGTGTACGTGTTTGGGTTCTAAATCAAAGGTCCATATCAAATATGTATTCCCCTTTAAACTTATGAACTAGAAAGTAAACTTAGAAAATAGAGCTCATTCACTGAGGGGTTTAGAAACATTGACCATTTGCCCCCCAAAACAGCAACAGCAGACGGCAACAACCAGGACAAATACTGGGGCTGCTCAGCTGTCACTGTGGCCCAGGCCAGAGATAATTGTAGCTGTGACCTTTATCTGTAGCCCTTCCTTACCTCGCTCTTTTCACATTCCATGCAGATCTGAATTGTCTTGTGCGCATGGACATGGAAACGAGGATGACAACGCAAGCTTGGATGACACTGCACCCCTGTCATCCACGCTGTGGATACTGGTAAGAGTTAACATTAGACTTGGAGAAATTGGTCAAATTCTGACTTTATTATTATATGCTCATCGAGTTCATTATTTTTGACTAGCTTTCTTCTCGTTAAAGGATTGTAAGATCATTATTTCATAAAATAAGAGGGTGTTTGTATTAGTTTATGTATACAGTTATAGTACTATATATAGCATTATACTTGCTTGTCATGGTGTGTGTCATGTGTAGATGTGTGTAATAAACATGTTGAGGCTCATTTCTGATTGTGAACCAGGTGGACCTACTTTAAATCCGAAACACCATAGGCTACATATCGACTAAATTGTAGTGCAGAGTACAGGTAATGCAAGGACCATGTGAATGTGTAAAGTCACCTTAGATTTTCACTTGCTTAGAAGACATTGTCCAGATCACCCCTGCCATACAATTCAAAGGTCCTGTGTATTGTGGGTTATGCTCTATAGAACACTTCAAACAGACAAACACTGATTCCAAGTCGACAATGTTACCCCTTCATGGACAAATGCACACACTCTTGGTTACTTACTACAACTTGCAGGCTTGAGAAAGCCACATTGTAATAATGTTGCACTTGCCAAAAGCTAGATGGCGCAAGTGATCAGGTTACTACAAAACCTCACTAAATGATGAAACATGTTTAAAAACATGTTTAATTAGTCTTAATCAGGCCAGTGGCCTGACCAGATATGCAATGTTATCGATCTGAGTAGCAAACCTTTATGATGCCACAGATTTTCAAATGTGATATAATAAAAAATGGTTAATTTGGGAGACAAGGAGTAAGACATCGTCATTTTAATATGTTTAATGCTAACTGATCAAACTTGAGTCTTTTTCTTGATCAATTTTAGCCTCATAGCCTACATTTTGGACATGCCTGCTTACAAGGAGAGGTCAAATATGTTTCCACTGAAGTAATACTAGGCCTAACTGTTAACTTTCGAGAAATGTTATTGTCCCTGTTATTTCTGAGCTGCAAAGCTAAATGTCAGACTACAGCCTTCAATAACATACTGAATACAAAACAAAGATTAGGCTATATTGTGTTGCTGCAGTATTTCAAAACATTGGTAACTGAACATAGAATATTGTTTTTATTATGTCTAACTGTAAACACATCATTGTTTTGTGGCTTAAAACTTCATACTATCATATTGTACACAAATTGCGGTAATTAACTGGCTGTCCTACATTAAAACCTCTTCTTTCTTTCTAATTTTTTCACATATTAATTTAAAGTAGGCCCATGACTGTAATCACAATATAACTTCAAATCAAAAACCTGCAGGCATACATTAGACTATGGGTGTGCATCTAGGTGTGTATCAATCCAAACTGACTTTAGGCTCATATGGACTGTTTTCTTTTTGATCTATAAAAAGAACAGTTAGCTGAATGTTATTGTTCTTGAGGGTAACTACAAATCCAAATATAAGTTTGAGACGTGTAGCCTATATATGGCTATGCACTATACAAGTTTTGAAACTGACAACTTATCATAAGCTAGGTGATTTAGGTGACCTAGGCCTATCAGAAGACAGATAAACAGCCAGTTCGTAACTCATGTGCCATGCAGGTGACCTTACGCACGGCTCTTTCACTTCATCCCCAAAAGCAATTGAACTGTGACTTTCCGTACCCATAAGGTGTTGTTAGTCATTTATTTTACAGCTGTCATCAGACATTGGTCATGACTCATGTCCCAAATTACTCAAACTAAAACTTAACAGAAACTATCAGTGCCTATAGAATGGAGCGTAAACATTTCTATTGCATTGAGGTATAGTTGCAAATGAGGCCGTTTTATGTCAGCTCTTTAACATTTCACAAGACATCATACAACAGAGAGACTTACTATCTGACTGAAATGATGGTCTGCTCTTCCTTTAAATAGCATACCATTTGATCCCTATATCCGTGTACTTCATGCATGCATTATGCAGATCAGCATAGTTTAGCCATGTATTTTATCGGTGTATTGTAAAAACATGCTTAGTATCACGATCATTTGGGGTTAGGCTATGCCTTTTATCCGTTTATGAACGCCCCCCCCCACCTGGTTGCCCATTTGATGTGGCTCATTCCAATACGTGACCAGTTATGGCCACCACTACTTCCGGGTTTCCACAAATTGGTCAACGCTGCACCCCACTCCCTGTCTCCTGCTCAACACACACAGACACGCGCGCGCGTCAATTGCACATCGAGGATCCACAGACACACGGACACGGCGACGGCTCCTTTAAGAAAAACTAAGTCAGAAAATATCACCCCTCCTTCTTCAGATCTCACTTGGCTGGTATTGCATCAAAGAAACCTTCAGTAGAGTTGCAAGTGATCGAGGAGACGATGGGGACTGTTTTTGAACATCTCTACATGAATATCTAAGTAAGGGAAGCGCGAAACGAGTCATCTTTAATTAAGCCCTTTGACAACCTCGATATTGATTGACAGCTGGGTTGAGGAGTGAGACGACTGTTTCCTGAGAGGAGCATTTTACGCCAGTCTTCGGTCGTGCAGACCGTAGTAGTGTTGCCTGTGGACGTTGTCCTGGAGAAAGCGAAGGCACGACTACTGTGTGTTATTGTCCGTAGGACTTATGCTGACGATCTGGCAACCATTCTCTCTGGAGAGAAGCAAACGGGATTCTTAATCTTGCATTTGGAGTTTGGTGTTTATTTTTCCTCAGTCCTGGCCTCGTAGGAGACATTTGGAGACCGAGGGAATCGGATAGAGTGACAGGCCGATGGCGCAACGGGTGCGTATTGACAGAACTTTAAACAATTGAAATAAAGCTATATTTTAAAAAGAGCACATAACCAAAACGCCTTTTCATTATGTTGCAGCAGTGGGCTGTTATGGCACCTCACTTTTAAATATGCTACTGAATAACCAAAAGCCTACCCACACGCTATGAATTCAAACTATATATATATGACAAAGTATGGCTACATTTTAAGACTTTTTTTACAGCAAACGTTCAAGCTAAATTATATTAAAACTACGACTTTGACATAATGGTTTGATATTCATCCTAATGTAAACGATGCCTCCATCTTTGCATTGGCCAGAAAGTTGCTATTAAACAAATCATAAGCTTCCTGCAAATTATTATTTAATTTGATCACAATAGCATGAAAAGCTGACTGTAAATCTTTGCTGGAATTGGCCTATACAAATCTGCATACTACAGGCTATTGTTATAACAACATATAGCCTAAAAAATACATGTAATGTTCTACAATTCGGATGCTAATTTGATGAAAGATACACATTTATATCAATTGACATTTTGAAAGTAAGCTTTATAGGCCTATACAGGATAATCACATAAAAACTTTCTCAATAGACTTGTATTAAAATAGACGGCAGGCCTGTATTATTGTGCTAGCCTACTTGTTGATGATGAGCCTTTTTCATTATTATATTGTTTGTATGTATAGGACAATATTCTACTGTAATATTAGTATCAACTTGTGTAATATTTTATAATATCTTGCCATTTTAATAGCCATTTTAGTTACCCTTCTTTGTATCTGCAGGACTTCATAGCAAAAAAAGTAGACTGGCGACAAACTTTTTGAATCAAGCTTAAGTTGTTCTGGACGACTTGTAAAAAAAAGGTTTTAATGGCAGACATTGATTTAGTTTGTCTATATAGTTTTTTATTGGAGTTACATTCCAGAGTTTTATCCAATTTGCGCCATAGGCACACAGTAGTGTTTGCATATTAACACGTAACCTATTTAATGCACTGCGTTTGTCTTTCTAATAGACTAGTAGTAGACTATTTAGACTGTTAATTATCATTTAACTAGCCACTTGTATTTTAAACGTGGCACAATTCCAGAGGCCAACATAGACTTGAACTTTTAAAAAACAATCTCAAACCCCCCTGTTTTTGTGATAGCCTACACGTAGGCCTATCTTGTTATTTCGTAAAGTTGGGCATATCAGCACAAAATTGGTTTTCATATTGCCTTGTCTCTGACCCAGTATGAAGACCTTCCCCATTATGGAATGGACGGAGTAGGGATTCCTTCCACGATGTACGGGGATCCTCACGCGGCACGGTCCATGCAGGCGGTTCACTTGAACCACGGGCCTCAGTTCCATTCCCACCAGTACCCGCACACCACACACGCCAACGCCATACCGCCCAGTATGGGCTCCTCCGTCAACGACGCTATAAAAAGAGACAAAGATGCCATTTACGGGTACGTTTACTTTACTGCCGGCGTAAAATGTATGGTCATCAGGGACATTAACAACCACAAATGGGAGTGATGAAGTTTTAGAGAGAGCTCAATGAGTTCTCAGACTTGGGGAAACTCATGCTACTGTTCTGCAATTGCAATTGCAATTATAAACTGTTGTGTACATGTCTCATAGGCCCATTTGATTCAGGCATAAATATCATAAAATATAGAGCCGTTTTGAGCTGTACTATTAATTAGCCTAGACTTTAGGCTATAACACGTGACCTGCTTGTCGTTTGTTGTATTATATGAGCCTACCCCCTTGCACTAGTTTTAAAAGTTTAAACCACAGCTAATTATCTTGGAAATTTCGAATGTCAGATTGTTTTTGATTGCTGGTTTAATTAATATGTGAATTGTAGTTAGAGGCCAGTCATTAGTTCTTTGCCAAACATTTTTTGTAAAAATAGTTGGTTTGTTCCTTGAAATTGTGCATGTGAAATAACAGATAAGTATGGGCCCATTTCTACAGCAGATGTGGCGAATTGGTCTTAAACATATTTAAGTTAAGTTTAGAAAAGTATTTGAATAGGCTACAATATGGAAATTCAATAATATGAGTTTGGACAAAGAACAATGTCAACTTTTCTATAGGCTACGGATTTAAATGAGTCAACTTGTAAACTCTCCAAACCTGCAGTCAACTGAATTGACTCCATCTCTCCATTTAGGCACCCCCTTTTCCCACTTCTAGCACTGATTTTTGAAAAATGTGAATTAGCAACTTGCACGCCGAGAGAAACTGGGGTCGCTGGAGGCGATGTATGTTCCTCGGAGTCTTTCAATGAGGATATAGCAGTCTTTTCAAAACAGGTTTGATACTTTTTCTATGTTGCCAACTTAGGCTGCTTGTTTGAAATTGTGTTAGGCTATTTAATGTAGAATATTTGCATGTATTGTATGATAGGCCTAAACGTAGCTTAATTGTGAAATCCTTAGTTCAGTTATTTTTGCGTCAGAAAGTAAAATTATAATGTTATGACACTCAAATTAGAACTTGTAAACTCACTTCTCCATTATTTTATTTCAGATTCGATCGGAGAAGCCTTTATTTTCGTCAAATCCAGAATTGGATAATTTGGTACGTTCTATTCTTTCTGGTAGAAAAAAGTATTTTGAGCATTGTTTTGCCAAACATATTTTAATTAAATGCTAACCATATGCTGCTGTATCAAAATATTGTTTACTTTTACACATTTTCTTAATTTCTGCTGACAAACCGGATCTTATTCGCCACAAGCAATGAATGGCTCCATTCACACACAAACACACAAGTAGACCAATAATACTTTGATAATATCCTATCATCGGCAATGTTTTAAACGCGTCGCTTATTTTTCATTTTCAGATGATACAAGCAATTCAAGTTTTACGGTTTCATCTGCTCGAACTTGAGAAGGTAGGCTATAATTTACCATAACAAGCGTGACTGATTGTGATGCTAAATCTGATGGGCTACAGTAGGCTATCTTAGTTTACAGTAGGCTTTTAAACTATAGCATATCCTAACTTTAACATAAACATGTTCGCTGCTGAGTGACCAGAAGATTAGCCAATATGTTGTAACATTGTCACAATGGTTTCCATATTTCCGAGCAAGTGACCAAGTAAAACACGTAGGCTATATAAATGTTATTTTGAAATTTATAACTGAATCATATTTTTTTTATACAAAGCTCTGACACACTTTGTTTTTGACCAAGAATGACATTAACCAAAAATATTGTCAATAGGCAATCAGGCTAACACTTAGACATTGGTATTTAGATCAGGAGAGATACATTCATTTTAAAACATGAAAAGGTATATAACTAAATAAATTATGTTGCCAGATCAATTGTTGATTTATTTCTAAAGATCGATTGTCTTATTTTGTAGGTTCACGAGTTATGCGATAATTTCTGTCATCGATACATCAGCTGCTTGAAAGGGAAAATGCCCATTGATTTGGTCATAGATGACAGAGATGGAAATAAATCAGACACTGAAGATTTTACTAGATCATCTGGAAATCTTGATCAGGTAAGCAAGAGCACCTATCATTCCACAGCCAGTAAAGAACCAGGTGATTTTCATAGTTTGGAGACAATCGAAGACATTTGTCCAGTTGACTGATATTGGAAATATTTTTTACAATAAGACAATGTCGGCTTGCTGTATCGAAAAATGACGAATAGGCTACAAGTCATTTGCACCGCACGTGTGTCATTGGTAGGCTAAGAATAATCACGTGAATACATACGTTGCCTCTAGCCTATATCTTTCGTCGACACTTTCAGAGGGTTAGTCTAGTAAAGTAACTATTTTCGTTTTGAAAGAAAATGTGTAGTCTGTAATTAATTATGCATCATGAATATATTACTAACGTAATGCAAGCAGTCTTATTAATACAGGCCTTACATTTAACCCATTTGTCCTTATATGTTTCTGTCTTTATTACTGGGTTATTGTGTTCATTCTTCTGTGATGTGCATGTGTTGCGAAAGACATTCTCTTCTATCACGAATGAACAAGAGGTGAAAAGTCAAGTCGTCTCCGTTTTCATGTGAATGCAACCGAGCCAGTTCTAAAATCACGCTGTACCCTTCCAGCAAGCCTTTAGGTGTTGAATATACATCGCCCCTACTTCCTTAAAGTGCCATGTCAGCCATAGTGACTTGTTAACCATTTAACTATTTATTCACCAAAGCAACAAGTATACATTTAAGTAGCTTAGTGTCAAGTGGCACAAGACTCGTTTTGGTGTTTCATTTCAAACAAGTAGCTTTGATGACTATTACGTTTTGAGTGTCCAATTTACTTTTCTCAAAGCAACACTCAGTGAAACAATGTTGGGAACATTCTGTACTATTTAGTGGTATAATTTCATCATTCATTACAGATGTATTTATCATACAGTATTACACAGTATACATGCCCACTCATCTAATTTGCATAATTTTCAACTGGCCATTTGGGATGACATGCACTTGACAAAAGGAATTGTAAAATCGCCTGCAGTATTGATACTACTCCACGGATGCGCAGTGATCCGTGATTTAATTGGATCCATACTGTTGACATTTAAATTGATTGTACAGAATAGCCCATTGATATAGCCATAGACATGTACTGTACTGTCCTGTCGCAATAACCAGTCGAACGACCTCTCTGCTCTCCCTTCCACATCTGAGTCCTTGATCCGACACCAACCCTAACAGGAGGGGCACTTAGAACCCAGGCCACCCCCCATCCCAACAGTGTGCAGCTTTCACACATAATTCCACACCTCTGTGAAATGGGGGTGTTTAGGGACTGTAATACTGGATAAGGGTGGTGGGGGTGCAGGTTGGAGTGTGTGTGTGTGTGTGTGTGTGTGTGTGTGTGTGTGTGGGGGGGGGGTCGCTCTCTGTGCTAGCTGTACCTTCTGTCTCTCTCCTGGGTGGGTTTCTATTTTATAATTTACACACACATGAACGCGTACATGCACACTCACTTACACCCTCCAGCAAACACATAAACTCTCATTCTTCCTTATTTTTTGGGAACCCCTCATGTTGAAGTTTTCTGCTTTAACCATTTGAGTTCTGGGCATATGTTCTACATTACTTCCCCCTTACTGCATTCCCTTGGTATGCAGCGCAATGCATGATATATATTTCTTGTTTCGTTTTTTTTTACTTTCAAAAGAGAAGTCATTATTCAACGGGTGGTCAAAGACAATTACAACTAAAGGGGCATCGTGACCTGCATGTAGCAACGCATCTCAAAACAGAGAGCCGTAACTAGCTCATGTGCAACACACAGCTGGTTCTATCTGTTTCACGTATTGTATAAGTACCATAGGTCACAAATATTTGAAACTGTCCACATTTAGATTTTGTTTGCAAGGGGGACTTGGCAAAGTCCGATAAATGACTATGTTTTATCTGTTTAGTTGTTATAGCATATTCATGTTGCAATATAACAATGTTTGTCCCTTCTTTGCTAGTGTCAATGTTGTGTTGGCCATGGAAATGTTCTCTGGGGAAAAACATCTTGGGAAGTATAAAATTATAGACTGAAAAGTTGCAAAATGAAAAATGGAACAGTTTAAATATAGTTTTTTTTTATATGTACGGTCAGTTTCAAGCAACTTGAACAGGATCAGAAGAAGTCATGAAACATACAGTCCTATGTTAAAATGTTCATGTTTTGTCAGTGTCACAGAATTCGGGAATTGCCTCGCATATTTCCATTGCATTGTGTCACATAATAATACCACTTCTCACGACAGGTAGCTAAAGGGTCAGATAGCACAGTGGGTTCCACAATTGACAATATTCAGTATGTACAGTGCTCTGAATTTGCTGTGCCCTGTGCTGACTGGGCAAAGAGGATGTATGACAGAGGCAGGCTCCTGAAATAAAAATCGGACTGATGGTTGTTTTGCACCCCCCCCTCCCCCCGGCCAGATCTCGTGGAGCAGAGACCACGATGACGCGGCATCTATACGGTCCACGGGGACACCGGGGCCCTCCAGCGGGGGTCACACGTCACACAGCGGAGACAACAGCAGCGAGCAAGGTAGGGGAGTTTCTGATTGGTCGAACCACAAGATAGGTGGAACTGCTCTTAGGTTAGACTCACTCAAATACTGTCCGATCCATGGGGAATAAGGGAGGGACAAGAGCGAAGAGGATAGGGCCTCCCCTGAAGGTCATGTCATGTTTTTCCTGAGTTTGGATTGGATGTTACACTGAAAGGAAAAAAGAGACAGGAGAGAGAAAGAGGGGCGAGTGAGTGATGAGGGTTGACAGAAAACGCGGAGGCAAAGCTGAGAACGAGGATAGGATCGGGAAGAAAGGGCGCATTATATTCTAGTTGACTGAGAGACGATTTATGTACCAGCCTCTGCACCTCTTTTATTTGGACATGGGGAAAGAGTAATAACAGAGCTGGGTACACACATGGACACACAACACACACTCAGATTCACACACAAGCACACACACACACACACAACGTCTCTAATTCCTAATGGTTGGGCGAGGGCAAGACTAAAAAGGGGCCTCTCTTCCTATTGGACGGCTTTATGTTCCGGAGGACTCTGGGTTTGTGGCCTCCTGCTCACTGTCCAAACACTTTCAGTCAGATGTGTATCACCTATTACTGGGACCATTTGCAAGCCAAGGGAAACAAGTATGCACGGTCTTGTTATCTCCCGCATACATTTGCAGTTTAGCACCGCCACGGGTGGACTCCTCCCATGGGGATGTCTGTGTACTTAAAAGTCCCAAATACAAATATGGTCACACTGCCTCAACAAAGCCCCACTGGAACACAAACACCACTATTGTCTTTTCCCCCTCTTCCTATTGGGTATGCGTTTCAAAGCACCTTCTGCGGCGTTCGTTTGGAAAAAGCCCCGCGTTGGTCAAGCTTCTGGGGAGCGGGGAATTTGTCCTGCCTCGGCTCGTTGAGTTCATTAAGCATGACCAGTGGCTTCCAAACGAATAGCCTTGAGTTTAGGTGGGTGAATGGACGGGTTGTGTTCCCCCTCCAGAGACGTGATCGCCCGACGTTTTAGGAAACACCTGATAGTGACAGAAGAGATATGCTGTGTCCCACCTGTAACTAAACGACAGACTGTAGTCAGAGACGATATCAGACCCAGACAAACGAGAGAAAGAGGAGGAAAACAGAGAGCAGGATGGATAACATCTCCGCAAACGGTATTTGAAGAGAGAGTTCATCGCTATAGCTACAGTGGTAGTTTAGTCACACATTTACGATCTGCTCAGGTTGCATGGTGGTGTGTGTGTGTGTGTGGGGGGGACGGGGGACGACGACGACAAAAGGTTTTCTGCATGAGGGTCAGAGACAGTTAGCAAGGAGCCGTCTAACAGCCAGCATGAGAAATATTCGGCCCCTTCAATCTTTTTCTCGTTTCTCTGTTTTAGTTCTGCTCAGTTGCTTGAAATTACCTCAGCCCTACATCCTATCCAGCGAGGTCACTTCCTCTCTCTCTTCAATTGGTCAGCGGTCACATGACCCCTCCTGTAGGGCGGCGGGTCCAACTAGCAATGGTCCATGGTAGAAGCGTGGATGCGAAATAACAAAAAAAGCCCTCTCTCCACCATAGGCACCAGACCACGGCCAATAAAATTTTGTGCAAACACTTCTGAAACGTTCTGCGATCGAGGAGGCCAGCAGCTGCTCTCCTCGGAGCTTTGACAGCTTGACTTATAACTTGCGTCTTGGAAAAGTGTGAGTGGACTTTTTTTTGTGGTCAGGGTCTGGATGTTGGGAGAGAGCGATAGTCCCACTATTGAACTGTATTCGAAAAAAGTGACAATGGAATGAGGCCAAATGGATAGAAAAAGAGAGAGAGAGACAGAGACCGAAGGAGAGAGATAGAAGGTGAGAGAGAGATGATGAGAGAGAGAGAGAGAGAGAGAGAGAGAGAGAGAGAGAGAGAGAGAGAGAGAGAGAAGGAGCAACTAACACTTTGTCTGGCATGGCTACTGGCTACTGACTAGACTGCAGATTCAAGGTTGTATTGAGCAAAGCTTAGTTTTGTTTTGGGGAGGAGGAGGAGGAGGAGGAGCAATTCCTTCTCTCACTCCTCACTTTCTCGCCAGCCAGGCAGGAAAGCGTACAGTAGCAGAGCTTCCTCTGTCACTCTCTCCAGCAGCGCCTCTACAATTCTTCCCCTCCTCCTTCCATTTTCTCCCACTCTGTCGCACGGGCAGCACCCCTTCACACATGGGTGGATCCCCCCCCCCATCATCGCCCATTCCGCCATCCTCTTCTCTCTTCTCCGACCCCGCGTCAACCCCTGACTGCAGTGCACAGGTTGTCGTGATGTTGACCTGTCACAAGCCATTAGCGGGTTGGACCAAAGTCACCTCGTTTCCTTGTCGCATCGGTAGAATGAGAGAGAGGAGGAAGAGGATGGAGAGAGAGAGAGATTGACAGAGTGAAGGGAAAGTACAAGAGAGAGCGACAGGGTAAAGATAGGGAGGCGCCAAGGTGGAGGGAGGAGAGTGAGAAGACAGGAGGAGAATGAGAGGAAAGAGAGAGAGAGAGAGAGAGAGAGAGGAGGGAGGTACAATACTGTACAGTCAGATAAAGAGAAGAGATGACGAGAGAGGGAGAGGGAGAGGAAAACAAATGGAGAGAAAGAGCGAAAGAAGAATGAAAAGGAAGAAGTGAAAAGCAGAAAGGAGGAGAGAGTGTGGGCATAAATCAGCCTAGGGGAACCGACGGTCCTGCCTAATGAGGCTGAGAGCTTGTTTATGGACTCAAGCATCATTTTTATGATTATTTCCACCTTTTCAGACTCCGGCACTCGACAGAAATCTCGCCTCTGGTTTCGACGGAGGAAAAGCCCAAACTAAACTGGAGAGAGTCTCAATGAAGTCACCACTGACATAAGGCAAATTAGGCATTCAGACCCCAAAGTTCCTGCCACATGTGTCCTCAGACCGTACCTCTAACCTTGCCTCTCCGCTGTAAAAAAAAAGAGGAAAAAAAACGTAATTAAAGTGGCAGAGGAGGTGTGGAAAAGGTGCAATAAAATGACTGGCTGCGTATGGTTGTTAGTGAAAACGTTAATTCATGACTTTATTTTGTGGAGTCGTTTGGATAGCTATGGTTGGCTTGACAAAGCTAGTTGTTGGCAATAGGCTTGAGAGTTGGTTAAGGAGCGCACATGTCTTGGCTGACCAGGTGGGAGGTCAGCATGGGTTCTCTTAATGAACTGGACATGATTCTGGGTGGATGCCATTTCTGACCCACACACATCAGCCTAAATAATTGATCCCAAATCCCAAAACAGCAAGAGGAATAAACTAGGCCCTTTGGTTTTGAATATCTTTGGGGAAGGAAAGATGGCATAAACGCTGTTTGTTTGATGAGTTCATGTGTCTATTATTTGATTTTTTAAGGCTGGTTGGGTGTGTGTCATGAGTATTTAAAATGCTTCCTTAGTCAAGTTGCGGACACCCTTTCAACAAAGATATAAGACGGGACTTTCTGCTACAATCGATACAAAATACATACTCTGCTCTGATTTCTAGCTTTCTCTGCATTCTGGAAGACCTAAGGAAATAATCAGGTTAGAAGAGCTTACAGGCGGAATCAATAAACATTTGTAAGTGTTCCTTTTTCACAAAGCTGGGAAAAAAGACCAAGATTGTGGCTTTCCAGGTTTATCTCAGTAATCTCCCTCCCCCGAATCGACTTCAAAAAGACCCCGTTTTACATACTAAAAGCAAAATTACATTTGAAAGGATTCCCCTTGGCATTAAAACTCTTTACTGTGTTCTAACTACTAGAACATCCACAACCACCCACAATGCATTGTTTTGGCTTTGGACAGGTGACTGCCTGGACAACGGGGTGGCTTCTCCCAGCACGGGGGACGACGATGACCCCGACAAGGAGAAGCGGCACAACAAGAAGCGGGGGATCTTCCCTAAAGTCGCCACCAACATCATGAGGGCGTGGCTCTTCCAGCACTTGACGGTATGATAAGGGGCATATCCCCATTACAACCCCACCCCCCCCTCCTTTTTTGATGCCTTCCTACGGGGACATTTTAAGCATGAGGTCGTGCTCTTTGGCCTCTGCTACGGTCCAGGTATGTCACCGGAAGCCAGTTCATGGATCTTTTAAGGTGTCCTGACCAGACCAACCATTTGAGTTAACAAGGTGCGGCCATATTGGATTGCTGTTTCACGGAGAAAGAAGTTATGTGAAGCTGAAAGAAGTTCTGAGAAGTTGTCAAACTGGACTAAGCATGCAGGTCCAAATGCTGGTGTTTTGACATGAGGCTGTCCCAAGCCAACACAGATATTTTGCTTACATTTCGTCTGCCCTTTTCTACCAGCGATTCTAAGAAGCGTAGAAGTAGAATGGAGTGCTTAAAACGTGGTCGGAGTGAAACTAAGAACAAACACGTTGTGGAAGGGAGGATATATTTGGCCTCAGTACTTGGACACATGCGTATACGTGTCATGGCTGAGTTTGGCCGAAGATGAAAAAGTAGAGTCAGTTGTCCAAGTACTGAGGTGCAGATAGAAAAATTAGAAAACTTGCTGTGAACCCGTTTCCACGCCATACATGGAGAGGCTAAATCAGGCAGGCTTGGCGGGGGTCAGGGTGTCTGCCAGGACCCACTGCTGGAAGTGGGGGGCGACCGAGGAAGGCAGCAGATGGAAGAGGGAGGGAGGAGAGTGGAAACGCAGGTACCTGTGAGAAAGAGAGGACGAGGTAGGAGTCGGAGATGTTGGACTGTTAACCCATAGATAGTCTGAAACGTTTTTGGAGGGGGGAGTGTGAATTGTGTGTGTGTGTGTGTGTGTGGTGGGGTTGATGTGTGTGCAGTTCAT
This sequence comes from Mallotus villosus, assembly GCA_903064625.1. Lineage (NCBI taxonomy): Eukaryota > Metazoa > Chordata > Actinopteri > Osmeriformes > Salangidae > Mallotus > Mallotus villosus. The sequence continues at coordinate 336,127 of CAEFZP010001471.1, forward strand.
TGAGTGGAATGATTTGTGGAGCGAGGAGCTTAGCGCTTTTCATTTTCCGATTTATAGATTCAAAGGAAGCGAGTTCAGGTTTATGGACAGTACTTGCCCTCATAAATTCCTTCATAAGGCCCTTTGTGTATGCGTGTGTATGTCTGCTGTTTGTATAAGCATGCTTGTGTACGGGTGACCGGTTTTGGGTGGAGTTCTGCGCGTGTTTGTATGTGCTGTATGTATGTGTAAGCTTGTGCATTACATGTTTGGTTTGCGGGTGTGAGTGAGCAGGTTTTTCTGAATCCTGAAGCGAACAGGATGGAACTCCAATAATTTAGAAAGCAACCTAGGTCCTAGTGCCCCCCCTCTCACACTCCCACTTTTTTCACTGTACACGGAGTGGGTGGGTGGTAGGGGGGTAGACTCCCCAATGAAAAGGTAATTACGTGATAGGGTAATAGGACAAAACGCAGGCTTCAGATTGTTGCCATGCACACACATTGTGGGAGGTTCCGCTGGGATTGGCGGGTCGTTACCACGGCGAGGGGGGTGGGAGTGGGAGGGGGGGGGTGCATAACCCCCTTCCACTAGTCGTACACAGAACGGCCGAGCCTGGAGCGAGAAGGGAGCCGCAGCTCGTAAAGAGGGAAACCACAGCCGAACGTGCTGTTTTCCCTCTGCACGTTTTTTTTTCTTCTTCTTCTCCCTCCCCTCTTTACAAAGTGTTTCATGTAACGGCGAAAAGAGGAAAAAAAGTGAAACTGGAAGGCGTAATCCCTGTTAATGCAATTAGTGTCTAATTTGCCACCCTCTTACTCACAGATGTGCTGTAATAATGTGCTTGGAAGGGAAAAAAAACCTTGGAAGTACATTTGACAAACATGAGCAAAAACAGGTGGGGAAAGGGTTTGCGCTGTACACACTTGTGTACTGTAAAAGTTTGTTTACATTAAACTGTAAGTGTTAAAGCCGGGTTTTAAAGGAACAGCACAAATCTGAGTTGCAATTCATTAAAGCTTTGAATGCGTTGCTGAAGATCGTTTTTCTTTGAAAACACCAAGCCACGACTGAGACAGGACTTTTGACGAATTCTCACACATTATTACAGGAAAGGGTTCCACCCTCTCTTCCTGTCCTGTGGAACAGACATGTGGAGCTCTAGAAATCAAAAGAGAGAGACGAGAGAGAGACGAGAGAGAGACAGAGAGAGAGACAGAGAGAGAGACAGAGAGAGAGACAGAAAGAGAGAGACAGAGAGAGAGAGACAGAGAGAGAACGATATAAGCCTGGTCATGTTTTATCCCTGGAAGCCCCAGGATTGACCTCACACCCCTCAACCCCGGGATCCTCAAAGGTCAAAGGTGGCTGTGGGCATCTGAACCCATTCGTCATCGGTTGTTTATTGCCAGGCTCCTTCGGATGTTGGCACATTGCTCACCCGTGTCAACCCCTCTGCCATACACAGCCTGGCAGGCGATCCCGGGTCAACTTGTAACAGCTAGCTAGCCCTCTCTGTCCCTTCTTTCTTTCCTAATCCTTTTGTTCTAAGACAATGTGTCCAGTCCATAATGTGATCGCTCATCATGATATGCGGGACATACAATCATAACTTTACTGTGCAGTTTGTCTCACATCCCTCTCCCCGCCCAAAAGAACTAAACAACAACTAACCAAAAATATATAAATGTTCCTGTTTTTAGTGAACATAATATATTGACACTTAGGTATGACAAAGTCTGGCATATTCATATTTGTCAAATTCAATTTAAGGGACCTACGCCTGCTGATTACTTCTTAATTCCATCCAAGCAGCGGGTAGAATTGTTGGCGCCACAGAATTAAAGAATAAATGACATTACACATAAGTGTTTATGCCCTCGGTCCTTAGCTTATAGCCTGGAAATATGAGCGACGGTCCCCCCTCTTCCTTTTATAGCTCAATGTACCCCTTTGTCAAGGCCACGATATCTGAGGCGGCCTTTTGCCATTTTTTGAATGTTTTTCTTTTGCTCCTTCTTTTGTTGCTTGGCCCCCGTCTGACTTAGCAAGCATGCTAGCTAACAGGGAGACATTTGGAAGTAACGAGCGGACGATTATTGGACTCTGTGGCAGAAAAAAAGCCAACCGTAGTCTTTTAAAGTCTTTTTTTTTCAGGGGTGGAGTAGGGAGAGGGGGAAGAACCCCGACGGGGCATCTGAGTTCATTTATCCACATTGGCGTCCCATTGTGTGGAGGGGATGGGTTTTCTCTGGTTCCCTTACCCAGCAGTGAAAACATCATCCATTACCTTTCTGACAGGCCCCCCGAGACCCTCGGCCCTCCTCTCCGCGGGGGTCGCCTTTATTGACCTCCCTCTGAAAAGTCCAGCATGTGGTCACATACATCATCGGCGCGGCCTCTTTTCTCTGACAAGGTAAATGACCAGTGTTTAGGCCCGCAGATAATGAGCAGGAGAGGGTCGGAGGACGGGGGAGAGAGATTGGCAGATGGCGTCGCGTGGTGGGAAAAGTAGGATGAGCCTCGGATCCCGAATACGGGAATTTGATGGGACGGTTGATTAGTGCAAGAGTGTTGACTTGAGGGGCGCGAGTGTGAACGTTCCCCTCCAACGTGACACTTGGTGCCTCCCCCTGCCTTTTGTGGACCTCGACTGCAAACACAAAAGGATTGTGAGATTAAGAGGACTTCAAACTAACGTTAACCTGCCCACATATGTCTTATCGACTTGTTCAATTGCTTAAATTCCATCTTCTCTTTCAAAGGGAAAGGGGCGTTATTACTATTGGCTGGCTCTTCCTTCCCTGTGTCCTAAACTGGGTGTCAGGTCTGGGTGCATCTCACTGCCCCCGGAGCGCTCCTCCTCACTCCAAATGAGGGGTAATTACAACCTATAACAGGTTTACTGGTCCAGTAAACGACATAATCACCCCTCCTGAAAAAATCAGGCTGATCGCTCACACACACACACGCGCGCACGCACACACACACACACACACACACACACACACACACACACACACACACACACACACACACACACACACACATACGCAAAGACTCAAGCATGTGTTCACACACACTTGTGGCTTAGAGTTGAAGCTCAGTAGCTTCCCCCCCCCCTTTCCCCATTTGCTCAGAACCTCAAGCCAAGCAGGTGTGGATCTGTGGAGGTGCTAACCCCCCCTCCTATCGCCCACACCCCCCGCCTCCCTCCCCAACTCAAAATGGCACATATTTGGTTACCACCATTTAGCAACACGGACGGGGTCTGTCGTGCACTCCAGTTCATTAGAGGCTCCTCGTGGTCCGTTTGAGCTGGAGGGGGCGAGGTGGTTGGCTAAGCCGTCGAGGCTCGCTGAGGCTCGCTGAGGCTCGCTGAGGCTAGCGTCGGAATGTTGCCCGTCCCCGGGGGCTTTGGCTTTTTTTGCCTTGTAGAGATCGTCAGTGGCCTGCCTGCCTGCCTGCCTGCTTAGTGGGAGACTGGTTCAGCTGACCTGTCACCACCTTGGCAGCTTCGCTTGCCACAGCCCGGCGGCAGCCACTTAGCGGTCGACACCACAGGCACCGTACCCACACATGTGGGCTGTAGCGCGGCTGTAGGTTGGTATGTTTCTCGTTTTGTCTCGGCGTGTGTGTGTGTGTCGTACGATGCGTGTGTACGATGCATGAGCAGGTATAGATGTACTGCAGGTGTGTACAGGTTTAGGTGAGCTTGTTACTGTAGCCTAAAATGTGAGCAGTTTTCGATGCGTGTCTGTGTATGTTCAAACACACACACACACGCTAACATACTCCAGCCCTACCTGGGGAATGTGTCCATACCTGCTGGGATTGGAGAGCTGACCCTCTCCCCACCCTATTACTGTTAATGCTGTGATGAAAGACTTGGCGACAGGGAGTTTGACTCTGAGTGGTCAGGTAGAGATGCACAAGTGGGGGGGGGGCAGAAGGAAGAACGACATGTCGTTACTAGCCCGTTGTGTATGCAATCCATGCGTCGGGTCAGTGCTTGATCTGGGCAGGAAATTTCTGGAACTGACTCCTATAATAAGCAATTGTTTTTGTTTGAATGATCGTCATACCAAAATGGAAAGACTGTTTTGTTCTAGTGTGTTTATGTTTGAATGCTGGTTGCTGTTGGAACAAAAATAAAGAAAAGTACGGAAAAAGGATTGACAGCTTTAAATGTAATATGCACGATGAACTCGTGAACTCGACTCAGACTCATGGCAGTCATGGCAACTGCACCGCTCTCTCGTTCATACATGTGAATGTGGTTAAACGTGTTTCCACACAAGTGTAGAACAAGAGATGGGTCGGATAGACAGAAGTCTCCTTGTTGGCATGTTTTATGTCGAAACCAGCTCCCGTTGTCACTTGTATCTCACATATAGGTAACCTTAAATATCTTGGAGGTAAAAGTCCGACCTGAGCGGCAACCACATATTTGTGTTGATCCAACACTTTGTGGTGTCCTCTGTCTCCTTGGAGATTCTAGGCACTCAGGTGGAGTTTTGCCTGGAGTGCCTGGCGTTGAGCTGTTCTAGCATGCTTAAAGAGAGAACGTGCGTGTATGTGTGTGAAAAATAAAGAGAGAAAGAGAGCACAAGCATAGCCTGATAGTTGATTCGTGGCTTGAAACCTGGAGTCAAGATTCCCCAAATCCCAACCGTAGACATTGCTAGGTTTGATGCTGACAAAAAAGCAGTTTTGAGGGGCAACTTCAACCTGCAAACAAACGATTGTGACCTTATTTGTCTGGCCCAAACAACACTTATATGATCTCACGTTGGCTAGGTCTAGGTCTTTTTTTAATGTAGATTGTAGTGAAATTTGAAAGTTTTATACGAACCTGTTACTTTGTTTATATTGTGCATGTCAATGCAGTTTCATCGAGTTCTACTATATGCTGTAGAGTTGATCCAGAACTCCCCAGGCAAAGCCCTGGCATAACTTGCTAATTACAGGTTCGGAGATGAGTGGCCGCGGTCGGCCTTTCTTCCGAGGTTAGCTGGGAACCCAGGAGCGGTTAGAGCCACTGTTCCTGCTAACAGGATTATAATTTATAATGAGCGGGTGGATCAGGATTAGAGCCCCGAGTGGAAACTTCTGAAATTAGGACTGAGGTTTTTCCCCGCCTTCCTGTGTATTTGTGCATGTTTTTTCTTTCTTTTCTCGTCTTTGTGTCTCTGGGAAGATGTTGGGATATGAAATTGAGTTGCCATACTGCTGGACATGGTCGAAATATGGAATGTACTATGAGAAGTTGTTTGACATGGTCTGGGAAGTTTTCGCTTTGACGTTCACAACCCCCTTATGATTATCAATAGAATCATGAAAGCAGTTTTGCTCCGTAGTAGAATGCAGTGTGTTCATGCCCCTGGAATGCTCCTGGAACATTGCCTTCCTCCCAGTTCAGACAGTTATTTTTTCCAGGCAACCACTTAATGGAATTATCAACTTGGGTTAGAAAGGGACACCTATGAGATTGGAAAGTGCCTGTTAGACGGACGTTGAAAATTCGATGAGGCAACACCACAATTATCACCATTTGTTGCCAATTTGAGCCAGTTTAGGTCAATTGCAATAACCTCACATGAAAACCACGAAGCCAAACATACACACAGAGTTGATTCTGTGGCTGAAAAAAAGCCAACAAACATCCAAAGCGTATTTGTCAAGTGTGGTGAAAAGCATGCCATTTTGACTATGAAATTGGCCCTAGGACGTCAGTCGTGGACAATTTGGAGCAGTCACAGTACAGTGACTGACTCAAGATGCTAACAGGAGTTAGCGGTGATGAAGCGTTAACATCGGTGGAGGTCTTGCCCTACACTTTTATGCACTCTGTTATGGTGGATCTGATTTGGACCTTTTGACGGTATCCTAAGTAATACACGTTTTTGCCACTGCGAATCTCTGTGACCTGATGCCATGCATTGAAAGTCATTTTTTACTTAAGCTATCTAACAACTAGACCCGTTGGAGCAGGTGTCCAATTGTTGTTCTCACCTCTAGCCTTTTGAGGTTGGCGTGGATGAAGAGAAACAAATTAAGAAAGGAATTGTGCACAAACTGTTGGGATTTGAATGCATCCCCTAGTGCCTTATCTTTATTCGGGGGACACACACGCACTCATACACACACGTACACACACACACACACATACACTCTGGAGACCTGGTTTTGCAGCCTCAGGCCTGCTCTGGATCCCCTGGTGCTGGGGAACAGTCTTGTCTGAGCCCCATCAGGAGCTTCTGTAGCGTAGCACACCACTAATTAATGTAGCTGTTTCTCCACTCTGCTAAACTCCCTAATTGGCTCGCCATTTCTTCACCATTAATTATGCTCCATTTCATATTGCGCTAATGAGTTGGAGCCACACCTCCGTTCTTGAGCGCTAATTAGCCTCTGCTTTTAGACTCGCAGTGCTGACAACAACAGCAGCGGAACAATAGTTTAATTTTGGGGGTGGGGGGGGGTTTGTTTCTCAGCTAGCCTTTTTTGTATTTATGCCTTTTTTCCCCATTCTTCTGTCTTTTGACACAGCATCCTTATCCTTCGGAAGAGCAGAAGAAACAACTGGCGCAAGACACCGGGTTAACTATTCTCCAAGTCAACAACTGGTGAGTGGGGGCCTCGATGCAGCTTTGTTGTGTTTAGATGGAAGAAATGGATTGCCCCCCCCAGGCAACCTGTGGCTAATGATTTGAATGATTAATTCCGCTGGGAAAGGCTTACTCAAACCCCCCTCCCCCCTTTACAGTTGATTGGTCTCAGATAATTGGAATAAAGGGAAAACCTCTGCAATATTCCAGTATGCACCAAGCTATATATATACACACACACACAGTATATATACAGTATATATAGTACTATAAATATTCCTGAGCAAGGCAAAAGTGTAAAGGCTACACATTTTATATTCCTCTGTCTAGAGAGACTTCCATCTCATCACTGACACGGGAATCAAATGCAACTGCAAAAATCCAGTTTGAAATCGCACTTCCCTGAACAGAACGTCAATGACTAGGGAGCGCTCGCTTGCAGTGCACTAGGCTAGCCCAGCCTCCTCATTGGACGGAGCTAATCGGCTACACAGAGAGACAGGTGCTGGGGCCAGGTAGAGAACGCAGCAGGGCTCCGGCTCGCTCAGCAGCACGCTTCTCCTTCTTCAAGGACGCTGGCTTGCGTCAGTGCCGACACAAACAGACTCGGCTCTGAGAGGGGCGGTGGAGGCTCCACCTACTAGCATGCTGACATTATTCCGGTTGTGTGGGTAAAACATCGTGGGTGTGTTCGAGAGAAAGTGTACAAGAACGAGAGAGTAAGGAGGGGCAATGTGTCAAGGTGCAAAAAAATGCCTTGACTACACTTAAAGGGGTCATTGATTGCAAAACTGAATTTACCTTGTCACAGTTGAATAACGACAGTTCAGTGGGTAAAATGGACATACAGTGAGCCTCAAAGTCCATTGACAGCTTTTTCCTATGCAAATCTCACAGCTACAGCTAGCTGTAAAACGGTAGGTTTTGAAAAAAACTCATTTTTTGGCTCTGGTCTGTAACTTTGTCACGCCCCAAAATTTGCTGTGCGCTGCTCTGTGTACTTCCACGGTATTACAAAGAAGAACGTTTTTCAAGGATATTGAAAATGGAGTACGGTCGTAAATACAGTGTTCCAGGCTGTTCAGGGAATGCTGACACTTTTCAGAGTCTTCCCAAGGAACCATTGATGATTTTGTTTATTGGCAATGGGGCTAACGTTATTTCATGCTCCTGACTGTGTTTCATTCAAATAAATAACCTGTGTTGTCATGTAAATCTATAATTCAAGATGCATGTTTGTCCAGATACATTTTTCAGCTAGATAGCTAGAGCTAACTGAAGCTGAGTTGAATCACGAAAGTTTGTTTGCTAAGCTGTAGTGGTAACGTTACCCACCTAAGTTGATCCCGTTTGCTTCGACAACAGAAGTGGAAACAACTAATGTTATAATTTCAAATGATATCTAGTCAATCTGTTGAAAACAGTGTTGTGTAGACACGATATATTTATTCGTAAGTTTTTATTTCAAGTCTCTAAACATCTCAAGATGTTTCAGTGACCGTGGCCGTGGCCGTGGCCATGTTGGGTCTTTGCTCCGCAGCTTCGCTCGTTGTAAACCTACCACTCAGCGCGCAGCTCATCTACATATTCATGAGCATACCATATAAGGAGAAAACCTAGCGTTTCATTCTAGGGCTATTTCACAGCAGGGGGGCTTGTGCTGTTCAGGGGGCATAGAACAGCACCCAGGCCATTTTCAGCCCAACCAAAGTTACATACCCTATTCGGAGACGGTAAGGAACAGTGTGAAATACCCCCCAAAACCCAGTCAATGACCCCTTTAAGCTTTTTCATGCTTTGGAGTGTTTTTGATGGTTTTGAATCCCACTAGGTAGCAAAAAAGAGGATGCAGTTTCCATAACAAGAACTGATGGAGATTCTGTGACCAACAAGGGTTTGGGTCACTAGACCATTTGTGCCTCTTAGCCCAGGTAACTTGGCACTAGAACTAACAAGGAAAGATCTCCCACCACACCAATAAGATTTATTGAGCCATCCAAATAAATGATACTGTATAAGGCAATGGGTGGGTGAAACAGTCAGTTTCTGAGTTTGTCTTCTGCAGCCTTTAGTAGACCACTTCTGCATTAGATGTTTTTTTTCGCCGTTACTACGGCAACCCGAGGCAGTCCAGATTTTCCAATTATGGCGAGAATTATGAGTAAATGAGCGATCAGAGCCAACTTCTGGAAAAAAGCTGTTAATGAAGGAATCGTGCTTGGGATTAAGTTGCACACCCGGCATATAGCTTCTTCCTTATAAATTTAATAAATATAGCTGTGTAGTGTGTGTGGTTATCCCTGTGTGTATCGAAGCCCTGTATGCATACAGTGCATGTTCAGTATGTGTGTGTGTGTCTGTGTGTGTGTGTGTGAGGGCTTTGCAGTTTAGTTAATGGAAACACTCCTCTGAGTTTGGCGCGAGGTGCCCTCCGAGGGGATTGGGTGGTGAGGTAATGGCCGCCCACTGTTCAACAACATAGCCTAATGCTGCCACAGGGACTTGTGGGAGACCCCCGCGTTTGTTCTCGCTAAAAGCACCAGCCTTGGGATGACATATGCACACGTAGATACACATGTAGGCACACGCGTTTCATTGCTGCTCTGTGTGTATTCAGTGTGTTACTTATTCTGTAACTGCACGCTGAGTTACCTGAACTCTGGAATTTCCTTCAGGATCATTAAGGTGAATTGAGAGAGGACACACACACACACACAACCTCCCTTGCGAAAGCGGTCGGCTGCAGAACGCAGTGCATGTTGGAATTCAGAGGTTGCTCGACCCTTTTAACATACTAGCTGGCATAGCAGACTTCCCCCCTCTACTGTTTTTTCAATATCCTCCCTGGATCTGATGAAAAATGGAGAAGCGAAGCCAATTTCCAGAAAACTCACTGAAACACGCATACCTATCATCGTGTTTTCGCTGTCGGTGCGTTTGACATACTTGCTCTGTGCACTTTTCTTTTTTTTGCAAAATGAGGTTGCCAGGAGGTTGGCAAGAACCTTTGATACCCTTTGCCTCAGCACAAGATCATGTGCTGGTTAACAGGTGAGAGAGACAGACAGTGTGTGTGTGTGTGTATTAGTGAATGTTTGGGCGTGTTGGTGTAAATGGCGTTTTCATGGCAAACAGCTGGACTGGTTTATTTAAACACACTCGGGGTGAGGGGGGGGGGTGGCTGGTATGGGTTGGGGTGGTGAGTGGGGATAGGAGAGGGGGGGATGGTTGCAGGGTGTTGACCTGAGAATGACACCCAAGGAGGCGGGGTTTGGGGCCATTTTACGAGCAGGGGAGTGCTGGTGGTGGTGGTGGGGCAGCTAGCAGTGGAGGGAGCACTCGTTTGTTTAAGACTCACGAGAGGCGTGTCACCATGCGCCTGCAGTGGGCCAGACCAGATGCCCCTGGATGAGGGAATTAGCTAAACAGGTACAACTAAGATACATCACAGTTAAACATTCCTTCAAAAAGGAAATAGTGCTTTGTTTACGTTTGGCGACTTGGCAGGGTTTTGCTATGACTGTGTTTCGTGAGGTCGATGTTAGGCCGCCGCAAGTCCACAGGCACTCGCTCAGCCAAGTGCGCCAAGTCCGATTTTCGTCGAAGCCGTCGTAACGTCCAAAAAACGTCAAATTACTTTTCCTGTGAAAAACTATGTTTTCTGAAAAGATTTTATGATTCGTCTATAGCATAAGAAGAATAGGCCTCCATTGTGGGAGTGGAAGGAGGGGGATAGCTGCGCTCATTGTGCGCTGGGAAACGATGGGCCGCGCGGGCCGTAAACGCACTCCCATGGTGTGAAGGGGGTCGCACAGGGGTGAACTTTTAACTCCCTAATGGAGGGCGCAGCTTCAGCTCTCCGCATGGGTCTCTGTTCCTCCTTTCATTGGCTGCTTAACAGGCGGAGCCAGGGGTGTGTGGCGCCCGGCTCTCACAACAGAACGCCACAGTGCTCCCTCTCCTTCTCCCTCGCTCTCTTTTCCTTTCTTTCTTTCTCTCACTCCTTCTTTCTCTCTGTCTAACCCATGAGAGACCCCCCAACATAACTGCCACCCCCAGCAACCACCTTAATTCGTCACGGTAACGTCAAGGATTTGAACTCTTGGGGAGACACAGCAGCCTTTAAGACATTGGCGCCTCATTTGTCAAAACTTTATTGAAACTGGGGTCATTTGTTCATTTTCTTGTTTGCATTTTCTGACACTGGGCGCACGGACTCCATCACACAACTCTGTTTGCCTGAGTAGTCATCGCTCCACTTTTCTCTATCTCTCCTCTTACAATCGTCTTCCCCCCCTTTTCCCCGTTCCCTTTCAACCCCTCCCCCTCAGCCCCTCTCCTGCCTTTTTTGCAGGCCTGAAAAGAGTGGTGTGGCTTTTGTTTCCTGAAAAGGAAACCCGTTACTCCCCCTTTTTTTTTCTTTCCGAAAAGATGAAATGGAACCATCCCGCCAGGGGTAAAAAGCAGGAGGACATAAATCAAGTGGGAACCACTGAGCTTTCACTCCCCCGGGTCAGGAAGGGTCGACGGGCGGGTTTCAGAGAGGGGCTTTAGGCTGAGCAAGAGCAGAGTGCTCCTCTGCTGAGGGCGTGGGGTCACAGGGTCGCAGGGTCGAAGGTCATGCATACCAGGATGATTTCGAGAGCACAAGTATGGTTAAAGAGGGCCGAGTATGAACACCCTACAACTCTGCACAAACATCCATCCCAAAATGCACTCCGATGAAGTTTCCTGTTGTTTTTACTCATTTGTTTTTGTTCAAATGATTCTTTTTTGTATTACCTGTTAAAACTATATTGAGAACTGAGTTTTGGCCGGCAGTTGATTGGTTTTACATGAGGAAAAGGTAGCAGGAAAAGGAATGACGGGCAAAGAAAAGGAAATTACTTTACTGTACTTTTAATTATTTCTACTCGGGATATTTAAGCCGTTATTTTCCACAGTCGTGCCATATTGCGTTGGAATCATAGATGATCCAGGTGTTTGGTGTGGCAAGACTCACATGCTCACTGTCCAGGCCATTTATGTCCTTCAAAAACTGCGGGTTGAAAGGAAGTTGAGGTTTTCACGTTCCTCGAGGAGAGCGTGGAGGAGACGTCTGGACAGCGTCGGGCCGCCGCCGCTGACAGCCAGTCCATTTCATTCTTTTTTTCTCACAATGCCAAAACGAATGAATGTTTTCTCTCTCTCTCTCTCTCTCTCTCTCTCTCTCTCTCTCTCTTTCTCTCTCTCTCTCTCTCTCTCTCTCTACGGCTCCAAAAACAGAACATTGAAATCATATGCCGCTCGCCAAGTCTAATTTATAACGTGTTGCTGTCTTCTCTCCTCTTTTGTCCCACCCCCCCCACCACCCCTTTCCGGGTGCCCACAGGTTCATCAACGCGAGACGGAGGATAGTTCAGCCAATGATTGACCAGTCCAACAGAGCAGGCAAGTTGTTTAATCAAATTCCTTAGTTTGGCACCAGACTTGCGCCAATTCAATAAAACAAACGACAGATTTCTTCTCCTATAACTCATTTGGGGAAAATGCTGCCGTTCTAAATCAGTGGAAGATCTTGACAGTTCAGGACACAGTGGGCAAGGCGTCCCACACACACACACACACACACACACACACACACACACACACACACACACCTCCCTCTACTGCTACTGTGGGCTTTGCCCCCTTTGGTCCTGAATGTGTTTAACTGAACGGACGGACTTAACTCCAGAAGTGAATGGCCACTAAGACTCAGGGGATTAGCCGAAACAATGACGCTAATCGCTTTGACTGGCCAGTCCATTGAACGTTTTAACCTTGGATTAGAACAAATAGAAGCCTAGAGTGAAACTGAAGCTAAAATGTGCCACTTGCCCTCCAGCTCTCTAACAAATGACACTGGGTTGACTTTTCGGATAGAAAAAGCGTCAATGCACAGCTAAATTACTCATTGGATGGATAACCATAATAAATACACGTTGGGTCTTTCATGGAATCCTTTTTATGTCTCTTTGTCTGGCTGCCTTGTTGCCTTATTTCTCCTTATCTTCTCTCTAGCCTGTCTCTCTCTTCAGGGAATTTTTCTTTCCACCTTACATGCTCTTACACCCTTCTCTTGCTCTTTCACTCCCTTTCTCTCACCTTCTTCCTTTCTCCCCCTTCGTCTCTCTCTCTCTTTCTGTCTCTCTCTCTCTCTTTCTTCATCCCCGTTCTCTTGCTGTTCTGTCGAAGATCGACCAGTCCCCTGATGCATGCCTTGTTGTGGAGCTGCTGTAAAATTTATGGCCTGTGATGGGGTTAGGGTTGCATTGGTAGTGGTGGTAGTGGGGAGGGGGGGGGGAACTCTGTTAAGTTCAAAGCCGGCTGAGAAGGCTTGAACTGTTGCTCGGGCTAAAGTAACCAGAAACAGCCCTCTACCTGAGGGCAGCGACTGCCTTTTTATGATACGAGGGAGACAAAAAAATAATAATATGGAATTGCAGTCTGCGTCCATTGACACTAGGGCAGTTCTTCCTGTGCCACTAATTGCCCCTTTGCCGGTGAAGGGGGGTGAGGGTAGGGTTTACTTGTCGGAATAGTGGCCGTTCCTCGTTAATCACAAACGGCGATAGGGACTGGGTGTGCGATCCAAGCAAGTCGAGTTGTTAGATGGCTTAAAACATACTTTTTTTACGGATAGTTAACCACATTTAGGTTTCTCCAAACTTTAATTGAAATGTAAAGTCACCTACCACACGCTCATTTGGTCAAACTATTTAACGACCAATTCGTATTGGTTGCCTACGCCTTCAAAGCAATTTGTTGCCAATTATAACAGATAAAAAATGGCATCCCCAAAGTCTGACAATTAGTGGACAATAATGAGATTACCTAGAGGGGGGTTGATGTGCGGGGGGGTAGGGGCACGGTATGGAACAGGACTGGACCGTTAATTCAAATGCATGTAAGATTCTAATTAGTATTTCCTTCTGTTTCTGACCACTGTGGTTTCAGTGAGCCAAGGAGGGCCATACACCCCAGATGGTCAACCAATGGGGGGCTTCGTCATGGACGGCCAGACACACATGGGAATCAGACCACCTGGTAAGACCCTATCTCTAGATACACGGACACGCAAATGTCACACACACTCATACATATGCACACACACACACGCACACGTGCATATAGACAAGGACAAACACAGATATCCAGACATGCACTGCCGACACAGCGCTCCAGACGTAACCGAGTGCACAAGCAGGGTTGTCTACCCGTGCCCCCATGCAGGTGGGGTCAGTCTCACTGCAACACCTCTCTTGCTCCTCTGACCCAAATCTCCCTTGCGCTGATTAGCTCCTGTCTAGACATAGGTCTAGCATCTACCTATGTAACCCATATGCAAATGTTAGGCTAGGTCGCACGCAGTACGCATACATTAGTCACTCATTGGCCTGCAAGTGATGGTCAGTGACAGCTTGCCCTGACTTTGTTATCCGCTAATAAATTGACACTCGTGACAAATGTTCCGTTTCACAAACGTTTGACCTGATATCTGACTTCTTTCTTGCTTCTTCTTTTTCCTCTCTCCCTCCAGGCCCCATGGGTGGTATGGGCATGGGGATGGGGGTGGAGGGACAGTGGCATTACATGTGACCCTCCACGGGAGAACCTGGTGTACGGCAGAGAGGGACGCACTGTAAGTGTTCACGTTCAAAGCAGGAAGTTATTCTTCCCGCTTCCTTCTCACATGCTAAATGAACTGCATCTCCTGGCTAAATCTAGTCAACAATGGCATCCATGTTTGTTATTTGCTCAGTCCACATTTTTCAAAAGACGACATTTAAGTCATTTACGTGGTGAGACACCCACCTGTCGTTACACGGATCCGACATATTGCGGGCAAGACAAATGTAAAAAGCAATAGCATCACTTGATTCGATTTTTGTTTACAAAATAAGAAAAACTAGGAGGTATCCAGCACCAGTTTTTTGTTTCAAGAACCTAAGGAGTAGAAACCTAGAAACGATACAGTACTTGCCATGAAGATGAACGACAAAAACGGCATGGTCTTTTCCTTTTGATGACCCCTTCGTTTCATTTCCAAGCACATTTCTGAATGTATTAGTGAGGCATATTGGCACATTACAGCATGATTGGAAGACCGACGAAAGCTAATTGACTTTGTCCAAATTAAATATGCCTGCGCCAGCGGGGGTGACCAATTGATTTATCTGACTGGTCATGTGGACCGAAATAGAGACCTGTTACTGTAGGCGCGCACACAACTGACACGCAATCCCTGAAAAGCCACACACACACAGTACTGTACAGCAGCTGTGTGGTCCAACTAGAGCCCGTGAGAAAGATGGAGAGGGTTTGCCTTGAGCTCAAATGAATTGTTATCGTTCTTATTTCCAAAATGTACAAAAGGCCGAGTGCTTGAACTTCACTTTGGAGTCTAGAGTGAGACTAGGTTCTGTAAACAGAATAAGCCTGTTGGAATATAGTTGAGGAGGGAAGTCTAAAGTCCCAGGGACAGAGGTGAGCAAGATTTTTTTTAAAGAACTCTGGTCTTGCAGCTAACATCTAGAGAATTCAGAATTTTTACATTGGCAAACTGTATATCTCTGCCTAGCACGGCTAATTAAGATAAGCCGCCCTCCCAAACACCCCCCCACCCCCCACCCCCCCACCCCCCACTTAAGATCCAAAGGACAATTAATCATACAAGATGCTTATATTCATTTTCGTCCTTTTGAATGAATTGCCCAAAGACATAAAGCAGTCTTCCCCCTCTTATTTGATTACGAGGTCCAGTTACTTCATAAGCCATTTTCATTAAAGTTCGGTGAATGTTCCACAAACGGGGGAGATTAAGCAGACGTTTATGAGATGAGCGTGGGTGGGGGGTTGATGAGGCAGTGTATGTGTGTGTATGTGTGTGTGTGTGTGTGTGGTATAGAAGAGTCTCAACACTTGGAACTACACTGAGCTGGTTTTCCTATCGCTAGTCACTCACTCGGCAACATTGCTCCCCCTGACCAAAGTCAATTAAAGACTCTTCAGAAGGAGCGTTACACTTTCTCCCCCACCCCCCACCTCCTCTACTCCTCCTCTACAGTCCCCCCCCCCACCCCCTACCTCCTCTACCGTCCCCGTCCCCCTCCTCCCCCTTGCGATTATCGAGCTTATGAGTCTTGGGAAACAATACACCTGTCAGTTCAGATCGGACGCAGCGAGCCGTGCGGAAGCCCTGAGACCCGTCCACCGCACGGAAATGACTGTTTCATGGCCATTTGGCCCCCTCTCTTCCTTTTCTTCTCTTCCGCAAAATTTGCCATAGCTGGAAAGAAAAAAAAATTCCCCCCATCCACTATTCAGCAGTAATTATAACAAATGTACAGGATAATAATTTTTCCCCCTTTCGTCTACTTAGTTTGTTTTTTTTTCTTCGTTTTTTTCTCTCTTTTTTTACCCAGAAGCCCCCTTTTAGGCATGCTTTGATGAACTTCTTTTAGTGACCCTGGCACATTGGCCTAACACCACTGGAGGCCTTTGTTTAACAGAGCCTCTTCCCCAATTATTGGTCCGAGGTTTGCTAACCCCTCAGAGAAGGGTCAGCGTTGCCATCTTCTAAGAGGAGGACTTGTAAAGGGACTAGAAAAAATACAAATAAAGGGGGGTGGGACGACGACAAGGCTTTACAGGTGTTTAGCCTCTGCTCTCCTGCGGGAAGTAGCGCCTGTTGATTGGGTCCCCTGGTGTCTGTGAAACAGAACGGGTCAACCGGGCCGCGGCTGGCTCGCTCAGACGGCGGGGGCCGGGTGCTCTGGTATTGATTGCTTTTCCCTCCACTCTGAGTCGCTCATCTGGAAGCTTTGGGTGGGATGGGAGGCAAAAGCCTTGCTGCGATGACGAGCGTCAGTTAGAAGAAGAAAGCGTTTACGTTCGATATTTTTCCGAACCATGAATATGTTTTCCCCCCCAAGGCTCAAAAACCTTCCACAGGCCGACACATAAAATTCATGTTTAGTCTATTTAACGGTAGCTTTAAGGATTTCAGCAAGGAAAAGTAGCTCATGTAACGCGTGTTCATTCTGTTCATTAGATCTGTTGCTTCCCTTCCAGAACGAGCAAGATCTAACCTGAGGATTGTATGTCACCGGGGTGGCACGACGGGCATGGACAAAGGGCATCACTCTGACCTCTGACCTCAACAGGTGCCCATCCTCCTGGCCTGCGCCACTTTCACCTCTCCCCTCCAACTTGCCAACTTGCCCGGGACTGGACCTCTTGGCGCAACCTCCCCATCCCCCTGCAGGGGGTTTGAAACCTCCAACCCCACCCCCCCACCTACCCTACCCCCGAGAATCTACTGTTGGTACTGTCCAACTATGACCTGGAGACCTCAGAAACCACATGCCTTCCTGGGACCGACTCGACAAGGACTCGCTCGACATGAGACTACGACGGCGGGATGCCCAGAGAGACATTTTGAACTTCACCAAAACGGCACCTCGTGCTTTTTCTCTCCTCCTCTGCTGCATGCAAATGAGGAGGGGTGGTGGCGGCGGAGGACTTCTTCTTCTAGCAAACAGACTTTTAAGCGAGAAGAAAGCAGATGTCTGTATCACCTGGGGATGTATCTCGACACGAGCACCCTCGAAAGCTTTGTGAAAGAACTGAAACGGTCCCACTCGGCGAATGGAAAATTGGCAATAAGGTCACGAATCGAGTGCTGTTTACTGTTGTATGATGAACTCTCTGCAGGCGAGAGATTAACATTAACACAACTCATTGCAAGTGCTCCGGTATTGCTTTGGCATACTACGCCGTTTTTTTTTCTCTGAAAGGATTTGATTTGTCTTACTTATCTTTCACACTATGTGTGTGTCTTTTTTTTCTCTCCTACCCACCCCTTTGCGTTTGAAAATAAAAAAGAAATAAGTGAAACGACTAGTTATTTTTTTTTGGGGGGGGGGCATTATAAACAATTAAGATGGGAACCAGCTGCTAATGGTGACAACTTTATTGTATAAAAAAAAAGTGGTTTAAAGCTGCCGCTATAGCCCAGTTTCTTTCAGACAGACTTACAATTGTAGAAACTAGTATTCAATCAGTGCTTTTATTAGTCCTCATCAGGGCAAGCCCAGTAGTTACTCATCAATGTTGTCTCTGTGGTGGAAAAAGGTTTGCGAGGACCTAGTGGTAGTGGGGGTGAAGCAAGAGACGCTATCTCTCGTTCCTCTTTGGTTTCTCAGCTGTTGGTCGAGGTGTGGTTGAGAGAAACAGTGTCAGGGGCCAAAAGGTTGGTCTGTCAGAGGTTGTCACGTCCAATACACACCGATGAAGGACCAGGTGGGCTTTGGGAGCCCCCTAAATGACCCTTTACATTTTTGGGGACCCTAAACATGATGCTGTTTACGTACGTTGTGGTTAAGTATTGAAACCCCTGATGGTGTATATTATTGAGGGATGTGAACACTCAGGTTAGGACAAAAGTAAGGATACGTTTTTGATACAATTCTGAAGTATTTTGAGGTGACTGAAACGTTTTAGAAGAACTAAGTACTACTATGTCTTTTCAGTTACTGGAGAAAAAGCTGTGGCTTTGAGTAGGCATAGTTGTGGTATTATGCGTGGAACACTTGCATTGTTCCCAATAAAAATATGCATTGCTGTATATCATGTGAAACACATGGACCCAAAGCTTAGTTTCTGTGGCTGCATACAGTCTGGCTGCAAACAGACATTAAAATATTATACTTACTTGGAACAGAGTCTCAAGCTATACATAGACTAGCTAAATCAGACACGTTGCTAATGCGATACATTTCCACAGACAAGAGGAAAAGCTACAACATCCACTACAATTATGCACAATAGTGAGGGCACTAACTGATACAAATGGGAGTCTTCCCTGGAATTCGAGGTGAGGGGGGAGGCGATTTGCGTAAATCTGCCTCAAACACTTAAATGGAGAGATTAGTTCCTCCTCATGCTCCAGTTGGCCTGCTCAAAAGATCTGCGCTCCCAATCCGCTGGGAGTTTCCTAGATACACCTCATTTCAAAGCCGTCAGCCACAAAAAGAGATTATTTATCTCCCTCTTAAAATCAATTACTAATTTGGTTTGAGCATAGAAGGGATGGCATAAACGCAGGCAGTTATTTACTAACACATATGGAATTGACTGCACTGCAGATTTAGAAAAGCACATTCAGTCGAACTTGGAAGCTGCATACTACTCTTTGTACACTAATGATTGTTTTCACTTTTTTTTAAGATAGACATAAACATGATAGAGTTTCAGAAATGAATGTTTTTTTGTGTCATGCTCCCCCCTCTCTCCCCCCTGTCTCTCTCCTGTGAGTCTTGAATTCCTGAGTGACTTGCCGTCTACTGAGCTAAAGAGAGTGCAAAGTCCCATGTATGACTGCCATCTTTAGGGGGTTTTGAAAACTGCCTTGATCCACAGATTTTTTTCTTCTAAATGAATGAAAATATCATCAGTATATCTGTCCTTCAGAGATGTTATGCCACTTGATTAAAAATGCAAAAAGCACTTTAGGGACAACTCGTCTGTATAAGGAAAGTTTGCGATGGAGACTTGAGGGATGACACTGTGCCAATTTCTAGTTGCACATCAACAGAGAGGGTGGGATATTAATAGATGTTAAGGGTTTTTAGCAATCAGTCAACATATTAATTTAAATTACATAATTAATATCATACTTTAGACAGTATGTTAATTTCTCAGTACATGCACATTATCTGTACAATTCTACAGTATATTAGAAAGGTATCTACCAAAATCAATGCATTGATTTACAAAGAAATTTGTGGCAAACACTCACCAAAATAACTCACCAACACGAGGAAACAAGAGACACAGAGGTAAATGGCACAGAGTGTAAACAACTTTTGTCTAAGATTCTGGAAAAGCAGTCACCCTGAAACAATGGCTGGAATCAGCAGGCCTCGACCCTCGGGGGGCTCTGAGCCTGACACCCAGTGACGGATGAGCGGTCTCCTGCGGGGCGGGGGGAGCGGGGGGAGTTCGTCAGTGCATGACTTGGCTGTCGGGGTGCTGTAGGCATGACAGTCCAGGCGTCAGCAAGAACCCAGCCAAGTTGAGAAGAGGAGGGTTCAGGGACTAAGAAAAGATACTTCATTTACTAGAAATTCAAACCAACTCCATTGTCAGGAGATGTAACTGAGGTTCTCTTTATAAACTTATTGAGTCAATAATTTAAAATGCTTGATTACATTTGTGTCTTTATTTCACATTTGAGTGATAACAACCCATGACTGCAAACTAATTGCTTATTGTCTAATTCTGATTACACAATACACTGACAACACTGTATAACTTTGTAGTTAGTCTGGTACTACAAGATGCGTGGATCCTCAATGTTATGGTTGTCTTAGGTTCTGAGTCTCTGGGGGAAGAAACATAGACTGGCTAACATCTGAACAAGATGGCAGATAAGTCTTGTTCTCTTATGCTATCATGAGAAGAATTTGGTTGTTATTTCAAATGTGGGCTGAAACAATCAATCACTGCTGGTGCAGGACAATACTGAAAGAGAGTTAAGACTGAATCAAAACCAGAACACCAGAACATTTTTAAATATGTATAGTTTTAAAAGGTCCTGAATGTTCTGCTTTGATGTATCTGTTTTGATATCATTTCAATACTTTTGAATTAGTTCAAAATCAAATATTAAACTAATTGCACCTTTTACCCCAAAAAGCTCTTAGAACGCTCCTAAGAAGCTCTTAGCGTTAAGAGCTTCTTAACGAATCTGGGAAACAAATAATCTTTGTCTTTAAACATCTCAAAATATTTTCAATGCAAATAAAAGGCATTTAGCATTTTCAGTAGTAATAACTGACTATTTATCAGTAATGAGTACTGGTATCCTGCAATTTGTGTACAATTTTATTAGAATAGTTACTGAAATTGAAAATATTATTTTTCACCAGACACCACTGGTTAATAGCATTGGCTATTGCATTGGCAATTTTAAAATAGCAATCTTTAAAGAAATAATCAAGTAATCATTGACAATGTAACTTTACATCTAATTGCCATTTGTTTCAAATGTAATCTGGTCTGATTAAAATTACATATTTTTTGTAATCTGATTACATAATCCCAATTACATGTAGTCCTGGACTACCCAACATTGAAGTTACTACAGATACAGAACCTAATAATGGTAATGACTAGCCATTTACAGAATAAATGTTTTAACACATTGTTCTGAATCAATACGGTTTATGTTAGATGTAGATTTAAAGCACAAAGTCAGACAGTCAGACAGTCAGTCAGTCAGACGACATACAAACACACCACTCTGGCCTGAATAAACAAGGATGACAAGTTGAGATTAATGGAATGCTCTTGGTGACAAGGCCATTTATTTGTCAAGGTCTCTGGCAGTTGAACTTTGCCAGTATATTTACATTGGGCTGCAAGGGTCCCACAGCCTCCCTAATTGATTGTGACCAATAAGTGATTATTGGAGCCAACCCATATGACACGGTCTACCTCTTTGGCCCACCAAAACTAGATTTCATGTTGTTCTTTTGCGTATGCAATTCCCATTTACAATAAACAAGAACCCACACAGGCTACATCCCAAAAGCTATTCCTAATTTCAAAATGTCCTCGACATATTTGAGTAAAACCTGCCCAAACTAAACAAGATTTTACTTTTTGTTTAGTTTTTTGTTTCTAATCCTTGACTAATTCTTCGGTATGGAGGCATGTAGATACAGGCAGTCAAAACATCAGGCGTTGTGTACATTGTAAACCTATGAGTATTAGATCATCTGTCTCCGTGAGTTGATGAGGTGTATGAAGGGAATTTGTCACCTTCTCACAAGAGAGCAATCGATAATTTGTACGGAAACACCAGCCCAGGAGGTATCAAGATATTTTACTGGTCCCAATGTTGGAAAAAAAGTCATGGAGCGGTTAATGAATGAGCTTTTTTGGGGTGTTTTTTTTAACTGTTTTACTTTTGGCGGCTTTTCCGGTTACCCTAAAGACGGTGCATTCCAGACCTCTCTCTCTCTCTCTCTCTCTCTGTCTCTCTGTCTCTCTGTCTCTCTCTGTCTCTCTCTGTCTCTCTCTGTCTCTCTCTGTCTCTCTCTGTCTCTCTCTGTCTCTCTCTGTCTCTGTCTCTGTCTCTGTCTCTGTCTCTGTCTCTCTCTCTCTGACACTTTCCCTCCATAAGTCCACAGCAGCTTCATGTCTGACATATCCGTTGTACTCAACAGACTTGAAGGGGAAGAGGGGGGTGTTTTTTGTGCGTGTCTGTGTGTGTGTGAGCATGCGTGTGCGAATGTCTCTGTGTCTATGTGTGTGAGTGTAAGTCACTGTTTACGCGTGTGAATGTAGTGTTCGGTGACCCACTCTGTGTCTATCCACCACCAAAGTGCGTATTCCTGCCCATGTGTGTGTATTAATCGGTGAACGTTCTCGTGTGCCTCTCTGGGTTCTCTCAATAGGAAAGAATGTGAGAGATACATATGGTGATAAATACCCATAAGAAATAAATTGAGCTAGTGCCCAAGGGATGACCCTTTCTGGCTGGAAGACGAGGAGTCGAGAGAAAGAGAGGTAAAGGGTTTAAATAAACAACGCGGCTCCTAATTTGGACCACATAACGAACATTAGTCTGAGCAGACGCAAATTCCTGTAGGACATCCATCTGAGAGTGAGGTTTTCCCCTTACCTCCTCCAGGTCTAAGTCTGTGACCTAGCCCATCAATAGTCTGCTTTAAAACAACAACTTGCCATGAGCTCATTCCCAGTCTTGAAAACCCGCCAAAAGTTCTTCTCTACAAAGGCTTAGGATGTGTTACGCCTGTACAGTCTGAGTGAATCCAAATGAAAGTTGGATAATTTATGACACTTAATTAGATACTTGATTTAAGACGGATTAAATGTGTTCCTCCTTGGGCTTGGAAGGGGGGGAAGGTATTGAGTGTCGGACAGAGGATCCAGGAATCCAAGAGAGTCGTGGATCATTATTACCTCAGAGGAAGAAGAGAAGTCAAGTTACTCCAATGGGAGACATCGACCCACTGGGCAGGAAGTCACCCTCATTTAAAGAAACAATTATCATTTATTTACCCAAGAACTGCAAACACTTCAAAAATGGCAGCTTTTACATGCAAGCATGAGGCAGGAAAGTGTCCTTTCTAAGGCAATAAAATAATTGCTTGCACAAACGAAGGCATATCAAGCCTATATGAAGCAATTATGAAGAGTTAACTGTAACTGCTGCAGATAAAATTCATAGTATAACATACATTACAGCATAACAGACTGTTATACGTAGGTATAAGAAATACATTCTAATGCTGAAAGCCAAGATGCCATGTTTATCAAGTGTTTTGCCTGAGAGAGGAAGGTCCCCATCAGGAGTTTGTCATTGAAATTACCATTGGCACTTGGAAATCGTCATCCTGTTTTGTTAATGATTCTTTCTCTGTTTGCCTACCCTGTCTAGACGAGGGTCATTTTTCCTGTTTACTGAAACACCTAATGACATGGAATGACAACTAATCAATATCTAAGAGGAAAGTGGCATGTGGCGGAACCGTGTATTAATCTAGTTAATGACACTCAGTGTCTTGGCCCGACTCTGGTCCATTTACCTTTAGCGCTGGCTCAATTAGCTAAGCTTGTTAGCCTCTGGGCTAGACCTAAACAGATCTATTTTTCTGGCATTGTCAAGCTGGACAACATTCAATGTTCTGAGTCATGCTTTGTGTGGTGTAGAGATACTCTGAGCAGTTTGTAATGTTTGTGACAGTCTATAATTCTAAGTTATCTGTTGTTTTCCCTCTGTCTCCCTCTGTCGTTTTTCAAGCATTTAAGTACGTAAAGGTCGTTTTTTTTTAACGCATTTTATACAGTGCAATTGATCCCCCTATTATGGTGTTTGCCTTCAGTAACATCTTACATCACTCATGAAAAAGGTTCCAACGTGCATCTGTTTGGGTAAGGTAGTTGAAATAACATGAATGAAATGGAGAATGTATATAATAAAGTGCTGCACAAATAATCACTCGAATCAAAGTAATTAAGATAAAAGCTCACGGCACACACATGCACCCGCGCACACACACACACACACGGTCTGGCACGTACTAATGATCAAAGCTACATCCCTCCTCTCGACCTCCGTCCCAACCCCCAATTTCCAAGCTACTACTTGGTCATCGTCAGGGGACGACCACAACAAAGAGCTATTGGGGGTTGGGGAGGGGGGGGGTCCTGATTTGGTGGGGCAAATGACCTTGGCTTGATGACATCATCACGAAGGGGAAGAGAAATTAAGCCATTAGCCGGTGGCGGCCGTCCCCTCGCTGTAAATCAAGCCCTTTTCCAATAAGCTGCCTCCCTGTTGGTCATCCATCACAGGGGTGGGCGGCGGCCGAGCGTGGCGACACAGGAGCTGCCCGTCCCAGGAAGAGACATAAACAGTCATGGTGAGCCATGTCTTGGAGGTGGGGGTCACACACAGCCCCTTACCCAACTGGAAGAAATGGAAAAGCAGCTTGTGGGCTGGTAATGTTAAAGCAATACACAATACTGAGAGAGTTTTGTATTTTGTCACCGTCTCATGTCTGTAAGTGACTGGGATTGTATTCCGGTCATTCTGTTTGATAAGACAAGACGATGGCTTTGTGCTGGAAAGTCTGCGACAGACTTTATCAAACTGAGTGAGGTAAGCCTGTACACATGGTAGTCTATTGTGTTAACTGTGTTGTATTGTGTGACCACTTTTAGCATAAGACAGGGTTCTGCAAATAACTAATAACAGCCAAATGACAGCCTTTCCATTGACATTTACTTTAGAATAGGCCCTTGGCGTAAAATAACTTAATTTACAATAACTTTTTACGTCTCTCTGATGGAAGCGCACTTTATGTTCATATCTCAGGGGTCCAAGCAAAAGGTGTCCATAAAAGCAGCACAGATGGATAGAACAGAGTCTTTTTAAGCTCAGGATCTGTAAGAACGATGCAACAGGCAAAGGGACATTTCAAGAGCTTTTTAAATGTTTCAAATCAGTGCATACTGTATTTGGTCAAAATAATACTGTTGGCCAAGACAAAACAATCTCAGAGTTTCATTGCAAAGCAATGATTGCATGCTGGTTCCCAATAGCCTAGTAAAGCTTCTCCATAAATTGAAACAGTCCGCGCCTCTGGAACAGCAAACAGGCTTCACTTTACTATATGAGAACCGTCTAGGGAACCAGGAGAGAAATTAGTCTGGGAAGAAAGTTAGGCGGTTATACAGATGCCTAATATCTTTGGGAACACATTCCCAATGCAAAAAAAGACTAGTTGCAGGTGCAAAACATCTTGTGATAAGACAGTTTTAGCTAGCTTCGACTTATAAGTTCCTTGACTGATTAGAGACTAAATAAGGCCTCCATGAAAATTGTGTTTCATGCATTTTTCTGACTGAGCTAATTCACCATATAAAAGTGAATGTGCTGCAAGCACTGAACCGATGCTTTTGACTTCTTTTCAAAATCACACTATGAGGTACCAAGGGCAATTGGTTTTATGCAACATTAATTAACTAAGCTTCTCGGCCCTGAAACACAGCAGTTCCATTTTATTGTTCCTAGCCCTGCTGGAGGACAAGTCCAACCATGAAAGAGCACAGTTTTAGTTAAGGCTCTCTCTCTCTCTCTCTCTCAGTCAGTCTCTCTCTCTCTGGTAGCTAACCACAATAAAGCAGTTCCTGTGCCTGCAGAGTTTGCATGAAGGCAGTTCCTATACATGGAAGCACATTTCCAAGGATGGTTGGACTTCTTGGGCACCCCTTGACAGGACGGTTTCATCTCTTTCCTCACGGCAGCAACGTTATGGGACCGAGAGAAGCCGTATTAAAGGGCTGGGAGCCATCTGACACACATTACAATGGAAAAGTCAGTGGCAATAAATGCTGTATTAAACCCAACCTAAACACACGCACACTTTACATTGAAGCGAGTAAGTGGGCACTTTTTGAGGGCAACTTTTTGGACCACTTTCAGATGGAGCTGACTGAGCCACTTAACGTATAATTTATGGGCCGGTAATGAAACCGTAACTGGAGTCATTTGCGCACATTAAAGTGTGTGTTGAAGTGGAAATCGGAAGGGGGGGGGGACACAACTGTGCTTTTGAAACATATTTCAAGTGCAGAGTCCATAAATGGTAAATGATGCAGCTTTGGTGTCCTTTTCAAGTTTTGCCAGGAGATTTCAATTCTGCACATCGTCCACTGTTAAAACTTAATTCTAAAAGTTTAAGGAAGACATTGGCCAATGACATCATGTCTGTTTGGTCGGTTTCTCTGCTCCATGTGGCATCTTTGTCAAGTCAACGGCCAACACCCATGTTCCATTGAGTTTCATTTTCTCTGAAAAAGAACTTCACACTCACAAGAAATACTTTCCAAATAACACTCCCTCTCTTGTCTTTCTGTAGTTAAGCAATGGCCCCACTGTTTTGAATTAGACCATCTACATGGATCACTTTGAGTTCTATTTTTCTGGATGACACCATTTCAGGCTAAATGTTCCCGTATAAATGCAGTCAAAGCAGACCTTTTTCCATTTATCGAAAAATTCCAGTGCTCCCAAAGGCAGCGGACCACAAACTCAGTTCAGGCTCCACTGTCTTTTTTGGAGCACCCTCTTCCTCACAATGACCTCCAGGCATTTTCTGGTTAAAGGAGGAATAGGGAGGAAACAAACTGACAGTTTCTTGGAGATGGGGGTACAATAATACCAGGAGAAACAAAAATAAGCCATCACAGTGAACAATGAATAAATCTGATCCACAAAGATCATAATGTTGACATGCTTTGTGAGGTGAATGGCTCTTCAGTTGAGGTTGAACTGAGACCAGGGCTGTGGATTAAAACACAATAGACAATGGTTTTTAGCTTGCATGACACACGATAATACACAAGTAGGCTATGTTCTGAAGACACTCAAAGTCGCAGAGAGTGTGGTGCCGATGACAAACGTCAACATGCCATTGATAGTGGAAATTCCTTCTAATGTGTGGTACACTAAAAGCTTTGGAAGTTAAGCAAATGTTGCTAAAAACAAAGGAACCCTATCTGTTGAGTAAGAAAACATTCACGTGACACGGACAAATTTGCTCTGTGACTCACGAGTCGTGTATAAGTTACAGTGACCTGTGGATCATGACACACTCCTATTAGGCCCCTGAAGGATCGCTGGCACATCCAAGTAGACGATGATTGATGGTTGAGATTACTGTACACAGCATCTGACACGAGGCAAAAATCTGGTACCCTAAAATGACCGAGCCTCTTCATAAGAGCTCGCTCCATTGTCTTGGATCACATTTCAAAAGACCAACAATGTTTTTGATTGTAGAAAAGTCATTCACCCCTTATGCCACTTTAATGTAAAAACCAGGTAGATACCTTTTCTCTCCTCGACAGTTTCACGACGGATTCTTTTTCAGTGCATAGAAACACAATGTTTTCTTTAGCACAGCAGGGTATTCTATTCGAAGGCACTCGCCATGAAATATTGTGCATATCTGTCTTTGGCCACGAGCCAGTTCAGTGGTAAGGCATGTCGAGCTGAAGGGACGTTGATGAATGCTCCATTTTCGTCACAGTCCAAAATCGGCAGGGGAAACATAACTTACTCCACCCGTGGTTGGAGCCTTGCGAGTATGTAAACACACACAATTAAGTAGGAACAGGGTTGGTGGAATATTTCACAATCGGCGTTATGTCTAGAACATGGCTGTTTAGCAATACAAATCTCATATGCTGGAATGCATGCCTAGGGCCATACTCGTTCTCCATGAGCTTGTCACCGCTATTGACAAAACATTCAAGAAGACCCCCTTCCACAAACAACCCTAGCTGAGCTGCAACTGTGGTCTGTAATGTGTTCCTCACGATGACAGCAATTGCTGTACCTCAGCAAACTCAAATGAGCTAATTCCTCATTTGAGACCAACCATCTATGGGCAGTCGAACAAATAATGTGCCTAGTTGTGTGGGGGCTTCCTCTGCTGTCATGGTGTTCCCTGCAAGGCAAATGACATTTTGTTCGAGAATTTGCAACAAAAGAGGCCACTGAGGGATATGCCAGCTATTGGTTTGATGCTTCATACCAAAATTGGAAGTGACAAGCCTATGGCCCCTGCTCTTTCATCTCACTATCATTTCTGCGGAGTGTTCGCATTTGGTGTGACACAGGGTGTTACTGTGACTTTTCACCAAGCTGCAGCAGTTACTGCCTCCAGCCTTTTCTGTAAAAGAGTCTGATGAGGCCCATATAAGGTGAAACAGAAATCTAGGGTTATTTTCATTTACATTTATTAAACAAATGTGGTAAATACCCATAATGTGCTTGCAGAGATGCTTTAATGAAAGTGTAGGAATATTTATATTGTTTCTTCAATGGATGATACAGCAAATACACAACAATAGCAGTTTAGGAGGTTTGTAAATCACTGATGTAAAGCTTTTTTGCAATGCATGAGGTCTATTTGACTTTAGGATGACTCGTAGTTTCACGAAATAGCTGTCAGTTTCTTACACGACTTACCTTGAAAATGGGTACAGCTGTTAATAATGCCATTCTGTCACATGCCTTGCACGATCAGTATGCAACTGGGTCCTAGGAAACTGCGCTAGGCTGCGCGGCTGTAACGCACGATGTACGTCTTTCAACACAGCCATCTGCCGAAGATGTCGAACTGAACGATGGGAAGTGCAAAATGGCGGAAAGTTCAAATTATTGCGATGTTTTGAATAATGTTCTTAATAAATTGTTTCGCTTTTAGTTATCAATACGATCAAATTAAATGTGTTTTGTATAGATATTGTTATATGTAATTGGTGAAGCCGACAGACAATTATTTTACTTTACCGACATGACAGAACGTAAAAAATACAGTGGTAGTACGGCGAGTGTGACAGCAAGCACTGAGTTCGAAGTAGACATTTCGACAGCTAAAACCCAAACAAATAGATTGAGAAGAAGCCTGAGACGAACACAGCGACAACCACTTGATTCTCCCAATCACTGCCATAACGGTACAGTATTATCTTACCCAGTGCATGATGTATGGTGTATGTCGGGCAAGACGTTTGTTTTGATTCTAGACTATAGTTCAGCTTGCTAGCTAGCTAGCGAACTGCTATGAAACTTCATTCACGTTAAACCAGACAGCTAACCTGCGAGTTAAAACCGTTTGCTAACCAGTACTTTACCCCAGGGATACAATAACAATGCCATTAATTTAATTACCAGTTTTCAAGACACCAACTCGAGTGACAAGGTCAAGATACACCTATGCAGAGTCGCCACAAAATGACTCGGAACTTCAACAGGATATCATTTGGGATGCAACATCTCCCTCTCCCATCAGAGCAGGTAATCTTCAATTTTTTTATTTTAACCGACATACAATATACAGGGGACTTGAGGACCATGAGATGCTGTGACGGAGTGTTGCCACATAATGTTTCTTGTTTAGTTGACACAATTTGGGTGGTGTTTCTCTCTAGACAGAAGAGGCAAGAAGTATTCTGCAAATGTTGGAATCGTGAACATCTCAGATATTGTCAACAGGATTGCTCCCAAGGTTTGGATACCAAATGCATGCTTTATTCTTTGAATGAGACTATACATGAAGTACATAATATTTAAAATAAAATAATATTGGAGATATAGGCTAATCTTGTTATAGGATATCTCCTATAATATCCTGTACTCCTATTAATCATATTATAAGAGATCTGTTTGCTTATGATAGGCATTGCTGATGATGATGGCTAAAAGCACATGGTCACAATCAAATGTCCAAAATCCACCTTTATTTATACAGCTAATTTCATAACAAGAGGCAACCCAATACACTTCACAGAGGGAAGGTGGACAAACACTTGTTAGACACACATTTTCCAGAGGGAAGCAAAACAACTATTTACGGGCTAACATAGGAGAACTGAAAAGCAGTCTCTAAACGTAAAACTGTCAAAACAATACATGCAGTCATGTGGTCAGTGGGTTCTCTTTACTGTAGCAGGGGAGACCTGTGGTTCCGGAGTCGTCCTTGCAACAGTGGATAGGAGACAGTGCCATTCCCTGCACTCCTGAGGTAGAGCAGCCAAAGCTCAAAAGGAAATCCCCACGGTGAGTTATATTCCTAATACATATTGAGATACTGACCTTTTAAGATCTTCACCAGGTTCAAATGATGTTTAAATGCCTTATTATTTCCATTTTTTACACAGGCAAAATGGAGTAGATGACCTCATTAAGCTGGCAAAACAGTTTGATTTTAACATGTTGCGGCAAGATGAAGAGCATGTTCAGATACACAATGAGAGTGTCATTTCAGACATGTTTTATTTTGATGGTGAAAAGTGCCAGCCTTCACTATTACTAAGTAATAGAGTCCCCGAAAAGACACCATCAGCTCTGCAAACAAATGTAAGAGAGTCTTCAGTCCTGTTACCACCAGACCAAGATATGGAGGACGACTTGAATTTTCTGTTCGACGGGCCAACTCAACACATAAGTGGCAATTTAAGTCAGAATTCTCTAGCTCGGTCATTGGAAATGAAGACGGTTCCAACTGCATTCTCCAAAGTTCTTCCTGGGAAAGATACACATTCAGGACCTCGTGTTGTGCCACCTGTCAGTTCTTCGCCTCATGTCAAACATGGATCGATGCATGGGGATTTTGACGATGACTGGGAAAATGATGATTTGCTGGATGAATCATTTGTTTTTGAGATGACCCAAAATCCACTTGGCTCTGCCCCTTCTAAGCATAGTTCAATGCAAAGAGGATCAAATGAATCCAAAACCAGTATTAGTCCTCCCTCTACAATAGCCAGTAACGAATGTCAGAGGTTACAGAAAGAAAAAAGGGATCTCCAACCAGCTGTGTCGAAAGAGCCGGTTAATGCTGTGAGAAACAGAACAACCTTCAGGCTTGAAGCAAATCCTAATTTCCAAGTCAATATCTTCACAGAGGCACCAGCAAAGATAAAGTCTGCTTCAGAGTTGGTCAAACCAGGGAAGCACAGGGAAGTTCAACAATGTCAATCAAGTCCTCTTTCACTTGCAAATGTCATTTCTACAGTAGCTGGTTCCCACGGTAAGCAAACCACGAAGCTCCATTCAAATGGAATAAAACCAGGGCCACAAGCACCATCGTTTCATCAAAGTACACGGACTCCTACCAGCACATCTACTTCCACCAACTCTCGTCCAGCAAAACCTTCTCAGACTAATTCAAATCGAACGCCAAAAGAGAAGGAAGTGAATGAAGAAGACAGTTCAGCCTTCAGTCGCGACAACTGTATTCCTGAGGACGACCTGGATTCTTTCTTTGCCTCGGACGATGTTTGGGACGACAAAGATGGCGACGATGACCTGCTGTGTGAAGTGTGTGAAGATCTTGAGAGCCGGGTGCAGAGTGTGGAGGACCCTCCTATCAAGTACCTTCAGCCAACCAGTCATGTACATAACCACAAACCTGCCAGTGTCCTTCCAAGTCGTAGCACGTACAATGTAAATCCCCCAAATCTGCCGGCACAACCAAGGAATCCCAACATTGCCGCAAATTCACTGTCGGCCGCTGGAATTAGTGGCATCTACTCTCTCCAAATGAACAGAGTTTCACCTCAAGAACCCTTTCCTGCTGTCAGTGGCTATAAGAAGCAAAGAGGCAACAACTTTGTTGTGAAACTTACATCCAACTCCACCTTTATGCCGCAGAACCATGGCGGAACAGAGCCATATAGATGTACTAAAAGCACTTACCCAACTGGGAGCACAACCAATCGCCAGTGGCTTGGGAATGAGACGGGGACAGTGTCTGTGGCTCGTGTACATGCGTCTGAAAACTCTGGTCAGTTCACCTTCAAGAGACCGTCTGGCTGTGTGTCCAGTTCTGTCACGTCTTCAACTAACACTAAAGGTAGGCAGTACAAATCTCACAAAAAGTATTAACTGTCGATAATGCGTGACTCCACGTAGATGTATGACTAATATGCACAATTTTAAATCAAAGGAAAGTAAGTTAATTGATAGATTAAAGCTTTGTGTTATAATCTGCCGAGAATTCTCTCAGTGCCATGATGGTACGACACCTTGGCTAACCCATCCACTTCTATACAGTTATCTTGGGCATTCAACCGGAGAAGGATGAAAAATGCTCAGTGGCAGAGATTGAACAGAAGAAACAGCAGGCTATCGCCAGGAGACGTCAGCGGATGCAAGCTGCCCAGAACCTGCCCAGACCAGAAGTCTTTCAGAATTGACATACAGAGGAGGCATGTCTGGTCATCTGGTATGGGTCCACACAGACTGAAACAGTGACCCAACAAACATCTGTCGATTGTTATTTTTCAAAGTTGTTGTGGACTAAGATCAAGACTCAGTACCAGTCCTTTACGTTGCTCGGTCCATCCCATCCCATTTTGATCTATATTCCCGCCAAAGTTTTGATGATACAACCTTGAGTAAGATAAATCATCTTTATTTTCGTAGATCTATTTAGATTCATCAGACTGTTTATTTCTTGTTTATATTACTGGTAAGGCAAAAAGATAAACAAATATAGGACATTGTTTTCAGTTGGTTAAATTAACAATGCATTGCAGTTTCATTTATTGTTGTTGTCATGTTTTTTCATTTTTTTTTAATAATGATGTCATTACTTCTAATAATGACACTGCCTGTAAGGTGGTATACAGATTTTATTTAACAAAATAGGGTATTTCTCAGCTGTGAATGAACAGTCAATATTCAATTAAAAGATGTATTTATTTTAAATAAATATAGGGATGTGTAATTATTGCCTCAACTTTTGTACAGTGGTGACATCTAGTGTGGCCCGCCGAGTCTGTAACTGACACTGTTTCTGCCCTTTCAACTTAATTCTCCCTCCTCACTAGAATACAGAAACCAATGACCAGACAACAACTGCCACTTACTATGAACACCTGATTAGAGTCAAACACAACAAGACGAACAGCGCCGGGGTACCGAGTATCGTATAGCTCTTCCTCCCGCAACACATGTGCACCTAGAAGAGCGTGGAAGTAGAGACCTGAACTTTTTTCGGCTCCAGTAACAGGGGACAATATGAATCCTTCAGCTACAGTCCAGTATCAGTTTGCACCATGGGAGTTACAGGATCTGGCCCCTAAGAGGAGAGTCGGTCGGTTTTTGGCGCCACTTCAGTTACTTTGACTGGCTTCATTTATCATTTCATTATATAGATAATATACACTCGCAGCGGCGAGTCAATGTCTACCCTGCAACCTTCCCACAGTGCGAGACAATATCGAGAAAATACTGTGGTTCAATGTCAGAAGCAGCAGTCCCGCGCACACTATAGACACTATATTACAATGTCATCCGAGGAGTTCTTTGGGGCACCTGGCCCAGGAGCCTGGCCTGTGCAGTCAACCCGTCCGGACGGACTCGTCAGGTCCCTTCATTAGTAGGCTGGCAGCTGTCTGATGGGAGAGATACCCACCCCTGGCTGGGGCAGTGTGTAAGGCGAGTCGCGTTATCACCAGACAGGTGTGTAACTGTAGTCCGGGCACATAGCTGCAAATCAGTGGCACCGCGATGCAATCTCCCTGGCTTAATCACACTGCCATTGTCTCTCGCTTGTTTCATTATTCCGTTTTCTCCATTTGTAAAGATTATTAACAATGCTTTCTTGCCAAGTTTAGGTAACACTGTGTTTTGGCCATGAAAGTATTGGTTTCAAGGCACTGCCAGTTCTTATAATGTTGCCGTTATCTGCAGTCATATTGTCTGCTTATATGACACGCCTCATGGATGAGAATGGTTTTATGGCCCACCTGACACCTAAAACAAGATGGCTGAAAGTGTGGATTTCAGATACTGTTCCGTAGCCACCAACAACCTCTGGAGATGAGGTGAAGTTATCTGAGAATTGCCTTGAACTCTAAATGAACTGTTCTTTCCTCCGATTCACAGCTTTTCATTAATTATGCCCTTTCCAATCAGTGAGGAGATTGATACCTCTACACATGGTACCAATTATCTTGTCAAAGGTCAGACCTCTCATTCAACAGTTGGAAAGTTAAAAGGAATATTTGTAAGAATCTTGAAATTCCGTTTTGAATATCTCTGCCCCGTCTCTTCGTCCATGCTTCCTATTGCTTTGCTTGCGATGATTACTAACTCATGATTTTAAATGTTTTATCCATGCTGTTTCATTGTAAATGTGAACACTTAATTTGGTCCCTGTTGAGTATAATTTACATTGCAAAGTCGATTTTTATCTTACAAAATGTACATTAGCCTACATTAAATGTATCATATGCACTATATTGGTTTAAACATTTTCCAGTAAAAGAGTGAAAAGTAAGCATTTGAATAATTCATTCTTAACCATGCTCTACCTCTTATTGATTTAAATCAAACCATTCTTTATTTACCCTATATGTACTGCAAATAAACATACGGATAATTTGATAAAGCCGGTTCTGGACAGCCATAGGATCTAAAATTTATGAGGGAACTTTCATTACAGAGCAGAATTCTTTTTTAAATAATAACTATCTTGAAAACGAATTGGGCCGTATGAAGATTTGTGGAACTGGTAATCAAAACCACATTAGGCTCAGCTGGAGTTGAGTTCAGAACATGTTCCTAACAGTAAACATGTATTGTTAAGGGAGTGCTCTATATTTACAGTATGGTATGAGGTCTGTTATTTGGGTCCAATAGTTTGGCTATCCTGACTGACATGCAGTAAATTGATGTATTGAAAGACTGCCAATACACAGTTGTTGTAGATTTTTCTCAAAATGTTTAGTATTATCTACCAAAAATGTTTGCTATGATACTTATATGAAACACATTTTAGAATCCATGACAATTTTAAGTAGACCTTCATCCTAAATATTTTCACCTCAAACTATATTCCAAAAAGTCCCACCAAATAACATTTTTTAATGCTTAGCTCATTTCTGAATTATATTTTCTACATTGCCAGTTTTTCTTGGATATATCCTTCAGCACTGAGTTAGGCCCTGGTTTACTTGCTCTGGTTTAAGCTGTTCACACCTCAGAGGAATTGATCATGACATCCGTACAAATGAGCCAGATTTTCCCCCATGCTAGTGTTACTGCTGGATGTCTGGAGTTCATTCTTACCCCTGACGTCCCCTTCTCTGGTTGGCCATATGCAGAAACCTGAGCCAGAAATTCTCTTTGGTTCTTCTACAGTACAAAGGTCTTCAAGATAGACCAGGGGTGTGTATCGAGTTTTGTGTCTTGAGACAAGGGTGCCCCAGTAAGTGTCCTTACCTAGATGGACAGTCCATGTCTGCATTACTTCAACTGTACATATATCCCCCCTGCAGTTAGTTACCTAATTGCTTTATGGGCACACATTTACTTGTAACACATTCACATTTAGAGTATGGGCCCACATTTACTTGTAACAATGGCAATGGTATGTTGATGTAAATTACATAGGAGTAAAGTGGAAAGAGCTGAATCTATACACTTAAACAATGCAGACCCTAACCTAAAGGAATACCCGTAGTTGAACTGAAATGTGTGAGAAAATACATAATTTCAATAATTGTATTTATGTAGTTTCAGCCATGATGGCAGATTATTTGGAGAGCTAAAATGGCATATTTGAAGTTGGTCGGTCAGGCTTTCATGTTGGGCTGTGTGAAAATAAATCTGGAGAGTTGCTGAAGTCCAAATCACAAACAGATGAGCAGGTTCCATGAGAATGGCAGTCTTCGGAGGTCCATGTGTGGCGGGGTGGAATACAAATGGGAGTTTTAAGTGGCAGTGACGGACACAACTGGCCACATTCTGCATGAGCTTAATTAGGACCATTCAGGAAACAGTGACATGTTATCTATGGAAGGGAATCTAGTTTACTGGTGATGTATGTATGAACACATACATGAGCTAAAATCAGTTTCATGAAGTACAGTAAAATAAGGCTATCTGGTTACAAATGTTAATCGGTCTCCTTGCCCTTGAGCTTGAAATCAAACCCAGAACTTAAGGGGCATTTTTTTTTAAACCTCCAGACAGTAAGTGTTAAAAGACACACAACTCTAGCTCATGGTCCTACAATTAGTCTAAATAAATCTGTACCATTAGACAAAAAGTTATCTAGAGGTGAATTTGCTATTCAGGATTCAAATATTTTATACACAAGGTACACAACTAATTTGACAGAATAAATAACTAATATTAAAGGAATATTGGTGTATTCAAATGTGATTGCCATTGCCAATTTGCTTTGGACCACGCT
This sequence comes from Mallotus villosus, assembly GCA_903064625.1. Taxonomy (NCBI): domain Eukaryota; kingdom Metazoa; phylum Chordata; class Actinopteri; order Osmeriformes; family Salangidae; genus Mallotus; species Mallotus villosus. Next base: position 372,059 of record CAEFZP010001471.1, read on the forward strand.
CCCAGATAAAACACCTCCCAAACACTCCTTGTGGATGAACTAGCTCTTTGGCATTCTTCAAAATATATTGTTATAACGACATCTAGTGGACAATTTGATGCATAACAACAACATGATTATCCATCCATATGCTTATCAGGCATATCGTACAGATTTAAACGTAAATTGTCATGCCATATATGACATCTGTAACAACTTTCAAATTGTTTATTTCTTATGTTCATGTATGAAGTTTCAATGGTTCCCACAGCATATGATGCAGCATGCAGAGATGGAAAGAGGAAAAGTAAAACCTAAGACTGAAACCATCATGCCTCCACCCTAACACCCCATAATCAATGTACACCTTTATATCCCTTTCATCCAATAAACTGACATTTTAGCACTGACCTAAAAAAAACTAGGGCGGGAGCACTATTACTATGTTTATAACAAATATCTGTACAAAACAATTCAACTCAAAATAATACAAATTAAAGAAAGGTTTCCCCTTGAAAAAAAAAGCATCTGGCAGTTGACTTGGGGCATAAGTGAAGCTTTGCTGGAATCAAAGTGACACACAGATCCAAAAGATTATAGTTGTTATAACAGTTACATGTAGTGGATTTACTTTTAGTCATTTCCATATTTTTTTTCACCAATTCTTTTTGGCAACATCCATGTATATGTCATTTTCATTCATGTTATAATATATTAACATTACTATTCATATGTAAACAAGAGGAGCTTTTCAAAATAAAAACGGATCTACATGCACAAAGAAACAGGAAAATAAAGAGAAAAACCCTCCATGTCATGCAAGCACATCACAAGACTTTGGGGCCTTTCAGGAACAGATAAGAGCCATCATCGTGCAGCACTCTATTAAAGAAACAGCGGCACGAGCGGTCGTGTGTGTGTGCGCACGGTATAAGGATCGCGCACTTCAAACAACTCCCCGCGCAGGACCATTCGAATGAGCAAAAGCGGAGCCACAAATCGAATACATTAACTTCCATAAATGTAAGAGAGAGTCTTGTTCGGTCGTATTACCCATCTCTGTGTAAAAAATGTGGTGGCTTGGAAATCAACGCTCTAGTTGGTTGCATCTTTATCAAGAATACTCAACACAAATAGAAAATGGTCGGAGGCGGGGAGGAAGAGGAAGGCCTCGAACAATATCCACTGACTCAATACAATGTTTTCTAAACCAAATTAAATGTTTTCTTGATACAAAATAAACAATGTTGTAAAGATGACATTTAGAAGTTGAGAGTAACTCCCCTTAATCTCAACCTATGCGGCAGCCCTCATATAGGCCTAACAACAAGCCTATAGCCTAACCTGTAGCTAAATTACCTGAACAAAAAGCTGCCTGCAGTTAAATAAAACAATTTTCAAGCAAACTTAAACTTTTTATGCACAACTGAAAACAGCATTATCTCTAATTACATGATAGTCTGTAAGCTATTTGATCTATCTTGTAACATGTTACAACAAGAAAACCGTTTATCTTGGCTGAAAGCAATAAATACAGAATATTAAAACTGCCTGCAATTGTATGCCATTGGCTTGATTGTAATGTGCACATTGTTGGGGATAGGTCATTTTCTACGGTGAAAACTATTCACATAATCAGCCCGTGAATCAAAAAAGACTTGCATTCGCAGTAAACCGTAAGCTTGTGTGCAGAAGTTAAAATATATTTTACTCTTTCACTACTTTTCGTATCTCATAAAGCAAGACAATAGTAGTCCCTGACAATATAAACATTTATAGTGCACAATCCCCTCTGTTGTGCTGTTGTTTTTTTGTGTATTTTTTTTTACAAAATGTGTCTTACATTATCGGAAACTAAAATGTTTACAATAAACAAGTTAAGTAAAATAGAAGAAAACACGTTACACCTGAAAAATAAATTTAACTAGTTGAATTGTGCAGCTTGCACTAGAAAAAGCAGTACTCCCAAATCTTAACAGTAGATATAGATCATATACTCAACTGTTTTATCATTAACATGTTCTGATTGGCACTTCATGCTTTATGTTTGTGTTGAAATCAAGTACATCAAGTTACATAACAGCTAACTACAAACATCCCCCAAGATATACTTTCTTTAAAAAAAAAGACAAGACCAAAATAAATATAAAAAAATCCCAACTGCCTCAAAAACTATTATATTAACCTTCCTCCCTTCCTCCACCAAACTGAAATGCTCGCTCAACGATAAAAAGCTGTCCTTTAGCTTTTAAAGTGCTACACCGGGTTATTGATAGAATTCATGTTCAATAACACTTAAAAAGGTTGGCTTCGGAAGGCTCAGGTTGGAAAAAAGGTGGCTTCACAGAGAAAATACTTCCATTGAAAATACACAGAGAGCGTTGCTGGACGACGCGTTTGCTTGAGCAGATCCTCAGAAATGGAGAAAAAAGCGAAAAAAAAGGTTGCAAGGGGCTCGTGAGATCGGTCACACATCCACCACCATCTTTTTGTGTATGTCTAATCCGCCCACCACCTACAGGGAGATAGAACGCATCACTCAAACGTCATTCAAAGCAGTAGAGGTCATCGACTTTAAATGTGTTACCGACATCGTCATTTTGACTTCATTGAGGTAACTTTGATGATATATTTAGATGTCATCTACTCACCGCACAAAACTCTTCAAAGGATATTCTCCCGTCACCGTCTTTGTCTGCGTTAATGATGGTTTTGTCGACAATCTGCTGAAGCTGGGTATCCTTGAGGTTGTTCCCCACCATCATCTTCAGGACCTGGAAGAGCTCACCGTTGGATATGTAGCCGTCCTTGTCCATGTCGTAGATTCTGAAGGCAACTGTGAACAAGAGGAAATTGGCAAACCGTTTCCGACATTATCCCTAAAAGGTCTATTCGTCAGGCGATTAAGTACACAGCATTTGTGTATTCTTACATATAGTATTCATATTTTCTCAGTCAAGCCCTGTTAATATGCTAAACATTTTGCGAGGGCTGCGTAATTAATCCGGATTTAACAAAGCAATTTATTTTTCAATATTAATTTCTTCACCCTAATGAATTCCTTGTATTTTTTTCTCAATAGGAAGTTTTAGTCGTGGACTGTGTTGGATATGGAAATACATTGAAATTCCGCCTGGAAGTGTTGTTTTAAGTGACAGTGCAGACATTCGAGGCTGGAATGCTAAACCACTTTAACAAGTGCTAGTGAATGCTAAATTGAACTAAACCATAATTGCAGCAAGCGTTGTTAACATTTGACATTTTACACATACATGATAATCCAGCTGCTCTACTTACTTATGTGATTATTCGCATGATACTTACAGCGCAATTTCTGCTCCTTATCGCCTTTGACACTGAACTGGGAGACTCCCTCGATGAATTCTGCAAGACAATATCCCATCGCATAAGCTGCTAATGCAATGGAAGCGAGAGCGTGTAAAACGCTTTGGCTTATTCACTTAGATTAAGACAGTGGGGAAGGAGGGATCCTTCGAGGAAACTGCCCATGGGTGGGCCAAAGTGTAGATATACCCAATCGTCTTTATGTAGATTATCTGCATACTGTGTGTAAGACATAATATCGCAGACAAATATTGAACAGTATCTAAAACAGACAACTCTTTGAATCGCAAAGTAGACTTATTAAAATACGCCTCAGTACATGCAACACATTCCATGCTCAACAATTAAGGAAAAGGATTAACAACAGCATTAAAACTGCATGAGATACAGCAATTACCACTTCAAAAGACCTACCTTTGAAGTCGACTTCACCATTGCCATCTGTGTCAAATATATCAATAACTCGCTGTACAAGGGGATTCTGTTGGAGTTCCGGTAAGGACATAAACTCTTCAACACTCAAGGAGCCCGAGTTATCTAGGTCGAGTTTCTTAAATCTCTTTCCTAGCCTCTTAATCTCATCAGCATCAACTGAAATAGAAGAGGGAGAGGGAGAGATACAGAGGGAAGGGTAGAGTTAAAATCTGACATATTATTTGACAGTGGAGGAAAAACTCAAGACTCGGGAGTAGGTCATTTGCTCGGTTCTCAACTACCACCATCACAGTTTCACAACAGAGGGAAGACACACAGGACACATACGGGTGGGGGGTAAATCGGCCGGCTGTCCACTTACATCTGGTGTTATGCCCCTTCGCTGCCTTTAGATACGATTTACCCGAGCCGGAAGGAATCTTACCCGATTTCTTGTGCGTGTTGGCCATAGTTGTCCCAAGTTGCAGCTCTCTAGTGTACTTTAGGTTGAGCCTTGAGCTAACATACCTCGTGGTTCCCCAACTCTAAGCCCTTGCAGCGTGTCATGTGACACCTCCTTTCCACACTAATCACTCGACTGATATCCATTAATCGTAACATGCGCACACACCAACTAGATGGGCTTGAGCGAATCTGTAAGAGAGCGTTGACAGGATCTTATCTTGGACCACTCCTCTCGCTTTGCCAACGAGAGTGGTTTACATCAACCAGGAGCCCTTTACTTGGCAATCCTGTATCAGATAGTGTAGTTAAGTATGTTGTTTTGAGTAGGCTAATTATTTGTCAGCGTTGAGCTCATTTATTAAGTATTGGCTGCTGTCTCAAACATATTTTAATATTATAAACTGGTGCAGAATGGATCCGCCTTTAGGGCATGTTTTAGTAAAGCAACATTGAAAGTTTGAATTAGTCGTAAAGTACGGTTTTGCAATGAATACCACTTAATAACGATGATCCCATTTGGCTGTTAAACTAGTAACATTTCAACAAAGTGATAAAAAAAATCTACATGCAGACATGTACATATCACATTGTTAGTGCACACTATGGCCAACAATAAATATGTCAATAAAAATAAGAGCATACGAGTACAATTCCTATCAGAGTAAAGGATGTTGTATCTCTTTTTGACGGGGGGCGTAATCCAGGTTGTGTTTGACATGAACCCGATAACCTAGGATAGCTCCCGGTTCACCAAGCTTCTCCCCAAAGTTCTCACCATTGCACTTCTTGTCAACAGTTAGCGGTGCTGCAGCGCAACGACAACCGTGACAAGTAGCGGACCCATCTAAATGTCATGACAGATGCCCGCCACTAGATGTTCCACAACACAAGCAAGTGGGATGCTCCAAAGAGTCACACAGTCCAACAATCCCTGCGTATTCTGGGCCCCAACAAATAAACATGGTCTGGCCTCTCACTAAGTGTTGCATGTGCAAAGTAAATCAAATGTGCTATTGTGACATTGCAGTTGAGTGTGGACCGCATACTGCAAGTGTGTTTTATTAATCCGGATCTTTCGTTTAGGGCGTGGGTCATTGAGGGATGCGTTTTCAGAGAGACGTGAAATTTCACATCTACCATCGCCATGAGAAATTTCAAACGATAAGTGTCTCCAGTCAAAATATATCATAAGCCGACCCTAATTAACAGCAACTTTAAACAACAATTTTTGGTGTAGGATCCTAGAATTGGGCATATTCACTATATACAGTATTTGACACCATACCTGTCCGTTACTGCAACTAATGAGAATGTACAGTATGTTGTATCTTGTATTTAGTTTGGACAAGACTGGAAGGAAATACAGAACGGAAATACAATGAGATACAGCTGCTAGGCACTTTTTGGGTAATGGCCAGTGCATTGTGTTTATTACTTTATAATGATGTTTAGGATAAAGCTAAATTAGGCTAACATGCTTCTTAGCTTTTAGAGGAAGCCAGACTCGGTAAAAAGAGATTAGTTTGACCTTAGCGACGGCAAGAGATGGGACACCAATCTTCATACCAGTGGATAGGAAAACATTACAACAGTGGCGCAGGCCCAAACTGCAGCAGAATAATTCAATTACACTTGCTCAACGAGAACATATGCCAGCGAGGATACAATTCAGTCCAGAAGTACGGTTCAAACAGGAGAGAAAATGAGAGTATTTTTAGCAACAAGGCAGAGAACCCCACACCCCAGTCAACCCACACACCCACCCACTCAGAAATCACACACACATAACACACAGTACACACACTCACTGGCTGGTGCTGCCCTCCCCCTTGGGAAACCCCTAGCAACAAGGAAACCCAGCTAACATACAGAAAGGGAGGGGCTGGTGTGTGTGCCGGAGAAGCTTTTCACAAACTGCTGAGCTACAGACTGAGAAGTGTTACGTTCACGTAGGATTTCATAACAAGGCTCTGTGGCCCTTATCTCCCTCTCAATCAGTAACACGAAAAACAGGCTAATAGCCTTCGTGGTGTCGAGCTATAGAGTTTGGAGTCGTGAGACATGTCATCAGGTCCTCCCGAATACAGATTCTGAGCCTGTTGCCTGGCCATATCGCGTGCCAAATCAGCAAGAGTGAAGCGACCACATGAACAGATCGCCAATCAATTGGACCGCTGTCGTCGGCGTACGTTCAGTGAGGTGTCTAAACGAAGCTCTAGCAGAGGCCGGGACAGCCTTGTTAAACTAACTGGTAGTCGAACTATTCTAGACGTTCCCCACCGGAGACCCATAAACCCGGCGACACCACGCTCGTCCGGAGAGACCCGTAAAGTGCGGTCACACATAAACCCCCCCCGTTGGTGTCAGACAAGAGGCAGATTATGTGGCGGTGGTGACTGGCCTGTCATTTAGGTGAAGGGGGTCTGCTGAGTGCTGTCTCGCCGCGCTGCCATCCCTCTTTCATTTACTGCAGCGGAAACACAACACCTACATGTGGCCCGTCGCGGCACCGATCCAACTGGGGGGGGGGAAAACGCAGCACCCACTGAGGCGCATCAAAGCACTGCAGTCTCCCCAAACCGGCCAGAAATACTCCCAAGCTCAATCGTTCCTAATAGAGAAGTCTCATCTGCCATTTCTTGGGGGAGACGGTTGGCGTATTCTTTCGTAAGATCGTGTATCGAGTGACACAAAACGGTATGCTCGTCCTTACTGTAATCGCGCAGGGGTTCGTGGCAAACGATTCGAGCTAACGTGTTGGAGGATTCATCATTTGGCTCAGAAATGTGGATCGGAGGTGCAGGAGGAAGGCAACATTTGCATGCAAATGGTGGTCCACAGAAGAACATGCGAATTTGATTAAGGCCGAGACGGTTTCTGCCTGATTATGCGTATGTGTAATGTGGGCCTGCATGCTGTAATCTGCTGCATTTTGATGCCTGACTGGCACTCCTCGAGACATACCTTAAGTTCTGAGCAGATGCTGAGTATTGTCACTAAGCGACAACAATTGTACGCAGGTAAAAAGAGCCCGAGCTTGGCAAAATGTACAACTGAACAGGCTGTGGTTGTTGCTCGTGCCCCTAAAGAGTTTGGGAAAGAATATAGGGAATTGTCAAAAAGGAAAGGACTGTTTTACTAGCAGGCCTTCAACACTGATTTCAGCTTTCAGCTAATATGACGTTTTGCGTTTCTGCGTTTCTGAGTACTACATTTGTATTGTTGTAGCAACTCTGGTGAATGAAAACACATGAAACTGACCAATCACTAAGTTCTTAGGGGGGGGTTCCAAAAACTGGACTAGAGAACCAGAGCAGTGTGTTTCAGGCACTGGCAGCACACAGCTGATTTAAGGCTGTGTGTCTTCTTGACACGGTGAACAGCTGCCACACCCCCTACTCTGGGGGGGAGGGGGGGGGTTGAGCAGGGGAGACTCCCAAAAATATCCCACGGTGGGGAAATCCACTGACTGACAAGAGAAAGACAGCACCTGTTAAAGGTCTCTCTGTTTTTGAAAGTCCTGCAGGTGCATGACCCAGACGAGAGACTATAAACACAGGTGTGTTTAACTGGCAAAGTTACTGCCTGCTGGTTCAGACGTCCACATGCCACAAGGACACTTCAGCGCCGAGAGGCCGACATCAAGTCCTTTATGAAGCAGGACTGTTTGGGCACTTGCCAAATTGTACCGTTATGGCCTGGTCTTTCTCAGAGCGATTGGACAAACCAAACACGTAACATTTGCTCCCCAGCTAAACAAATACCTTGAGATACTTAAAGAGCCCTTTTTCTCAGACGAGCCCCGAGCCAGACCGAGACTGTTTCGCGTTTTCAAGGTGAGCAAAGTGAGAGTGTTGTCATACATTTGGACCGAGGGCCTCCCCCGAGGTGCCCCAGTCTGTGACACCTAGCCTAACAGCTCGTTAGGAGGTGCGCCCAGCCACCCGCCCACCCAGCACATGCACACCCGACACCGGCGAGGCTGACGTGACTCGAAAACCAAACTCGGCTCGCTGCAATTCATCCCCCAAGGGGGACTTCCCAAAAAGAAGTACGTCCTGAAAGTTCAGCACTGAAATTCTAATTAAGTAGCCCCCTGTTCTTTTTGAGATGGAATTGGAGGAGGAGGAGGAGGGGTGGTGGGGGGGGAATAGATTGGCAAAGCTGGGCGACAAACCAATTAAAAATGGAATATTGCTCGGACTAAAAATAAATACGGCTCTCCCACCAGCCCTGAAACTGACCTTTATGTGCAGCTCGTGGAGACCGGGGTCACACTGCTGCTGGGAGGGTTGAGTCCTAAAGAATTCAGTGCAGCGTGTGACGATGTATATATCCGTCTACTCCGTGATCACCTTCCTATCCATTCCCTCTCACCAGTTGTCTACTGCTTAAGTGTCCCAGACACGAGGCCCAGCGCCTATGGTACATGCTGGCCTTTGAGTTGACCCACCTTCAACCAGAAACAATGCTAGCCATGGGGTCGGTCCCATGTATCTGTAGTTAATCACGGTTTGAATATTACTTGAATTTCTGGATTTCCCCTAATTAATCATAAATAATGTGCTCAATCTTTCTCCGTCTTTTTTCTCCTTACGCACATTGTTTCGGCAGCTTGTTCTGTGCTTGCATGAGAGTGGAACTAACCGGTCATGCTTGGAAACATGACTTTGGTCATACAGCTTGCAACGCAAATTGAAATTACGATAACAAAGTTTGACAGAAGGCAATGTAGAGTCTGCGTGTTCATTGGTCAGAAAGTCCCACAGCTTTCACTGACCACAGCTGCAACTGATGAGGTGTTTGCACAAAATGGACAAGCAGATTGTTTATGTCAAGCAGATTGTTTATATTAATGTGTTTTCAGGCTTTAGGCCTTTTAGCAGAGCTAATGTTTTACGTCTACAATCCACATGTCAAATACTTACAATGTGTGCACATCTCCAAGGGATAACTTGCTTCATTTCCCTGAAAAAGAAGAGAAAAATGGGTGAGAATGACTGCCATTTCAACAACACTATTGTTTGCTGTGAAAATCATTAAAACATTTGTCAAATGTAGGGTTTAAGTCATAACCCTACTCATTCACAAATATGGATTTGGACAAATGGGAAGACATGATTACAAGAAACGGTCCCTCAACTCTAGCAACGGTGCATCCTATTGACATGTGACATTGTGGCACAATCTTCATGCAGAAGATCCATTGACACATTGTGCTGTATTCTGTAGTCTGTGCAAATGTTGCACAAATATAGTACTATATAACGTGTAGACGGATATATGTCCTGCCCTTTAAACGTCAGGAAGGACTTGAAACCTCACTGCCCTACTGCTTCTGTTTATCCCTAAGAAGTGGCGTTCTCCATTATGCATGAGAACAACAGAATGAACTGGATTCTGCCAGCCCTGGAAATTAGGGCAATCCACTGCCTTTGCATTGCCGCATCTCTGTGGGACATGCAGACATTGAAAAAGGCTGAGGGAGGGAGGCTGTAGCTCTACTCATAAAGTCTGAGACCGTAACCAGCCATTCACTCAAAAAGGCCATTAAGTCAAATAGGTTTGACCGTGGTTCTCTAAATAACTCATCAATGAATCGATGTCAATCTATCTCTACAGACGGCTTGAGGGGGTTCTCTCTGGGACGCCATTAAAGAATTCTGTTGATAGCTATGGGTTATATTCTTTCTTTAGGCCTGACTTGTACTTCTGTGGTAGAGTGGGGTGAATCCGTCTACTTTTGAAGATCCGGTGATGTAATTGTACTGGTGCTTTGAAAGAGACCTCCAGTTTGAAATCCTTTTTAAACGCAGCAAGTATTTGAGTGAGCATAGGTGGTTAACCATTATGTCATCTGCAATTCAATATTTTCAAGCTTTCAAATCAAACTGCACCATTCAGTATGCGTCAGCAATAATCAAGACAAACCCATACAGACAGGACATTCCTTTCTGACACAATAAATGGAAAACAGCTTAAGTAAGGGGACCTGTTCATACTTGCTGCTAACCCCACAACCTGTCACATCCCCAGTGATAAATTCACAGACAAATGCATGGCCACCAATCCAGTCTCAGAGCATGTCCGTCTTCCTTTTGGAAACAATACAGCAAGCGGAGGAAAAGATACTTATCCAACATTTAAGGCAATGCCTTAAATGGTCAAATGAAATGAAAAACTTAAAAACAACAACAGCAAAAGACGGTATCGCAGTGAGTTTCTTTCAAGGGCGGGGATGACCATAGGATTTCAAGGGATTAGGCCTCAATATCCTTGCAGCACATGTGACTTTTGCCATTCCCGATGACCAAAGTCTTGCGTTTGGTGGGTGCACTGTGGTTTACCGTCAATTCGGAAGTACGTCGTCAGTGGATAGAAGAAAAAAATGGCATCCCAACAAATGAAACAGGTGTCCGTATCCCTTTAGTGTTTTTCAAATGTGCAGTCCTGTAGTGCTGATGCTGCAAGACAGCTGTGTGCCTCTTTGACTTCAGGCCACACAAGATAGAGCATTACGTTAAAGTGGATTGAGGGTTTAGGATTACAGCATCTACTTGGTGTACGGTCGCATCTTTGTAGTAACCAAACAACGGGAGTGCAAGTAAGGCTATAGTTTTGAAAGAGTCAAACCATTTCAAATGGCTCGAGTACAAGGCTAGGTTTTTCTCTTAAACGTGCACGGGTGTACTGCAACTCATCTTAAACAGCGATGCAAATTTGCGTGCATTTTCTCGGCAAAGACTTCAAATACTCGTCTTTCGTTTTATGATTCTACTCTACTGATCATGTTAGTCTTCTGGTCCTACAAATACAACTGCGTTTTGTAGTAGGGGGTGACAGTGGGATGAATTTCTTTCTGAAATCATTTCCCCATTGTTTTATCTAAAACATCTGCATTAGAGGACAACAGGTCATCTGACGCATGCTGTGAGCCCTATAGTCAAATGTCATGCCAAAACATTTTCTTTGCCGAACAGAATATTTACTGGTGAGCAATATGACAGCATGACCTGTCATGTGTTGTTAAATGGTTTCCCGGGGGGTGGAGGGAGTTATTAATAAAAGAAAAGTACCATAAAAATTCTTCACTTATCATATTTTCATTGTCATTTCAAAGTTATCTCCCTCAATATTGGTGACCAGCCAAATACACCAATTGATATCGGGCACTTCTGAAAATGCACATTAAATACTTGCTAGCTTTGACAGACAGATATGTGATATCACAGCAATACTTGATGCAATGACCCAAATGCAGCATTTCAATATTATGAGGCATTCAAATGCATCCACATAATGTGGCCGACAAACCTCCATCCATAATTTTATTGTATTTCCAAAATGGCCACTAGCTGTAATGATGCCACAAACTTGTGTGACAAATTAGAACACCTAATAAATGAAGGTATCTCAAAGTCCATTCTATTTACCATGCATACATACTGAAGCTGAAACTGTATTGCATTCTGAATCCATTTAAATCGGATTATTTCAATGTACAGTAACATAACAGAAACCGTATGTTCAGTACTGCTTTAAATCAATGCAATCATAGTTAACATACACACACTACAAAATGTAGGTAGTGTTTAATGAATAAATGGAATCCAGACCCATAATATATAGCGTTACAATATGTTGTATAGATAACAATTATCACAGTGTTACACGGTAACACTTGTTATCTTCACGCACTCATTTCAGATCTCTCGTACAGAGGAACAACCAGGAAAATGTGTCCATACTGTATTTTGTAACCAGCATTAGCTTAGCCGTGTTGGACCTGCGTTTCAAAAGCCAAATATTGGTCTAAATTGACAAAACATTGTAATTTGTGATGCCACAAAGAGGTGAAATCTATCAATATTGCTAGATTGTAGTTAGCGGCTTCGGAAACGATACAATGTTTCACTTTTCCCCCACAAGCTCGCGCCATTATCACTGTACTTAGCTGGCTAGCTAGTTGGTTGGTTTCTGCCATGTAAATGAGATAACATAATTCTGAACAGTATCAGTGTTAAAAAATGAGAAGAATTGACTAAACGCAGAACAATGACACTGTTTGAACAATGACACAACATTTGCATACTGACCACAAAAATATAACAAGACAGTGCTCATTTGGTCTAAACGGTGGAACGTAAGAGCAAGCGAGCTGTCTGATCGCCTTGGGAGCTATGCATGCGTACGGTACGAGATTGTGTACACATTTGGTTAACGCTAGAATACTATTATGAACAGGTCTTCTTACCATTCTGATGATCTGAGTCTTTGTTCAAAGCGTAAAGACAGTAAAAATGCAGGGCAATGTTGCACAATCAATTAAGGCTATGATTTTCTGATTGTAGAACAGAACCGGTTTACTCTCTTTCGCGGTTTCTCTCCAGTCGACGGATGACGGATTCACTGCAGTAGCTACTGTGGATCCGCAGAGAGGGGGAAGAGGCAGAGGAGGTTGTGTTGGTGTGGAGAGCGAGAGAGGTTGAAAGGGGAGTAGGGGGAGGTGCAAACTGTACAGTACATCCGGGTACTCCTCTCTCTCTCTTCTCTCTCTTCTCTTCTCTTCTCTCTCTCTCTCTTGTAAAAACAATGCAAACTGCAATATACAGATGTAATCATCTATGTATCAAGCGATGCATAAGAATGCACTCCGACATCCTCTTTAGTTGCGAATTGTTTGTGGCGATGTGAGTAACAATGGCGAGGAAACACAACGCAAGCCACACCTTTATGGTCTGTTCTCAATGTCTGCTGACTGTATAATATGTTTTCTGACAAACATTTAAAAACACTTACTCCATGAAGCCAGTTCTTGAGGAGTTTACACTTTCCAAAGACCACTTGCATAACTGCACGTGTCCACATACAAACAGGTACTTATCTTATCAGTATAGAACACACAACTTGGAAACTATTGCCACATTTATTGCACCATACTGTTTTCAAGTATGGGTATATCGCTTTATTTTTTCTTCTATTGTACACGTTTCCATTCAATATATAAGAAACAGAACATCTAGGCAATCTGATACCAAGGTTTCCATTTAAACAAACCAAAACATTTTGGCACAGAATTGTTCAGCCATGCACCTTGTGGTGAGACTTGACCAAAGCAAAGCACAAAGTAACAAGAGCAGAAGCACTTAAATCCAGGAAAATGCATGTCTCCACTGTAGAACGTAGGGATTCAAACTTAAAGCGCCATTGCTTTTTGATTAACTGGATCACAATTGTGCTATTCGGAAGGAGACGGGAGACATGTTCAACGGCCTAAACCACACTAACGCTAACAAAGCGAACACAGAGGGAAAGCATACTATTACCATGTTCATTCACACACACAACACACACCTCACGAGTAATAAAACGGGTTAGATAGTTTTTTTTTATATGTCATCGTCCACAGGTGTCTTCAATCCTGGTCCTGGAGGGCCAAAGCTCTGGCTGGTGTTGCTGGACCATCAAGACAGTCCCCTTCACCTGATGTCCTAATGGGTTTCAGTTCCTGAAATACTATTGCTCTTGTTTCCCTGCTAATGCACTAATGATTAATCTAACCAATAACCTCCAAGACCAGCATCACTGACAGCTGCCCCCATCCCCTCAGTTAATTGTACAATTATAGTGCTTGTTCTCAAACATGCCCTACAGTAAGGCTTTCCTTTTCAAGCAGATGTTCAAAAATAGTCATAGTGCCACTCATCTCCTTTGCTTGGTTTCTGGGACTGGGTGTGAGAATGATGAGTTGATATGGCGGGTCGTCAGTTGAAGACCTCCTTGTTGATCCACATTAGACTGCGGGTCTCGTTGGGCTTGCACTCGTACTCAATGTCGCTGAATTTGTTTCCAAACTGGCAGTGCTCTCTCTTGTAGTAGTTATAATACTTCACCTGCCATACTGTTTCAAACTGCCCTGCTTTAGGAAACTGTAAAGGAAATAACATGGACAAAGACAAATTATTTTATTTTAAATCAAACCGTCAATTCAAGAGTTGCGTTCATCTACCATGAGGCCTGATTGACTGAGTCATGAAAAGATGCAAACTCCTGGCACATTCTCCCATCTCTGCAGAAAACTCTGAAGCTTAGAATGACGATTCAATTCTTTGTCACGTCACAGACCAAAACCCTTCCTTCAAGTTCACATGTAGTCCATTATGTTCCTGACCATTAGGAATACTTTAGCATTTTTTTAATTATTTGAACCGATCTATCTAAGACAAATGTATCTTGTCTACAACATGGACTGTGAACTATGGTACATCAAATTCGCTGGTGTGTGCCTTCTCTAAATCAATCTAAACTCTATTTAGAGCCTCATAGCAGAGGGTCTGAATAGACCTGTGTAAGTGTTTTGACATTAGTATTCGTCTGTGGCCATTTGATGAGTAAGTGTGTCCAAATCTTTTGCTGAAAAAGTCTAAAAAATAAGAGGTATGACAGTTTAGCCGTTCCTTTGACCATTTATCTTAACAAATGTATGAATAAAAATGAAAGAGGGGTAATTGTATTCCCTTACCTCTATGCTGACTTGAATAGGTTGCCTATCTCCACTTTTGGTGTGAGGCACACCCTCTGTGTCATATTGTCCATGGTACACCACTGACTCCTCATCTTTTGACTGCTGTTCCAGGGGGAAGGTGATACCGCCAATATTCATGGCCCTGCGAGTTCCATGGAACAGAGTCAGTAGAACCACAGCCCCACCCATCTGTAGCCGAGTGGACCCATTTGAACCATCTGGTCATTTAGTGGAAATTCTAGTGGTATGAATTATCAAGCAAACCAGGTATTTTGACATTCCTTTACTTGATTTAATAAAACATGCACCCACACACGTCAATAGGCTTACATTATTTATTAATACAGGCTGTATCGGATGCAGGCCTGCAGAGGGCCACTCTACTCCATGTCTGCGAACATGCGTTCCTATTGCGTTCCTATTGCGTTCCTATAGCGTTCCTATTGCGTTCCTGTTGTATAGCTAAATATAGGACACATAGGCTACCAAACATAGACTACCAAAAATACAACCTTTTGATATTTCACATACTCTACCCTTTTCTTTCAAGAAAAGGCCAATATTAGACTGCAATAGATTATTTAACGGTCATCGGTAGGATAAATATTGCAGCAGCCTTACTGTAGGCTACATTCATTTAGGAAATATTTCCTTACTGGCTGTATTGTATACACTTACTTGGCCTCAGCTTTTCCTGGCTTCATTACGACCTCTATCTTGTATTTCGATCCTGTAAGCAATTTTATTGTCCTGCTCTGCCCGAATCTCGTACCGTCCACCTTGAAAAAAACCGGTCCGTCATTTGGTTGGATTTTAAGAGCAATTGATATATTTATTATTGGTGGAACGTCATCCATGGTTCAAAGATAATGTAAACCGCTCTTTTACAATAAAAAAGCAAGCGGAAAGGAATGATGCTGCAATGGTGTATTCCCAACAGTCGCACCAGAGGATGCTGTGACGTAGGCTATAGGCTACAGCTCTCAGAAGGGTCGCTGTCGCGTACAGTCACGAACAATAAGCCGTTTGCCGATAGCCTCATAGCGTATCTCCATCAAAAATATTATTGGGGCGAACATAATCACAAATTCAATTATAGAATAAATCGTCACAGGATCACTATAAAGATAAGACAGACAGATGTGTATTTTGTCGCTACTTTATAGCACCTTGAGTCTCAGCCAACTATGAAATGGCCATGGCCTAAAATATGGGAATAAGGCTGTGGAAAGCGATTTACTATCTCCGCTTGACTCTGTGTAGGTAGGCTACTGAAATAAGCTATGTGCATTTATTTTCAGTGTGATGTGATCCCATTACATTTATCTTAGGCTACACGCAATGGAATTAAAAGGCTCAGTTAAACACGAAAGCAAATTAATATCAAAAAGACCCCACTTTATTTGGTGTGGACACGATTGTTATCAAATATTTGAAAACCACAGATATCATTCCTAATAGTATTAAAAAAATATAAATCAACATAGTTTTTTATGTTTGTCATAAGACAAGCCTAATAATTGGCTATAACAAAAAATTACATAAAGAAATTAAATCAAGTGCTTCACATAATCATAGGCTACATATATCTACACAAGTGGCTATAACCAGTATTTTTTACTAGCATTAGCCTATCTATCTAGTTCTGCTTCTAGAATCTCGCCCCATGTCTCAACATCCAGTGGACACATGTATGTGTCTAGGAGTTCATCTGCACAATGAACGTTGCTGTATCTTCCTCTCAACCAGTCCCTCTTCAAAAAGCTTCTTTTATAGTTCCGCACTAGTGTGACCTAATTTAGAAGAAAAAACAAACTGGTTAACTGGATGAATGGTATAATCTGGTGCTCAATTATGTTTAAACATCTAAAATGAAAGATTGCTTGTTATCTGTTAGTGAAGGACATTTGCTGAGACCCACCTTCCATGACATTCCACCTTGCCTGTCCCCGTCAATCTCTCGCTGACAGAAAGCTTTTACAACCAGGCAGTGATCCCTCCAAATATGATCACTGGCTTCAATAATATGGTACCACAATTTGCAGGTTAACAAAGCATTACACAAGCTGTGAGTGTCCAGTTTACGGAATATTTTCAAGCTAATTTCAGTCGGCAGAGTTTCAGTAAAGTTTTGGCAGGTCTCCTCATTGAAGCTCAGGGTGGGTCTTTCTTCAGAGACAAAGTAAGTATTTGAACTCTTTTTGAAGACATGCTGCATAGCTCAGGGTCCCAAAGGGTTTTCCTGAGAAGTGTTCCTGATAGGAAAAAGGTGATAGTAAAAATCTATGAGCCATCAGGTAACCCAGTCATGGTTCAACATGGCCTACATTACCCCCCAAATAAGTGATGTCGCCAATTCAAACCAACTCTGTCCCTTCATTTTTCAAATGATCTATTATTTTTTATAAAAATACAGTCGTGAAGGCTGTTAAAAGAAATACTAGCTGTAGTGACTGCTGTAGCTTCATCCCGACCGATCGTACAAAGCCTTTAACAAAGGTTACTAGCGATATAAAAGCATGCACATCATGTACAATTTAAGAATAACATGTACAATGCACTTGTTAACACAGTACTGCATAGAATATGTCAAAAACGCATTAAATTAAATAGCAAGCAAGATGAGGTTACCTAAGTAGTGTTGAACCACTCCCTGACAGCTCAGGATTTAAATGTCTCACAGTTCAAAATGTTGTTTACATCCTGAAAGCATGTCGTCACAGCATTTGGAATAGAGCGCATGCGTACAGATTTGTACTTTTTATATTTAATAGGCTATATACGATTAATATCGTAGACAAATGTATACATGTTTTGAGTTAAAGTTAATTTACACCAATACCAACAATATATTCAGTTTTAAATAAATAACTCGAAACATTAACAATAAACCATGCTAGCTAGAAACGCTGGGAAGTCAACGCGTGCGCAGTAATAGCCGGAAGTACTTCGTAACATTTTCAAGAGAAGTTAGCTCGAGCACTACAGCCACACAGCAGGTATTCATACATTCACAATAATAATCATATAACTTTCTATTCCAGTTTTAATACTAGGTTTACAAGCCTTAGAAATAATGAAAGGAGGGCCAGCTGTTATGCAAAATATTGCCTCGAGCATTCAAGTTATCTTGCTAAGCCAATATGGATAAGATCATAGAAATGACTAGATGGCTTTGTAACAACTTTCATCATATTGCTATTTGCTACTCAGTACATTTACATTTGTACTGGCTTGTAAATAAAGCATTACCTAGACCTTATAGCGGAAAAAGTAAGTTTGTAAGAAGTAGCCGAACTAGGTCCGCTATTCATAGGAATAATGTGTGATTCCTATCAACATACTGCATTTAACCATCCAGCAACAACCTTCATAGATGGCAGGGTTCAACCTCTTGCCCGTGGAAGACGGTGGCAGTCCAGTACACCTGCCAGAGGGAGAAACTGTTTTGGGAAGGGGTCCATTTCTCGGGGTGAGTTATTCTTAAAAAAAAACTAACGAACCAGAAACAACTATAGCGTATATACGGAACTCAAATTAAGTCATATTCATACACTGATCCTGTGTAAACTCAGTAACATAACCCGAAAGCTTAAAAAAGTGATGTGTTTACAACTAGTCTAGATTTGTTTAACTTCAAAATACAAGAAGTCACTGTAATATTAATTTAAATACAATTAAATGTACAACCTTTACCTCAAATAACCTAATTGAACCTTTTTTGGCTATTATCTCCATTGTTGAAATTATTATGGTTGGACCTCCTTGTTGCAGTGCTCTGTTAGACCAACAGATGTCCCTCCAAGGCAAAGTGCATTGTCAGATGCAGATACAGATACTGTAATTAAGAAGGATGCACCTTTTGATGAGTTACACTGATACCTTTTTCATTTACATGCCTTAGATCAAGTGAACCACAAGAGTACAATGTCTCAGTTAAATTAAATACATCAAATAATAATGAATGTAAGGATGTAATGACTGATTTATTTTCAACAGTAAGCGTAGTTTTTGTCAGTGTGTCAGTGACATTTTTCTCATAGAGGACTCTATAATAAGGCTCATGTAAATTGTTGTTGATCAATATCATATTTTACTGTCAAATTATGCACTGTAATTATGCATGGAAGAAAATAGCTGTAATTACTAGGCTTTTTACAACCGCACTCAGTGCATTTCTGGTGGCATCTCCCCTTGACGTTCTAAATGGAAATGTGATCATGAATCCAAATTTATTTTCCTTGCTCAATCTGGTTTTCATCCTAGGTTAGTGACAAAAGAGTCTCCAGACACCATGGGCTGCTTGAAAACCTGGATGGGCAGTTGCGCATCAAACCGGTACGTTCTCTGGTTCTTTCATTAAAGCTTGAAGTGTGTGCATGTGGGCCTCATTAGGGGCAAGTGCACAGGCAGGTCATTGTTCTCCCTTATTGAAATATGACATCAATCAAGTGAATGAAGTGTATGACTAAGAACACATCGGACCCCTCTGAGTGTCTTTGTCCTGATGCTCCTAATGTCTCTGATCAATTTAAGGGTCCACTCAGCACATTTCTACCTCTGAAACAAGCCTGGAAACATAGTTACAAAAGCTTTATGCAACAGATTTATTTAATTGCAGTAAGAGAAGCTCTCTAAAAGAGAAAGATTGGACACGTCTGCCTTCAGTCGTTCACTGAATGTGTAAAGCAAGATCAGATATACACATTTAATTGATCTTCATCAGGCTGCTTTTGGTCTTGCAAAATATAGCCAGAAGTAGAATCCTTGAACACAAACATTAAACGGAATAGAAATATCAATGCAGTTGCGTTCATTCATCCGTTTGGTTTACAGGAGTCAATAAGTTGTTGCCTTGGGTGGCAGCTACAGTGAATTCATTAGCGCTGTTATGTACAGGCCGCAGTTGTTTGACAATGAATTATAATCACCTTTATGTGGCTGGATATAGCATCTATCCTCAAACAAAGGCTTTTCTTCTTTTTGGATTTCAGACCCACTTCAACCCCTGCTTTTGTCAGTCCTCGTTGGACGATTCCCCTCAACCTCTAGACAGGAACCAGTGGCACACACTTAAAGACGGCGACATTGTTTCCCTCCTCCCTGGGAAATACATGTATAAAGTTGTGGCTGTCGATGGGGACAATGGCACACTCAGGTACTTCTGCACTGAAAACGACTAAGCAACCTACCACTCACTTTAGTCACTTTCAGTTTTGCATAAATATCATTCAAGTATTGTTGAAATCCCCGTTGATCCAAGATTGTTAAAATGTATGTAGAACAAGAAATGTTCGTAAGGTCATGAATATTAGAGGCTTACCAATGGTAGCACAACTTGTTCACAACAGTAACTGTTTATTCTCTTATCTGATCCACACTTTTTTATTTATTTTCTCCTTCTGGCTTTTATAAAAATGTTCAGGACATGCTGAAGGTGCTGTTGTTATAGCGTCAATAAAGTATATAGATTTTTGTAAAGATTCTGGCCCCTTTCCCGATCTTCAGAGCTGTTTTGGACCGAAAATTATGGAAAGACTCACCTCACTCATTCCATCATAATCCCTATACACTTGTTATCATAGGCCACGTATTTCACTTAAGGTCTTGGCAGGACAGCCTCTAATATCTTAATATCCTTGCAGGGCAGGCTTTAAGATATAAAACCAGATTTAGGTACTGGCGCTTTGGTTGGACATGTGGCAACTAATGGATTTTAAATATGGTCATTTGCATGCATTTCATAGTCTGACCTTTCATCTTTTACAGTGTAGATTGAGTGACTATTGACAGCTATTTTGGAAAGGGGATCCTTTAGTACTGGACTGCCAAACCTCATGGTTTTTGATGTTTTATTTGAGTTTGAAGTTTAGATGAAAAATAAGCAAAACCACACTGCTCAAGCTAATGTCCCTAGCGTCTGAATCGCAGACTGTAGAGTGGGTCCATCTTATGTCGCAGAACAACATGTAGCCCAGTCGTTTTAAGGATTGCCCATGGCTTTGACATGTTGGATGTCTTACAGAAACAGTCAAGGCTATGAGGAGGATTGCAACAAGTCACCTCTCTTTCCTGAGCTAAGTAATGAGCAAGCTCATCCCACCATGCTTCAAGGCAAGACATCCATACCACGCTCCCCAGAAAAAGTACCAGAGACACTGACAGCAACCGCAGCCAAAAAGGATGACCCGTTTGTCCAAGACCCAACGCTAAACCAGGTTGGAACATCTGCACGGTTGACGTGGAACAATTTAATTCAACTTTTGACTGTTTACATTTCTAACGTTACAAAACAAAACAACGGCTGTGTTTGTTTTTTCTTCTTCATGTAGACCAAGTCAGTGATTGTAGAGGAGAAAGAAGAGAAACCAGAACCAAAGCAGAGGGTGTTACCTGCCTGGATGATGGCGGGCATCACAACTCCCAACAGCCCTTCAACCCCAAAAGGTATCTTTTTATATCACTAGCTCCTAATTCCACGAAGAAAATTCCGGAACATTACAAAACATTTCAAAATAAAAATACAAACTGAGGTTATCACTCAGGGAAAACCATTGTTGACAAGACTGGGAATGAGAATAAACTACTCATCCTAATTCAGATGAGTAGTTGAGGAGTTGCATGACCTTTTCCAAAGCTCCAGTCCTTGACTTGATTTAGCTTTTTGTAACGTGCTTGATGGACAAAATCCTGAGGTCCTATTTAATTTAATAAGTGTTTTGAATTTATATTGTCTGTCAATGCCAAAAATGTATGCAAATCCTTTGTCAAGGCAGCATGTTTCCTAGGAGGAAACAGCTGTGGAGGGCCGCAAGGTGAAAAAGTTCTGTGTTCTTTGGCCCAGATTCAAATAGCTTTTAACAAAGAATGAAATTGGCTAAAACGACACCATCCAGCTGTTTTCCGGGGATAGCTGCTACTATTTCAAATGACTGTCACATACAACAATTTTACCATCAAATTATGCATTTTAAATATGCATTTCATAAAAAAAAATCTTTAACAGTTATACATGCATTGTAAATACCTATTCTGTATCTGTCTTTTTAGTTAAACCTGTTATATAGAATTATTTGTAAAATATCAAAGATATCAGTATGTTGGTACCCACATATGAATTGACATTCTCAATGTTTAGGCTGTGAAATGCTGTGTACTTGTTGGTTCTTAGTACCAGTGCAGTACTAGTGCTGTCTGGCAGGGAGTTCAGATCAAGCTCTCGCAGAGTGGCTTCCACTCGTTTTTTCTCTTCCTAATAGGAATCCTATTGAAACCTAATGAAACAACCAATATGGTTGCCGGGTAAAACCCACTTCCCTTTGAAAGGGGTTTTGGTTCCTTTGTAGCTCCTCTGTCCATTACAATTAATGGAGTAATTGTTAACACACAATGTCTCCTTTTGAAACGCGGTAGTAGGCAATGTCGATATGCCGTTGATGTAAACGGCACATTGTTGTACGTTTTGAAACCCGAACCCCACTAGGCTCTGGAAAGCGAGCCAGGGGAACATCGATCTCATCTGCAAGCCGGGTTGCGGCAGCATCAAAGCCGAGCCGGGCCGCGGAGCCCCTCTCTGGGGAGGAGTCGGAACACAGCGAAGTGGAACAGCCCAGAAAGAGGACGAAGAGGAAGAAGAGTGATGAAGATGAGGTGGAAACAGTTAAGTTTTGCGACACCATTTATTATTTATATTCTTTACATATGTCCCTAGTTATTAGTTCGGGTCTAGTTTTACGATATAACTAGTAAGTATGATGAATGAATCATAAAATATGGATTCATTATAATTGTGAAATGTGGTTTTATGCAAGCTCATAGGCTGGATGAGGTTCAGTCATTCGAAGTAAGTTGTAAATTAAACATTGTCCTTGTTGGTGCTTAGATTGCTGCTCCTCAGGCGCACAAAGCCAGGCTGGATATCAACAAAGTGGAGGATGGTGACGAGTCAGACAACTTAGACATGGAAGCAGAAGATGATGGAAAGACGAAAGGAGAAGGAGCCACACCAACAGGCAGCGGCTCGACGTGTAGAGTGAAACCCAGTGAGCCGGAAAACGGCAGAAGGACGAAGCGTAGGGGGTCAAGCCCCGAGTCTGGCCCTGGCGCAGCCAAAGCCCAGCCTAGAACACTCTGCCCCTATGGAAAGGAGTGTTACCGGTACGTTCCAAGAGCACATTATGTTAAGAGTAAATTATGAAACATTTGAGAAGCACTTAAAATAAATGGTGTACCCCATTTAAACATAGATGGGATATCGTAATTATATTGACAAAAGAGCATGGGCAGCATGTCACGCAATGCAAATCATTTTCATTTAAATAATTTCCATAGCAACTGTTTGTTATCAAGCAACTGAACATGTGCAGTGTGTTTCTGGGTATTTTCTGGTAAATTTAAGGTCTTGTTTGTTTTCCAAAATACTTGAAGATAGATAACAGCTAGAATAATATTCAACAAGGATTAAACAAGGCCTCAGGCTTTAGATATGAAAGGCCAGAAAGCCATTTCCCAAAGATTCTGATCTTACGTTAATAACTCTATGGAATAACTTCCTTGAGACTAACCAGCCACTTGAATCAGTCAAAATTGTCTCATAATATACAGTATTAATAATAACCAGTCAATCTGGTCAATGAAAGCTGCCTTGTAGTTTTAATAAGTCTTAAATCATTATAGGAAAAATCCACTTCATTTCCAAGAATGCAGTCACCCTGGTGACAGTGACTACGAGGAAGATTCAAAAGAAGAGGAAGAAGATGATTCAGATCGACCAGAGTGTCCCTATGGAATCGACTGCTATAGGTGCGTTAGACATTTACAATGTAGCTATTATTTTATTTGTTCATTTTAGTATTATTAATACTATTTCATTGATTCATTTTAGTAGTAATTATCATGTCATGAGTAATTGTATGAGAAATGTCCTGCTCAAGCAACAGGATCTTTTTTAGATTATTTTCAGTTCAGGCAATTGACATTAAGTTTGGAACACTGGTTTTCTTTACAGGAAAAATCCACTCCACAGAATAGAATACAAACACACTACAAGTAGAGGTATGTTTATTCCACTGCCATATTTAATCTCGTTTTTTAGTTGCAGTCAAAAAACGAGTACAAACGCAGAGAAGAAAAGGCCTGTGTTTGAAGACCCATATGTTTTTGCACAAGTATTGGTTTGGGCATTAAGATTTAGGGGGTTTCCTCATTGATTGTGTTTGATAAAGAGGTTCTTCCTCTGTACACATAAACGAGAGTTTCTAACATACAATAACTTACATGTATGTATTTAACTCTAGATCAAAAGGTCGGGGGTGGGGGCAACAGGGGCAGATAGATATTAACTTATCCAGGTCCTGGATGAACTGTTGTCTACATAGGTGTAAAAGCAGTGTGCCCTTCAGGTCACAGACTCGGTAGAAAAACAGCTGTATAAAGAAGCCTTTGTTTGTTCAGACATTGGCTAGGGACGCTCATGGAATTTGTCCTTTTCATCTGAAGTACCATTGGCTGCTGTCAATATGTCGCACATACTTTTATGCATGTTATGGTTCTCCTACTGAGAACTGAAGATGTTGGAAAATAAACGGAGCCAATGGCCCAGTGGCTGCCATGAGTGGATTACTCCAACCTCATCTTAAACCTTGAATGTGTAGAGTACATAGGCACGCCTAGGCTCACTTGTTGAGTGGTTCTAATACGCATGTTTTTCAAACCTTGAGTTAATAATCATGTATAAAAGCTTCTTTAATGTAGACCATAATCTTCTTGAACTAGTTGGAAGTGCATGGACCGCAGAGGAAGTGTATAGCCTTCAGCTGGTTAGAATAGACACCAGGGCCACGTTGAAACTATGAGCCATTAAACACTTTTTTTTAACATTTATTTATTTAACAACATCAATAATTCATGCCCATAAAATGAAAGTACAGATCAGCTTCACTGACAAGAAAGTACAGTAACTGTCACGATCCCAGGGAGATCCCAGAAAGGGAAGAGGGCCCATATGCAGAGTACACGGTGATGTGTTTTATTTCTCCCAAAAGGACAAGGCAAGAATCGCAGTCAAACAGAAACAGGTCGGTCCACAAGGCTAAAATGTATCCAAAGGGCTTGGCAATATTCCATGTCAAAGATAAAGGGCACAGGTCTATACACAATCTAAATATTCAAATATCTGTAGGCACAGTACGTCACTAACACAAACAATACCTCACAATGAAACGAACAAAGGGCCCGACTTAAATAGGCACGCTAACGATTAACAGGTGAAATCAATACAACCAAATGACAGCCAGAACACAGGACATAGAAACGAAATACTAGACAGTGAAAAACCAAAACCCACACAGTAACAACCTAATTTCAGTTGCAGTTGACTTATTCAGCATGTTAATTGCACATAATCCTATCAACAGCAAAGAGGACAGTACGGAAAAATTACAACGACAATGAGGAGGAAGAGGATAACTCCGGGGATGACGACAGCTTTATCAACGACGAAAGTGAGGACATGGATGAAGACTCTGACTATGTCCCACCTGACTCAGACGACAGTACAAAGGAAGACTTAAAAAGACTCAAGAAAGAAGCCATGGCATTTGTAAAAAAGAATAAATAACTTTTAATTTTCATGATAATCCAAAATAAACAATTAGAACATTCCGTACTTGCTCTTTGATCTGTGCTTTAGTTTTTCCACAAAAACTCCCTCATTCAGTCAACAAAACTAAAACAAAAAACGTATTAACAGGTTGAATGAGGACAGTTGTTCTTGTTACATTGCTTTCTATACACTGGAATACCATTCCCACCAATATAAAAAAGCTTGACATCAAGTAAGGCTAAAATTAATAGCAGATTTTTGATACTGTGGTTTGGTACGTACATTTATTCTTTGACTAGAATGATAAGGGTTCATTTAAGATTTTACATTGTAACACTTAACTTTAACTCTTAAAAGTTAACTTAACTATTTTTTGGGGCATAAATAGCTATGTAAGTAGACAGTAGACCTGGGTTACATTGAGTAAGTGGATGCAGTGAATGTGTAGGTTGTGTAAGCAAAAACTAGATTTTGGAGAGATCTCCTCTGCCCTCCCCATACCTTCCATCATCCATTATATAGCCAGTGACACTCAATTCTAACACCATGTGATGTTTTTGCATCTGGAATTTATGACAATGTTGTTACTACATACACTGAATTATACAATGACATGCTAATCTGAGGATGAGTAGGCTTTTTACCTTTATGTAAATCTAC
This sequence comes from Mallotus villosus, assembly GCA_903064625.1. Classification (NCBI taxonomy): domain Eukaryota; kingdom Metazoa; phylum Chordata; class Actinopteri; order Osmeriformes; family Salangidae; genus Mallotus; species Mallotus villosus. Next base: position 398,050 of record CAEFZP010001471.1, read on the forward strand.
TTGTATAAAATAAATACAATCTGTCTTTATATAGAATGCTTTGGGGAAAACCTAAACTGGTGGTCCAGCTTGTTGGATTCTTGTAACTGTTTTAATGTTTTGTTGAAATACCATGCAAATAAAATTCCATCTCTCTAGTAATGCCAGTAATCTGTGTGTGTTTGTACAAATTCAAATTGATCTATTTTCCCACCATCAGATCAAAACCAGGCACTCTGCAAAGTTCATATTCTGCAGGTGTCCTTCTTATAATCCAACAGAGTGCAGTACCGCGACTGAACTAATGCAATTAACAAAGGAATTAACTAATAAAATATGGAAATTCCGTTTCATTATTTAGAAGCGAATTTGTTTTTGCAACTGATAACCAGCTGCTTTCAATGGGGCTGGCTAGCGAACAGTACAACAATATGACGTGCATTTCAGTATAGATCAGTGAATTTGGTTTCATAAATTGTTTACTGATGTAAAAACTGCCTGAATATCGCAAATGTACAAGCGCTGTATGGTGAATTAAGCCTACAATTATGACAACTGGCTCAACCATTGTACATTACTTCTTTTATGAACTAGCCTAAATGTTTAGATGTTTGTGGTGGTAAGACAATTTAACAGAGAACCAATATAGTACATTTTGATCAACATGACATAAGCAATTGATAATGTAAGAAACAGCAGACAAATGAAGGCTACAGAATGATTTGCATGAATGTAGGCTACAGCATTGGCAATTTGACTAGAATAGATGTGGAGGTTGAACAAGTACTACAGAGATGACAGATAATTTCAATTGTGATCTGAAAAATATATGTACAAAACCACTAAGAATAATTGTCATCACCAGCTACACATGTGTGTGCCACCAATTTTATCACAGGCACTATCTATAGTTCAAGGAATCTCTATTTATGTGTTTGACTGACATCTTAATCACTGACTGCATCATGGGCACTGTGCAGTATGTAATTGAATTGATCATTTATCATCATTAAGAAACTAGTTAGATTATCAACAGGTGTATGGCCCTCAGAGGAATGCCTCTCTCAAAAGTAAACGTAAGGTAACAGGATTGATTGTTCATTGCATCTAATTACTATTTATCCAAAGAATAATTTGTTGTTGATTAATTGTTCCACGGTCAAAAGACATATATATATAGTTAATAAAACACAGAATGTTATTGTACTTTGTGCACATCGTATTGATTGTAACTATGAAAGCATCGAATTAACAATCAGAGAATTTATATTGTTTTTGTAATACTCTTCAGTTATCCTCCATATTAACATCATTAGCAATTTCCTGTGGTTTCTTTAACAGTTTCATGTGGAGTAAAACGTTGTAACACCTAGCAAAGTGGATTTGTGGTACACTTGTTGTGCAGTGGATTTATTCTTTTTTTCATTTTAAAATAGGGAGGGTGTAGCTCAGTGGTTAGAACAGATCCAATAATTTTTCCTTGCATTAGGTCCTGAAAGCACTTGCCCTTTAATCTCAATATTCCCTGTCACTGAGCATCGGTAGGCTTGCAAAAAAAATGTGTGAACACTGTTTGAAAATGTGTTGATGTGTTTATCATTGGTTTTAATGTATACTCGATATTAAATGTAGATCTAAAGAACTACATTTCTTTTCTTTCTTTTGCATCGTATCACCCTGGGAGAAAGAGACAGATGTAGAAAAGCTAAATAACTGTTTAATTTCTACAATGAAAATGACCTATATTACATCTAGAACACACATCAATATTATTAAAATCCTATACTTATGAACTAATTCAAAGTTTCTTCTAAAGTTACATCTCCACCAAACCTTAATGTGCTTTTGAGAGCTGTGAAAGTGAGTCAAAGCAGGGCCGGTTCCTCGCCTTTTGCTTCTACATACTCTCACTGATCTAACTGTACAGCAAGGTCAAAGAAAAAAGATTGGACTGATTGCTAAATACCTGTCCAAACCATGGGTGGGTGCAAACATTTCATACTTTTTCGTTTTCTGTCTTAGGCGTGTGCCCTCTGTAACTGTGTATCCTGAAGGGAAGATGTGCGTACATCTTCCCCATCTACCACAGCCTTAGGAGACCTCAACCTCAAGTGCAACGTGATCACCTGCTTCAAGCCTTTAGCATTGTCCCGAACACTGACAAAACACAGTGTGTTGATGATCCCGTTGCTCATGGCAATGCACTCGATGATGTAGTAGGCCACCAGCGAGTTCCTGTCACGGGAGATGAGGGTGGGGTAGAAGTCACGAAGCAAGGCAAAGACGTAGTAAGGCGACCAGCAAACCATGAATGCCACCAGGACCAGGATCAACACCACCACTGCCCTCCGACGGCTCTGGAGCCTCACGCGCATCTGCTCCGTCTGGAAGCCCGGCAAGCTCTTCAACCAGAGCACCCGGGAGATCTGGACGTAACACGTGGCCATGACCGCCACTGGCCCGGCAAACTCGAAGACGAAGATGAAGAGGAAGTAGCAGCGGTAGTAGAGCTGCTGGTCCACGGGCCAGATCTGGGCGCAGAATATCTTGTGGTTTCGGCTGGCGAGGTACGTCATCTCCGAGGCGAAGTAGGCAGAGGGTATGGAGATGATGATTGGGACTACCCACACTACCAAGATCAGACAGTAGGCTGTATGGTGTTTCATGCGGGGCCTTAAAGGGTGTACTATAGCCATGTACCTGAGAGGAGGGCATATGACAGTTAGAGTAAGAACAGTAGGGAGAACAAAGGTTAGGGGGAAAACCATGTTATGAAATTATCTTTCTTGGAGGGCTTTTCAAATCCTTGGATGTCACTGAGTGCTGCCTTTAGCATATGTAAACGTAGCCTATATATGGTTAAGTGAAATAGGCTCATCCATTTATTCATTTTAGCATATGCTTTTATCTACTATGCAGCACCAGAGGATGGAACTTTACTTCTTAATCATAGACTGAGCCGAATTCAAACGTCATCTATTGTAATCACAGTGAAGATATTAGAGGAACGTGAGATGGATTCAAGTTTTAATCTTGCCATTTAATCATTTAATATTTTAGATTATTGAAATGTGTACATTTGTAAATTTGAAATGTAAGTAGATTTTTGTGTTGGATTTTCAGGGAAACCTATTGGTCATGTTGGAGTTTGAACTACAAGCTTTAATTTAAATTTAAGACAGTTTCTTCTCTAAAGGTGATTAGTTGAAGTTACTTCACAGAGGCCGACAGTGTAGAAAACAAATTCACTACTCACTGTTCATTTGCGCCTGAATACTGCTGAATGATTATAAGAGATTAGCCTACTTGTATCCGGATTTCGAATAAAAACATTTAGCTTGCAAAAACATACTCGTAACTGCTTTTAACGGTACTTTGGCTGTCACAAGCTTGAACAAAATGTGTCCCATGTGTGCTGTCATGGCACACTATCACAAACAGGCATCGTCATGTTGTTGTATTATTTTACATTAACTGTCACAACAAACTAAAAATACAATGCTGAATTATTTAAAATGGCTCTGTTTATGAAGCTGCACACATGACAAATAAGATCTCGTCATATTCCGTTAGGCTATATAAATCGTAATGGTACTGGGAAGTATAGGCATACATATTGTACTTGCTTTTCATTATCTAATGATAAACCGCGGAGCTTTTTTATGTTTGTACAATATCAAAAGTATGTTGATGGATCACGCACCTGTCAACAGATATGGCCAGCAGTGCGTTGGTAGACACATACAGAGACACCGTGCGTAAATAGTTGGTGGAGGCGCAGAGCACGTGCCCATGGTTCCAAGAAAGCTGCTTCACCACGTAGTAATCCAACAGAAACGGGCAGAAAACTACCGCCACCAGCATATCCGATATTGCCAAATTGGCAATGAGCAGATTGGTGAGATTACGCAGTTTTTTGTAGCGCGCCAAATTGGCAATAAAAAGACAGTTGCCAACACCGCACACCAAAATTATACAAACTAGAACTGCAGCAATAACAATGGTGGCAACAAAAAAGGAATGACCTTGAGTCGTGTCAGGTATCTCTTCCATGGGAATACCGTAGTCAATATCATTCATGTCCAAATCTGGGTTCCCTGTCAGGTCTTGGCCAACCAGACGTGTCATTGGGAGACTGTCGTTGTTAGATTCACCCATGTTGGACAGTTATCAACAAACAATCTGCAAAGTAAATTTTATTAAAAAAACATTGTTTACATGGCAGGAAGCAACCATAATTAGTTACGGTTATAAGCGATAGGGCAGACAGCCTAAGAGTAGTTTTGAATTTGTTTTTGAAAAATCTTAAAGCTTGAGCATATTTCCAATAGGTGTATTGACTTATTTGGAATTTAACATAACTTGACCACGCGTAGAGCCTAGTCGATTAAAACTCAATTCCAAGCATGCCGTTATTTTCTTGATAAAATGCATTCCAATATGACTCCCAAAAGCATGTCCAACTCGTTAATGCGTGCATGGTACACATGATAGTGCTGCTCACTCATGCCACAATCATAAATAACTCTCGTTTATATGAAACTATTGCATATGTTTAGCTTACATTTTAAACCATTGTTTTTCTTGGCACTCTAGAAAATGTCACTCTTAAAATTAAAAGTTACAGAAAACACATGAGGCGCTGAAGATGTAAATGCCTGGTGTCTTACCATAACTACAATGCCAAAATGTTATTTGCCCAAATGTGTAATGGAAGAGGAATATCCATCGTAGCTCCGGTGATGTGCTCTCTCCATCTTCCCAAAGTGAATGGGCTATCCGGGTTGTTGCAGCATCCCTACTGACACTCTTTTTCACCATCTAGTGGCAATTCATTTCTACTCTGCGCCACCATTTCACCTAATCACATTTGTAGTGAACACATTCACATTGTAGTGCTTACATTAAACTTAAACAGTCTAGTTATTTGAGGTTTTCTGAATTAGTTTGTTGTTTGTTGTTCACATCAGATACTGTCATATGTGACAAGCTTATTGATGCTGCAAGACTACAGTAGGCCCTACTGTTCATGCAAACAATTAAAGCAATGTTCTGTTTGAAATTCAAACTAATCCTAAATAACTGCATACATACAAACAGCAGCACAAAAGGAAGAGTACAGAGTGTGTAAAGTTTGAAGCCATGCCACACTCAGGGAGGCAAACGCTGCATCGTCCATTTTCAACTCACCTCTCTCAATCTCTTGTTGCTTTCTGTCCTCTTGTTTCCAAACCAACGGGACAATCAACCTTTTCTCAGTGTCTGAGGTTGTCCCTCCACTCAGACAGAACTGCCCTATGGGCTGTGGAGAGGAAGTGGAGGAGGTCTGAATCTCCTGATGACCTGGCCACCTATCATTCCCTGCTGACAGCCTTCATGGCAGCAACAGCAAATTCTCTGTTTTACCACTTTTTAGCATTCGAACCCACACAAAGCCTTCTCTTCCCTCTTCACATGTCCCCCTTCCCTTGCTCTCTCTGCGGATGACTATGGGGGTCCACTTTTAGAAGAAGATGGTCCGCATCCGATACTCCATGACTCCAGCGTCATCCTTCACCCCCAACCTTGAGCGTGACTAGCTTGCCTCCTTTGAGTACTCTGGAGCGAAACAAGTCTGGAATGTGATTCTGTCAATTAGCTATCCTCCAACCTGTTAGACTCTTGCCCTCAACACAGCTAGAGCCTCCAACCTCTCATCCGTGCTAATTCTCGTTGACCTGTCTGCAGCCTCGGATACAGTACACCACCAGCTCCACACCGGCTGAAATGGGCATCATTGGAACCACTTTCCCCTGGTTCAGGTCTTAGCTATCTGGGTGGAACTTCCAGGTACTCTGTAGTGGGTCTGCGTGAGCACCTTGCCCCCTCACTATGGGAGTCCATATGGGGTCCTGTGCTGGGACCCTTTCTTATCTCCATCTACACCAGCACACTCGGTCATCGAATCACGTCTTCTCTTCCACTGCTGCGGTGACGACACAGCTATTTCTCTCATTCCCACCCTTGTCCCCCCCCCCGCCCCCCCCAGTCAGCCACCCCTTGAAACTGAAACCTGACAAGACGGAGCTACTGTTCATCCCTGCCATATCAGATCTACCCTGGAACAAGAGACACATTGCTTGCACAATGCAGACATGCTGATTTTCTCTAGGCAACATGAACAACCCTTCTGTGACTTAGTCCATCCAGCTGCTCGTCCAAGCCTTCTTTAGAACTGTAACTCCCTTAAAAATTGTTTTAAATTTTTTGAATTCAAACCAAATTTTACAAACCAATCATGAGCAATGTTGCAAATGAGCAACTAGTTTCTGATCATCTGTCTGATCCATCTATATTCTATAGACGTTATCTGTCAATAGAGTGTGCTTCTGGGAGCAAGCAAATAGTATTGGAGATGTCTGGAAAGTAAAAAAAGATTTCGTCACTTTTTGATGGAGGAAGATTTCATAAATCTCTGTGACCTGCGAATGGTAGTTATTTCTCTCTCTCTCTCTCTCTTTCCGTGTCATACACACACATACACATCAACAAACTAACACATTTTAGATTCATGAACAGAGATAAAAATGTCGTGACCTGAAGAAAAAGTTAAATGGACAATTAAACATTCAACAAGGTCACCATTCACTTGAAATATTGTTTCTTTAGAAGTTGAGCTACATCAGGCTTTGCAGAAGTAAAACAAAATCATAAAAATCATTAATTGTTATGCTGGGCAGCTCTTAAAACGCGTAAATATTTTATGTCCGATGACTGGTAGTATCCATCACATGATTAAGATTTGTGTCTTAAAATTCTCCTACAGTACTTAACAGAGATTGCCTTGACAGATATGTTTTTCTTTAAAAGCTATAATGTTTGTAGTACATACTGTTCTTCCCCAAACCTGGGAATTACCAAACCACAGAACTGAAGGTAATGGATTATTACATTTCGCAACGTTAAGTCATGGTTGTATGCCTATATATAACAAAATAGGATTATTTTACTGTTGTACATTAGTCTTAAAAATGAACTGGCTGATTACAATTTGTTTGTATTAAAATCAATAATTTTACATTGAAAACAAAGACAGATATTTGAGCTCATGATTATGTTTTGACTTGTATTACGTAGTAGTATATGGTTCTTCCTGTCTGACAGGAAGCAGTGAGTTAAGCTAGGAACACAAGTCTCTGACTCCCGGTCCATCAGCACCGGATCTCCTCAGGGCTGCGTCCTTACTCCTCTGCTCTTCTCCCTGTACACGAACAATTGCACCTCCAGTCATCCGTCAAACTCTTTTTGCCAAAATCCGTTTGCCTCTTCAACAAGGCCAAGGACTCCACTTGACATTTAACTATTATCTATTATAAGTCCATCCAACACCTATTGCACTACACACAAGCCACCTTGATCTCACTTGCACTAATGCTGCCCATCCATATTCTTATATATATTTTATATTTAAATTATTTAAATGTTTAGATAGTTAGGTTCTTAGAATTTGTTAGACTATTGTACTGTTAATTTAAGATCCGTATATGTTTATTGTTTGCCCCTTCCTGCCACAGTAAATTCTGTGTTTGTGTAAACCTACATGGCGAATAAACCAAATTCTGATTCTGAACAAAGCAATGTGATGTCAATTAAGTGAAATTTCATTTCCAATCCAAACACATCTCATTCTGTTTTGCACCTTGCACTAGATTGGATTCCTAAATCAGTCTTTCAGAGATCAGTCTTTATCCAGAAGAAATGAATGTTTTGATGTGCAAAACATTCCCCACATATCCCCAAGTAAAGCACGATGACGCCAAAAGCTGTAATTTTTCTCAAACAAGAGTCTGACTTGACGTATTAGGTCATAAAATAAAATAATGGTTGGTGTCTATGCATATTTTTGTCTCCTGTCTGAGACAGTTGTTGCATAAGATTTACTTGCTGCAATGACAAGACTACTACAACAAGTGCTTAAGAGGCGCTTTGGGGCCAGGGACGGAAAAATCAGAGCTGTCCCACCAGATGTTAGCGTTGATAGTATCTATAAATTATTACAATAAGACATGCATATCTTTTATTACAGACATTGCTTCCACATATTCATTGTTTTCAGAAATCAAATAATGTTATATTGAATTCTGATATCAAAGCAAAACAAAATAATTAAGCATTATTCACAAGAGGGTGCAATTTTCCACAAATAACCCATGGGTTATGAGTGCTGTACTGTGCCTTCTAATACGCTGTCAAATGTACCGTTTTGTTATGTGGTTTTTGAAATAAGATGTTCAGTCCTTATTAATGATCTGCTGTGTGTTAAGGTGTCTGTTAAGTCTTGTTAATCACACAAATTACACACATTCTGTGCAGTCCGAACAAGCATAAGACACATGAAGTCATATATGAAATGGCAATTTCTAGCCATGCAATTTAAGTCTGAAGGCACATTTTATTATATGATGTGAACATGAATGCCTGCAGTGGGAACGAGATGTGAGATTGGAGTTCTGAGATTGGAGTTCCGTTTCTCCAACAATAAACTTATTGAAGTATTTTTTTTATAGATATATTTCCATTTAATATTGATAGAGAGACAGGAAAGCAGGGAGAGGGAAAGACATTTCCCATGCCAGACTCACTCAGGCCCCTGCAGTAAGGCATTAACCTTTGTGATACGTTCTCTACCTGTTAAATCACCGGGATGCCCCCAGTGAGAATGTATTTTTTCCTTATGTAATTAATTTGGAAGAAGTTCCTACTGATCATAGGTTCTAATTGGGACCCACAGCAATAGTCATTTTTGATGCAAATCTGGGCTTCAGACAATGAGGAATGACAGTTACACAAAGTAATTTTATTGCTCTGTCTTACTAAATAAAAGATGACAGTCAAAAGTAGACCGTACAATCCAAAATAAAAAAAAGTACAAAATTATTTTTACTTTCAATCAAAGGGCGGATCAATTTCCAATACAATAGTTCTACTTTGCTTACCCCATCTAGCATTGGGAACTACTTCTTAGAATAAGTAATCTTCATGGCGCAAGTGGCTGTAATTCTGAAGCCTTGTAATGCATCCTTGGCAACGCCTGCCTGACCTTCACTTTCAAATTCAACAAAGGAGATGTCATGTTTGCCAGGAACAAGTCGTACCTCTTTAAAACCAGGGAACCTATAAATTAAAAGACGACAAAATCAGTTGCTAATACATGAAGCCTACAACATTAACATTTTTAAAATATATATATTTTCTTTGTGAGCTGGTTTACCAGTCACTTTTTAGGGCATCAGAGCTTAAGTCAACTCATAATAACAGGAACAAATACTCACTGATTAAACAACATAGACAGCATCATTTCGTTCGTCTCTTCAGGCAGGTTGTTGAGGAATAAAATGTAGTTGGGTGGATTGTCTGGAACCTAGAATGAGAAAACACAGACATCCGTCACTGTGCCACACAAACCTATCATCACCTATCCCTTTTACAATTGAGTCAATTTACAACATTATTTTAATAAACAGGGCATTCCTTTAGTTGATGGGACAAATTAATAACCAAGGAGCTAGGGCTGCAGGATTACGGCAAAAATCACAATCATGATTATTTTGGTAAATATACTGAGATCACGGTTAACGAATGTAATTCTTCACTGACTTTGCAAACATGATGCATATATTTAACTCAAAAAATAAATAATCTTTTAACTGTGGATCTTGTTGAACTTGAATTAAATGGAAACATTAATAAAGAAAGCCGACCTCATCGAATGGGTCTCATGTGATATGAATCCTGATAGGGAGGGACAGCTGTTTGCCAAGCGCAAGGTAGAAAAGAAGCGCATTGGAGAGCACACAGCTCTCTTTTTGGGGGGAGTTTTTTGTGTTGTGAATGTCTATATGTACCCACCACATAAAAACAGGTACGTTACTATGGTACTACCCGTTGACTAGCATTTGTAGCAGTGTACTAGCTAAGTAGTCACAGCAACCCATACAAACATGTTGGGGGTACAGCATGCACATCACATGCCACAGCCTGGCTGAGTAAGTTTGGGGTTTGAGGGGCAAAAGCACACTGCTGTAAAGGGGTGCTTTGTATTTATAACACGAGACAAAACAAGAGCATCATTGTGAAATGGAAAGCGGCACAATAATCGTTTAAAACGTCATTTTACATTGTACTATTGACATCAACAACAATTTCATCAGCCTTCAGACTCTTCATTGGATGGTAAATTAAATGCTTACCTGTGTGGTTACTTGTGTGTTAGGCTGTGTATTAGATCCCTGTGAACAAGGAAGTAAAATTAGTCTACAGTATTGGACTGTGTGCTTAATTTCCCTCTTAACATTTGAACAGGTTCAAACTCATTGTCATGCTCACCAATGCTGGCTTCTTTGTTACGTTGGTAACTTGCTCTAGAGCCTTCTTTTTCTTCTCCTTTTTCTTCTCTTTGTCGTTGTAAGTGCCTCTCATTTTGGAGATGACCTCTGAGTCTGTTTTGGCATACTGTATGCGCTGGACATAGGAAAATAAATACGTTTAATATGCTGATGTTCAACATTTCCCTTTTAGGGACAAGTGTAAGGTGGAGCTTACCATGGGCTTATTGTAGAAAGGGAAACCCTGAAGTTGCCTGAGAGCATTTGTCGATGCAGCAAGCTCTTTAAAAACAACAAACGCCTGTCCCCGCATCTTTATCGTTTTCATAGCGACAATGTCCACAATTTGCCCAAACTGGGAGAATAGGGCGTAGAGTGAGCGCTTCAGTTCTAAAAGTCAACAGACACAAACAAAATATTACTTTCAAAATATTACTTGCAAATAATAACATGTATGATGACAGATAACATGCATCAGATTTGATCTGCAATTGTAGTTGTAACGAGTATAGTAGAACATAACTTGTCCAATGATTGGCTTGCAGCTATCAAGATAGCCTAGCTAGCTAGCCTGTGCTTTACCGGTACTGTAGGAAAATATTTGACGCAGGCTTACCATCTTTCTTAATTTTATCATTTACATTGTTGATGTAAATGGTGTGGTTGGGTCTAATATCCATGTTTAGATCAAAAACAGCTCCTGTAGATACAAACAATAGTAGTTAGGTATCGGAACAGCAGTAACGTTAGTAAGATACATGCATTTACAACATGAATGAAACATGCTAGTCTAGCTAGCTAGTACTAGCGTGCATCACTGCTTGCGTGTAATTGTGTTGCTACTGCAAGTTATAGCAAACGCCATACTCTTGGTATGGGTCAGAATTATTAACATCACAAATTAATGTTTACTAACTCCACTCAGTACTAAATCAAAATACATTTCAGCTAATGAGAAAATACACTCACCTGTTCACTCTACGCGCTTCTGAACACAGGAAGTGAATGTGACTGCGTCCTATTGAGGATAGACATAGCTGGAAAGTAGTGCCACCATCTGTTCAGGAGTAAGATTAATTTTAAATAATATTTAAAGCGATCAAACGTGAGCAAAATATTGCTTGTTTTCGGGTTTCAGTCTATTATTTAACAATACACAGTGCAAAATGTGGACAAAAGTAGTTAAAACACTGACCTAAGATATTTTCTTTTAACAACAACATGTCCTCTACAAGTTTCCGTATCAGCTTTGCGATGTATCAGCTGATGACGCATGGTGACGCCCCTAGAGTTTGATTACTTTCTGCAATGCTAAAAGCTAGCAAGTGATAGCTAATGAATGTGCAGTGAGTTCACAGGGAGGACGAGAAGGTGCACAGTGATGAACGAACAACTGGAGCTATTTCACCTCTTGTGAAATAGCGAGCTAACCCTGGCAGTAAGATAACGCAGGTCGACTGTCAACAACAAGGTTGTAGTCGTATCAATCACCAGAATAACTGGATAAAGCACCGTGGACGGGCCAACAATAGAGAGGGATGTGCAATGGCATCGGTGCGAGTAGCTGTCCGGCTCAGGCCGATGAACAGGCGGTAAGTGAAACAACGAACATATGGCTACACGATTGTTCGAGGGGATTCCTGTGTTTCCAGATGCACAATGTAAATAATGCTAATTTGTGTAACTAGCTCGTGACATTGTCGAAGTGGAACATCAACATGTTTTTTAATACACTACATGGATTCGATCAATTCATGTCACATGACACACTGACTTCATGAGGACGGGAATATAACATCTTCGCAAACTTAACTAGGTTAGGGAATGTAATTCGAATTCGGTAGATAAACCTTCCTACCGACAAAAAAGTACGAGTAAATACGAGTTTAAGAAATAGTGGTATTTGTCTAATGATGGGGATAAGGAATAGTATCTTCACTTGTGTTATTTAGCCTATTTACTTTCCATCATACTGCAAGCTACCGATTTATAACACGTTGACCATTAACTTTATTAGAGTTCATACGTGCAGTATTAAAACAAAACCTAATATCAAAATCTCAAGAAAGTTAGGGTTACTGAACAAAGTCATATTTAACACTTGGAACTTGTATAATAACTTAAGACAGTTTGTAATTTGGCAGTTAACTTAAGGCATTTTAAATAGTAATGTGTCAGACTCATATTAACTCACAACGGCCCAGCCCATAATTGAGTTTTTTTGGGGGTTGTCGAGGTTTGAGAGAATTTGATTATGCACTTGCCGAGAAAAAATTGCATGGTTGATAAACTTGATGTGATAAACATGTGCGATGTCAGTGTTGTTTTGTTTGATTTCTTCACAGGGAGAAGGATCTGACGGCAAAATGCATTATTGGAATGGAGGGAACAAAGACTACTATTTCAAACCTAAAGGTGATTTATTTCAGGATTACAGGTTAAGCCTGATGCATGAGTAGCTTTAAAAGAAACGCATCAGAGGGAACTGATCAAAATACTAGCTTAATCACATTTACTTGATGTGTATACTTTGTTAATAAAAACCAGCTTTTAAAACAATGAATAGGTTATGCTTAATTGTATTATGCAATTCTTTCATAAGATGACAGATGGAATTACTGGGGATTCTGTGAGAGAGAAGACCAAGACCTTCACATATGACTTTTCCTATGACTCCTCTGACTGCAAAAGCACCAGTTTCGTTTCTCAAGAAAAGGTAACAAAAAAGCTTAATCTCTGTCAGAAAAAAACAGTTTTGCCTAGGAAATGTGTGTTGGGGTCAAATCAGATTATTGCTCAAAGCTGCTTTAAATTGTCCCTTTGTTCCAAGATAATCTTAATTATGGTGGAGGGTTTTTCCCCTTGTCAACTTCAAGGTTAGAACAATTGCTGTGGTTCTTGCATGCATGTACACCTACATTATCATATGTATTTTCATAGTCACAGCTGGTTGGTTGCCAGCACTCTTGGTTGATATTCTAGACTCTGACCTAATACAAGTGTGTCATGTTTTCTTGTATCATGTTTATGAAGTAATCAATAGTGTGTAACCCTTCTAAAATAGAGTGGCAAATCCTATCCCATTTATTTTTGAAGGGAAATAACTTTCCAATGCATTATAACATTACAGTAAACATGCAATGCAGTGCAGATAACTATGACGACAATACTGTCTACCAACAGGACCCTCTAACAGTACAACTGGCACCATCTTGGCTCCCCATTCTAGAATATCTCCAGAAAATTGGGAAAAGATAAAACACATAAAACAAGGATTTTAAGAAACAGTCAAAACGAGTAAATGACATACCTTGCATCTCCCCCAAAAAACATGGGGACAGAATTCGTTTTACAATTTGGTGTGAAAACATTTGCATGTATCTGTGAGAATGTCCTTGATTGAATCTTTCAAGGCAGATATGGTGATAAATGTTTCCAGTTTCAGGGACTTGAGTCATGTTTTCCATTCGGTGGCAGCGGCAGACTGAAATGAGAGACCAAAGCATGTTTTAGAATTAGGGACTTTTAAATGAATTTGGAGAGATCAGCTGTTGTGTGTGTGTGTATGTAGGAAATGCTTGGTGCAGTAAGTTGCATAAGTAAGGGGATGAGACCAAAGAGCTAACCAGTTATCATAAATAAGTTAACCAGTTATTTCAACGAGTATGCAGGGGAGGGCCAGGTAACTAGAGATTACAGTGTGCACCGATATGTTTTGAAGAGGACATTTGTGGCAAACCGAATAGCAGAGAGGGAAAGCCTGTCAAACGTGTTTGAAGCATACTATTGAATGCAGCTCTATTTATTACATTACCAATGTTTCCACATCTGTACTCCACTGTTTGCAGGTTTTTAAAGATCTGGGCTCTGATGTCCTGAAGGCTGCTTTCGAAGGCTACAATGCTTGTATCTTCGCCTATGGTCAGACGGGCTCTGGAAAGTCTTACACCATGATGGGCAATCCAGTGAGACAACTATGAACTTACTGATACAAAAGCATACATCATTAACTTTGCTATTGGGACTCCAATAAGATGTGCTGACGTAAACAAACATTTGTCTGTAAACAGGGCTCTGTCTTTTCTCTGTTTCACTTGTCAGGAATTGGGATGGGGGGTGGTCTGGAGTTAGCAATGTGTCTTGGGTTTATTCGAAATGATGTTTCTTATCTGTCATTGAATTGGAAGCTTCTCCACATTAGTATAAGCACCCTATGGAGTACTGATAATTGATAGCACAATTTGGTTCACGTCCATTTATCCGTAGGAAGATGCAGGACTCATCCCAAGAATATGTGAGGGTCTTTTCAGCCGCATTTCCGGGATGACGCGATGGGATGAGGCCTCTTTCCGCACGGAAGTCAGGTGAGAGAACAAACGGGGTAAAAGTGGTTTTGGGTGATTTAGATATCAATACAGCAAAGGAAAGGGAATCTGAGACTCGGAGCAAAGACATCGATGAGCAAGTCTGCAGTCGATCACTTATCTTCCAAAAATAAACAACTGCAGACTTTGTAGCTCAGACATTGGGTTTAAGGCCAACTTGAGACGATGAAACAGACTCTCGTGGCTCCGGTTATCTTCAGGTTATCAGGTTATGCACCAACCTTAGCCATGACGGCTATCTTTTGGACTGCATCTTTTTCAGTTATTTGGAGATCTACAATGAGCGTGTCAGAGACCTGCTCCGAAGAAAGTCCACACAGACTTACAACCTGAGGGTGAGGGAGCACCCCAAAGATGGACCCTATGTGGAGGGTAAGATTGCACTGGTCACTTACCATTGGCCCAATGTGACGAAAATATTGTTTTTGTATTATTTTTGAACAAAATTATTAATGAATTAGAACACATCATATTCCACTGGAATTCTCATATTGATAGTTAGGCACTTGAATAGGATTAATCGCTATACAGCTGTCTGTTAACATATGACATTTTGACATGCATGGTGACCCCAGACCTGTCAAAGCATCTGGTGCAGAACTATAGTGACGTGGAGGAGCTGATGGAAGCAGGCAACATCAACCGAACCACGGCAAGCACAGACATGAACGACACCAGCAGCCGCTCGCACGCCATCTTCACCATCAACTTCACTCAGGTGGGAGGCCACGCTTGTCACCAGCTTCACTGTAGAAACTAACTACTACTCTTGGCTACCATGGGAATACATTATTGTTCTTGGTTCATGAGATAATATTGAAAATGTAATATAAATGAAAAGATACTCTCTATTGTTGTAGTAATGTTCAAAACCAGTAATTCCACATTATTGTGTCCTGACAATATATTCTTGGCATACTCCGATGATATGGAACAGTGTTTGCCATGCTTGGATTGTATAGAATGTATAGATGTTCTGGTCTTCAATCCATCTGGATCACACTTTCCATGGCTCTGCTTGAGTTGTTTTTAAATGGTAAACCAATAAAAAAAACAGAAGTGTTGGGTCAGCATCTACTTCAATAATCAACCTCACATTTCTGAATGACTTTTTAGGCAAAGTTTGATGCAGAGATGCCTTGCGAGACGGTCAGTAAGATCCACCTGGTGGACCTGGCGGGCAGTGAGAGGGCGGACGCCACGGGAGCCACAGGTGTCAGGCTAAAGGAAGGAGGCAACATCAACAAGTCACTGGTTACCCTGGGCAATGTCATCTCCGCTTTGGGTGGGTGCCTTGAGTGGGTCTCACTAGGTCTAGGGTGGCATCATGACATCATAGAGGGCGCGGTTTTAACGAATTGTCCATCAATCGTAATTGAAATATTTCACTCACGTGTCCATATTCTGGATATGATAGCAATGAATTGTTCTAGCTATTGCTTGTGGAGCACTCCTACCCAACACACCCTCTCGTACTCCAGCTGACCTTACCCAGGATGCAGTAAACACCAACCTGAAGAAGAAGCAGGTGTTCGTGCCTTACAGAGACTCGGTGCTGACCTGGCTGCTGAAGGACAGTCTTGGAGGCAACTCCAAGACCATCATGATCGCAAGTGAGTCAAAAACCTTATAAAAAAAAGATTGAAGACTAGTTGGAAATGACATGAAAAGGAAAGCAAAGTTACTTTTCAAATTCTTGTCGCAATAGACCTTTCACCTGCTGACGTCAACTATGGAGAGACACTGAGCACACTTCGTTACGCCAACCGTGCCAAGAACATCATCAACAAGCCCACAATCAACGAGGACTCCAACGTCAAGCTCATCAGGGAACTGAGGGCAGAAATCGCCCGACTAAAAGCACTCCTCATCCAGGGGAACCAGGTAGGGATTTACTGGTACTTATTTATCAATCACTAAATGATAATGTTGTCCCTTTGCAGCAATGTATCAGCAGATATGATATTGAGCTCTATGAATATTAGTTCCCAAATGATGCATTTTATTTTATGGAGAGTTATAGGATTGTCTTTGTGATTTTATTGGTTTCTCAGGCATCTCAGACTTTGCCTGGTCTCCCATATGGTATCAGTTTACGTTGTATCACAATGCAGTCCACAAATACATTGATCCTTGTTTGTTTATCCAGATTGCTCTGCTAGATTCTCCCACCGCCTTGAGCATGGAGGAGAAACTGCAACAGAATGAAGCAAGGGTAAGACTCTTGTATTTCAAAGGATCCTTTACTTTAGTGTGAACACTTTATAAAACAACCAATTAAGTAAATGTTGTTTTAGTATAAAGTCTTTTTCTGAAACCTTTCCTCACAATATGATGACATCAGTTTATCTTCTGCAGGTACGAGAGCTGACTAAGGAGTGGACTAACAAGTGGAATGAAACTCAGAACATTCTGAAGGTCAGCAGACACAGTAGAATGGGTCAAAACCAATATCTCTGTACCAAACCTTGAATCAATGCAGTTAACCCTGAATGCATTGATGCAACTCGGTGATGGAATTGACGTGAGCCAAAGATAGCACCTCCGTTTGATTTTCCTCCTTGCATTATCATCACACAGGAAGAGACCCTTGCCCTAAGAAAAGAGGGGATCGGTGTGGTCCTGGACTCCGAGTTGCCGCACCTTATCGGAATTGACGATGACCTCCTTAGCACTGGGATTATCCTCTACCATCTAAAGGTCTGATTATCAAGAGGCAAACTCAGTGACATCGATGTTCTTTTTCCTGTGTTGTGTGTTCCTAAATGCTCCATGATTGATTTCACATCTTGGCCCCGTCCCGTTAAATCAATTCTTGTGTTTGGGGTTTTTGTTTATTAACTTAGCTACAATCCACGTGTATTTGACATGCTTATGTGTTGTTTTTTCAGGAGGGCAGGACATACGTTGGCCGAGACGATGCGTCAACAGAGCAGGATATCAGTACGTGGCTACTCTTGATAAGCCCAATGCTGACATGTGGCAGGGAAATCTGTCGGAAATGCTAAAGACCTAACATTACACAGTACATTGGGGAAAGGGAACATACGGGGATGCCAGTGACGCCATTTCAGTGTCTCACTCTCATCTCTTCCTTTGCCTGTTTTCCCCTCTTTCTCTGCTTCTCTCTTTTTGCCTGTTTTCTCTTTTTCTTGCCAGTTCTCCATGGGTTGGACCTGGAGAGCGAACACTGCATGTTTGAGAACCAGACCGGCACTGTCACCCTGATACCGCTCAACGGGGCCCAATGTTCAGTAAATGGGGTGCAAGTGACAGAGCCAGCACCGCTCAATCAAGGTACTATGGACCGGGCTACCCCACACATTTACACTAGTGACAGTTGGTGAATGGTAGTTGGTCCTTGGCCGTTTAAAAGTGATTTTCATCTCTGCTTGTTTGTCAGGTGCTGTCATCCTGCTAGGCAGAACAAACATGTTTCGTTTCAACCACCCTAAAGAGGCAGCTAAATTAAGGGAAAAAAGGAAGGTAAGTCATAGAAGGTACCCTCAACGTTGTCTTTTCCTTTCTCTCTTTCCTTCTCTTTATTTCTCTCTCTCAAGATGTCGTGTAGCATATTTAGTCAGGTAGATTAGCATCATGGGGAACAACACATTTAGCATGGTCTTGGTACTCTAGGATACTGTTTGCTAATCATTTATCAGGTTTGGGAGTCAGGTGGCTGAGCGGTTAGGAAATTGGGCTAGTAATCCGAACGTTGCTGGTTCGATTCCTGGCTTTGCAAAATGACGTTGTGTCCTTGAGCAAGGCACTTCACCCTACTTGCCTCGGGAGAAGTCCCTGTCTACGTAGTCGCTCTGGATAAGAGCGTCTGCTAAATGACTAAATGTAATGTCATACTGACTGCATTTTTGTGTCTGGATTTTTGTAGAGTGGGCTACTCTCCTCATTCAGTTTGTCAATGACCGATCTTTCCCAGTCATGTGAGAACCTTTCAACCGTCATGCTTTACAACCCAGGGTGAGTGTCTTTGTTTAGTTTTTTTTCGTAAAAAAAAAGAAAGAAAAAGAGAAATGTATGAGATAGAAGAAACGATATGCAATCAAGTGCTTGTTGGACTGTCATCAGCTCCCTCTATGTAATGCAACACCATGGCTGTTTATCAATCCTAAGAACGTACTTGCGTTCTTGAGAGGAACGTTCTTGCCAAGCGTCTTGCGAGAACGGTCTTGCAAGACCACGAAGACGGGGAACGATTTGAGATGCGTGTTCTTGCAATGACTTCTGGGAAATCAGATGCGTTCCCGCTGACCAAGTCACCATCCGATGCATCCTCGACAAAAGGGGCGGATCATGAACATTTACGGGTATTTTTGGTGTTCTTGGTGACTTGTGTTCTTTGGATTGGAACCGTACTTGGGCAATGAAAGATGACGTCAAACAAGTTCACAAGAACACAAGAACGGGGAAAAAAACGTGGATTGATAAACAGCTCTTACCTTTTCTGGAGTTGCTAGTTCTCCTCTTCCCCCATATGCTGCCGTTCCTTTCTGGCATTGCTGCTCACCTGTTCATAATCACATTCAGGGATTTGTTTTTCATTTTTAACACCTTTTAAAACATGGTTTAATGAATACGCAGTGTTACAGTATTTGGACAAAAAGACGTCCCAGATTTGTAGCTCAACCATTAAATTCTGTAACATTGTATTTTGCTATTACACAAACCATAATGGTATGAGCTGATAATGACTGCTTCTCTATATTCAAGCTGTATGGCCTTCATCTTTGTCTTAATATTTTTTTAAGAAGACAAGCTAAAGTGTGGACTTTATAGCCGCCTTGTGGAGAACTTGGTACATTTACGTTGTTTTGATAAATACCAGTGATGTAATTTTAAGTTCAGTTCAGATCATCTTCATTTCCTGAGGGCAATTTGTTTGCAGCATACAACATGACAATCAAAACAATGCATCCCATACAACCAAGACAAAAATATTTCAAGTAATTAAATTAATTCCTATTAGCATTACCTATCATTTTAAAGCTTTATAGCAGAGGAGATACATGCATAGTTAATGTACATTATACACACATGTAGAATAGATAAAGAATAGACATCCCACTAAATAATCTAATTTAGTGGTTAATATACAGTGAGGTAAAACATTATTTGATTCCCTGCTGATTTTGTATGTTTTCCCACTGACAAAGAAATTATCAGTCTATAACTTTAATGGTAGGTTTATTTGAACAGTGAGAGACTGAATATTATTATTGTTTTTAAACGCATGTCAAAATGGTTATGAATGTATTTACATTTTAATGAGTGAAATAAGTATTTGACCCCCTCTCCAGAAAGATTTCTGGCTCCCAGGTGTCCTCCTAATCTCAGTTTGTTACCTGTATAAAAGACACCTGTCCACAGAAGCAATCAATCAATCAGATTCCAAACTACCATTCGCATATGGAAGAAACACAAAAGAACCGTCAATCTCCCTCAGTCTGGGTCTCCATGCAAGATCTTACCTCGTGGAGTTGCTATGATCATGAGAACGGTGAGGAATCAGCCCAGAACTATTATTGTCAGATCTTGTCAATGATCTCAAGGCAGCTGGGACCAAGAAAACAATTGGTAACACACTACGCCGTGAAGGACTGAAATCCTGCAGCGCCCGCAAGGTTTCCCTGCAACAAGGGTTTTGCCACCAGGTTTTGCAGAAGGGTCAAATACTTATTTCACTCATTAAAATGCTAATCAATTTTGACATGCATTTTTCTGGATTTTTTGTTTGTTATTCTGTCTATTACTAGTGTTCAAATAAACCTACCATTAAAATTATAGACTGATCATTTCTTTGTCAGTGGGCAAATGTACAAAATCAGCAGGGGATCAACAAAAATAAATCCCTCACTGTATACAGCTAAATAGTTGAACATAAATGGTGGAAAACACCATATTATCATAACTAACAGGATGCTTTTGTTGGTTTAATCTGTTGTATAATTTGTCAGTTTTCAAGCAAATATATTTTTTATAAATGATCTTTACCTTTTCCAACCCCCCCCTCCCTTGGCAGTTTCTTCACTGAAAGGGGGCCCATCTTTCTCAGGTAGACGCCATGAGTGTTCAATGTTGATCGTTTTTTTTTAACAACGCACTCATTGGTCTGCCGTGTTGAACACACCAGTCTCGGTTTTATTATAAGTCTTCATTGTCTTGTCTGCTTGCTATCATCATTATTTTGATGCTTAATAACGTGACTGAGCTTGACGTCCATTGCTTTGTATGAAACCAGTCATATCATGTTTTTCATGCAACCTTTTGTATTTTGCTCACAAGCCTCGAAGTCCATTTTAGTTTTTGTGCCTCCTAACTTTTATCTTCATGTAAGTCATTTGTATCTGCTCTTACAAAAGGTTAGAGTTTGAGAGACAGCAACGGGAAGAACTGGAAAAGCTGGAGCATAAAAGGTGTGTGAAGAAATCATTTGATTTTTTTGACAATCAACTGTTCGCATGTCTCAAATATGTTAAATGTTACACATATATACTGTATATACATGTATATACCATAAAAATGTTTTGCACATAAGCTAAAAAAAGGCATCAGAATGTAATGTTCCTATCCAGGGGTGGCTGGTATAAATGGACTAACAGCAACAACAACTCCCTATCTTTTAAAATAAAGTTGAGAAAATTAATTGTTTAAAATGTTGGTGGCACCTAGAGCAGCAACACCAAATAGTCACACAAAAAAACAAAAAGCCAGGCTAAAGCACACCCACAATTTCCTCAGAAATTGTACCCTCTCTAGTTGTTGTTATAACTTGGTATCTCGGATGCATTTACTGCAGTGTGAACTATTGATGAATGTATAATAACCTGCACTCTTTTTAGCCCACCCAACAATATCATCACCAGCCGTCACTGTTACTATCTTTTCTGAAACTGCACTGAAAAGGCGATTTGCTATAGAAATATATAGTTAATAAGTGTACCAGTAAGTAACACCAGTTTGAGTAAAAATGGCTGGTGAGTTTTCACACTGTCTGGTCGGGCTACAGGAGGCTGATCAAGGAGATGGAGGAGAAGCAGAAGTGTGAGAAGGCCGAGCTGGAGCGCCTGCAGCAGGAGGTGGAGTCCCAGCGGAAGGAGTCAGAGCAGGTCCAGCTCCGCATCCGGCGCCAAGAGGAGAGCCTCCGCTGCCGCAGCCAGGACATCGAGAGCCGCCTCCGCGACCTCCTGGCCGAGAAGGAGCGCTTCGAGGAGGAGCGAGGCCGCGACACTCAGGAGCTGGACCTGCAGAGACGGCAGCAGCGGAAGCAGCAGGAGGAGTGGAACGAGCGGGAGGCGCAGGACGTCGAGGTGCGGCGCCAGCAGGAGGCGGCCGAGCGTGCCGAGCAGACGGAAATCTACCGCGAGCTGGAGCGGCTGAAGCGCGAGCGTGAGGAGCAGGAGGTGAGGCTGGAAGCGGAGCGCCGGCGCTTGGAGGAGCAGGAGCGCGAGCAGCTGAGTCTAGTTGGGCGCTTGGAGGAGCAGCTTCGCGAACGCCACGAGGCGGCCGCCGCACTCCTGACCCGCGAGGATCGCGGGCGCCTGGAGAACGAGAGCGGCGCCCTTGCCGAGATCCGCGAGGTCCTGCTCCGTGCCAAGGAGGCCTGTGAGCGCCCTGATGGTGAAGAATCCTGGAATGAGGTGTGCGCCGCCCAGGCAAGCTATACAGACTTTAAGGCCGCCCAGGTAGAGGAGCTAAGCCAGCTGGAGGAGGGGCTTCGAATGCAGAAGGAGCGTCTGGAGAAGGAGGTTGCAGCCGAACGTGCTACCCTAGCCCTGCTGGTCCAGGCCCACAAGGACCGTCAGCGGCAGCTACGGGAAACCCAAGAGAAGGGAGCACAGGACGCCACCATGCTTTTCCAGGAGGAGCAGCGAATCAAGCAGGCCGAGCAGCGCCTTCAGTTCAAGGAGCGCCAGTTAGCCACCCTGGCAGACAGCCACCTGCCAGCAGTTGCGGAGGAGAGGCAAAGAGCTGCCGAGCTACTCGAACGAAGCAACGCAGGCGGGGACAGCGGCCGCCACAGCCCCCCGGGCCTGGACAACACGCTGTACCAGGTGGAGAAGGAGCTCGAGGAGAAGAAGGAGCAGCTGACGCTTCACTGTGCCAGTGCCGAGCAGCTCCAGCAACTCCACGACACGTACGAGTTCACGGCCAACGTGGCGCGGCAGGAGGAGAAGGTTCGAAGGAAGGAGAAGGAGATCTTGGAGTCGCGGGGAAAGCAGCAGCGAGAGGCTTTGGAGCAGGCTGTGGCACGCCTCCAGAGGAGGCACTGTGCCCTGAGGCGTAGCATCTCACTGGAGCCCGAGGGCGAGGATCTTAAACATAAAGGGTCAATCCTGAACACGGCGCGGGCCGCTCCAGAGCTAGACCAAGAAAGGTCTGTAACCTATTGCTGTAATTGACTGTAATCGTCACTTGAATTTAACCCCAAGATAAACAAATAGAAGGAATAGAGGGAATTTTAGTTAGTTGATGCATGATTCTATTTTTGGGGGGACAATTTAGTTGCTTACTGCTTTGTAGTGACATCCTGGCCATCAATTACTTCATTTTTAAGTTTTTATTTCTTAACTTAATGATTTAGTAATGGATAAGTAAGTAATAAATACCTACTTACTAGATACAGAGTATTTCTGTTGGAAATATGAACCCAGTGTGATCCACCGTTGTCCTCAGATTGGAGCGTGAGATTCTGAAGCTGAGGCAGAGGATCAGTGAGAGTGAAGGGAGTGGGAGGAGCCACTCCGTGAGTGGCGATGACAAGAGCAGTCACACCAACTCTCCAGTCAGCCCCATCATCACAAGCCTCCCGGGTGTACTGCCCATTGCAGACGAAAGGTGAGCGCGGTCCTCCATGTTCGTAAAGGAGCACTGGCACATTGTGTTACTGGGATGTTGAGTTGTGGAACTATTATGAATGGTCATAGGTTTCATCACTATGTCATTACTTGCAACAAATGAAATTTGACACAATTGGTACCTGGAAGGTTTTGTGAACTTGTCATCTTTTGGATTGTTGCTAACCGTTCTTACATGCCTTGTTCTATGACAGGATCAATGCATACATTGAGGAGGAGGTTCAAAGAAGGTTACAGAAGATTAATCTCCTGAATGGGGACAGCGTTGATCTTTCATTTTCATCTGACTCACTGAAGGTTAGTATCAATAACGTGGGGTAGATTTTTGAGAGGGTCACGCATGTAATTTACATGCAGTGTGTCTGGATGAAGGTGTACGTAAGTCTTTTCATGAACCTCAGTTAAAACTAGATACAATATTATAGCAGATGCTAACATGGGTCCCACTCCCTCTGTAAGTGCATAACACATTTCAAAATGCAATTCTACAGGAGGAGGAAGAAGTTAATGAATCTATGTCTGTTAGACTAACAGACAAGGTAAGCTGCACTGTGGGATGTATAAAGAACGTTTACAATCTGCACGTCTTTCCCATAATTCTCCACAGTGGTTCTGCTGACCAAGTTCCCGTGGGTCACATTTGATATGTATTTAATTATTTACAAGTTTTGATTTCCTTTGCCCAACCTGGCTCACAATTAAAATATTTATTCTGTTTTTAAAATGTCATTAATTTGTAATTTTTTGTTTTTATCGCAGGAACCATTATTCTTTGACTTTCCTAAATGTTGAAATCTAAATTGAATGTATATAGTGTTTCGATTGTTGTGGGTCAATTAAATCTAAGATTGTCTTTTTTTGTCAGGATGATGACGAGCAACAGAATCATGTAAATCCAAGGAAACTGAAATATGAGGTAAGAGTTATGTAACAGTTTGGCTGTGGATAACCCTAATCAAAATGTTGTCAACAATCCTTGAACTTAAATTGTTTTGCATAATTCATTTGTATGTTAAAAGTTTTTTCTGTTTTCTCTTGATAACTTTAATTGTATACTTTGTATACTATATCATCAATTTTGGGATTATTTGTTTTACTGCTGTAACAGCTCTGTCATCTAATTTTACATTTAATTCAGAAGAATCGCTTCATTCTTATAATTCTTCAAAAGTGCTGTATTTTTGCTGCTGCTTGAATTGCAGTGTGTTGTTCATTGAAGGAGATTAATTCTTAGGACCTAATTGGGGTGGAAATTTAAACCGAATGTATTACAATTCAAAGAGCCCTGACCTATTTACTGAAGTTATAGTTATGGATACCCCCCTTGTCCACACAGATAAACTCAATGCCCTTGCTGTGGCGGAGTTTCCTGCATGTTCCTTGGCATGAGAATAGTACCTACTTGAATGGCAGTAAAACATCTTCAGAAGAACAAGAAGGGCCAGATCACTCAGATTTAGATAAAGCAGACAATCCAGAAAAGACAACCAAAGACTCAATCAAAAACGAGAGTCTACCTTATAGACAAGGTAACACAGCCAAGTGGTGGCATGTTGGGGTGACGGTACTTCGAGAAAAACTGGATCAAACAAAGACCAAGAACTATGAGTGTGCCATCGGGACCAGATATATAGACATATCAACAGCTCTCACAACCAATATTGACATGCATTACGATGTCCCTGGAAAGAGAGACGCCAATCTAGGTTGTTACATTCTCGACAAGAAACCAACGTCTTACGTGTAGCCAATCCAAAGAAACTGAAGAAGAAAACATGCTTCTGGACAGATCTGTTTTGTACTCTGAAAGTCACACAAGGGATCCCGTACCTGATAAAGCTACTATAGTCCCAATAAGACAAAGCTCAAAGACTCGAATCTCTCTGAATGGCTACTTTGGTGTCAACCTGACCTTAGTGTCGACACGCCATCAAAAACAGCCAAATGAGAGGACCTTTAATCTGATCACTAGAATGCTGGGAGCAAAACAGGGTTACATTCTCGGATATTTTGCGGGAAAGTTAACTGCTGTTTACAAGGATGCTGGAAAATGCTTGCAAAGCACGCAGAAAATTATCCGTCAGGTTAGACAAAGGGATGCAAACAGATTAATCAGCTCGTACCTGACAATGGTAGGTAGGGAGCCTCAGCAACTGCAGCTCGAGTTGGAACCAAAATCTAGCAATGGAGCAAAGGAAGTTTCTTTTGCTAATTTGTCAGATTGTGATCTTTTAAATTCCTCAGACAACATCAGTGTGCTTTCTGGTCAAAGCACCAATAGATGGCCAGAAGGTTCTGTGTTGTCAGGGGAAATTGGAAATCCAGAAGTCTTGTTCCAGAAGCTTGTGCAATTCCCAAAGAGTCTTTTGGAGCTACAGTCCCTTCCACTCTTGGAGATGCTACAGCATTTGGACAGATTATTGCCCCAGGCCACTGCCACCTCTGGCCAGCTTTTGGGGATGTACTGGCTGAGGATTGCTAACTTCAAGAGGCCTACCTCACAACCAGGTTGTTTGCTTTTATTTGAAACAGAGTTGTATGCAATTTCCAGTAGAATGGGTTTTCATGAAGATGACCAGGCCCTGGAGGTTTTTCACAAATCCTCTCTCTTGGATATCGAGGAAATTCAAGTGGGTTTTGCTGGCCAGCTAGTCCGATTCATTGGCTCCTCTGAAGAAACTCTCTTGGTAGCATTCACACACAACAAAGACCTTACCCAGATGTTATGCAGGACATTCCACAACATATTTGAAGTATCAAAGGGTGTTGAAGGTACCAGTGCCCACCCTTTGCTCCAAGAAGACCTCATGTCTCTCTCCCTGGACTGGAAGTCCCATGTCCCAGACCTCCTTCTAAGCAACCAACTTCGTCTCACATCCCGATTCAAGAAAGACCATGCTGACCTGCTCTATATCCTACATGGCAACATGGAAGGACGTGGAAAACCCTCCCTAGCGGACATTTGCCTTCTTCTCTACACTTGCGTCAAGATTGAAGACTCCTCTAACCAAAGTCAAGATGTCCTATCTCAGTTCATCCTCACTGACACTCATGTTGGCCTGCTGCAGGAAGAGAGTGTGTTCAACGCCGTGCCACAAGGCTCACACATGGTTCCCATCCAGTCCCAATATCGGGGAATTGAACTTCGCAGACGTTCAGACATCCGGTGTCTTCTTGTCAGGCAAAATTATAATTGCATGGTTGTAGACATTCTGTTTGCCAAGGCTTGCAAACTACAGGCTGAGACCAAAAGCAAAGATGACGTTTCTGATCCCCTGTATGGGGGCCGCATAGCAGATTCCTGGAAGTTAAAATTTGGTTGCACCTCAGAAGCTATGATTCTTATCAATAATCTGTCTACCTAAACACATGAGTTAGTTAAGAATAAAAAATCCCTCAGTGATCACTTTAAGACAGTCCGAAAAGGGTGTTAAAAAATCTGATCTTACACTTGTTCTCAGTATTAGGTCAATATATTATGGTTTTGAAACCCCAAATTCTTCTTTCAGTGTGTATAGGTGCTGCTCAATGATATAGTGGAGTATCTGAACTAATAACACAATACAAACTGACTTGCCACAAACTGAAGACATAAAGTTTACTTTCTGTCTGCAATTTCTAAACAGCACCTTTGAACAAATGCCAAAGTTTTAAAGAATTTGACTTGAAAGTCTACTGTTGCTTTTTGAAATGTTTTATATGTAAAGATGTTGTTGCTCTTTCAAACCAATTATGCCATAGTGGTGATTTGCCTTAAATATGAATCAAAGGATGACCCACAGTTCATTCAACTAAAAAGGATCAAAGAAACGGCTAATCTCTGACAATTTCTCAGTATCAAGTTCATCATTGTATTATATTTGATGATATTTACTAAAAAGTGTCTTACAAAAGTGGATTAATTTCACATTGGTTTTATGGAAATGGAGAGGAAATTACTGTTTTATTTAATATGCATTATATAATATCAGGGAAAATTTAGATCAAGTCAAATATTAGGGTTTGCTATTAGCCCACACAAATATTTAAAACTATTTTGGGCGGGAAGTTGGGTCTGGGGTCGCTCGGTTGGGGAAAAACTATGTCCGAACAAGAGCTGTTCAGACCAATCAAATTGTCAGGACGGGCTTTATACGATGAAGGACAGATGATCAACAGTAACATAATCAACCGCGTCACCAAAGAGCCCTTGGGTTGAATTTGTTTTCAACAAACAACATACTACGTTGCTCTGATTGGTTGTAGGTGTATCCAATTGAGCGAAGATGCATTTTTTTCAGGGTTCGGTTGAAACACGTATTCTGACTAGAATTATGAGTATGACAACGTCAGGCTAGTGTGCAATATCAGTGAAAGAGAAATATGTTTGTGCAATATATTTAATGAGACCTATGATTGCTGCTCCAAAGATTTCTGTTGACAAAAGAATAAACAAATAAAGATTGTACTAGCATGATTAACTTTCTTTGTTCATGAAGCTACTTTTGAGTCAAGGTATAAAACATTTATTCTGTGAATTAGAGGATATCTTTCCCTCCACATCTATTTCCTCTTCATCCCTCTCTCCACATGTTTTCTTTAGCAGCGAGTCACATCTTTTTCTCTGGGAACCAACTCTGACTGCCTGGACCCGGTTAAAATTTGCATTCCTCGCTACGTTCTCCGAGGCCAGGGGAAAGATGAGCACTTTGAATTTGAAGTGAAGGTTTGTCTTATTTAGCATTATTTAAATTCCTGATCCCTTATTTTTAGGGGGCTACCAGCATTTTTTATGTAGACATGTTACATTTGATCATACTTCATGTTTTACTGTAACAATGTAAATGTACAGCTTTTTTGCACTGACTTGTTTTCCTTTTAACCTATAGCTCACAGTAATGGACGAAACATGGACTGTGTTTAGACGATACAGCCGATTTCGAGAAATGCACAAAAGTCTCAAATTGAAATATCCAGAGGTAAGATGCCCAACTGTAAATTATTCCAGCACACATGCCCTGTTCTTGCAAATGTGTATTACAAACCAGTGTTTAAATCTTTGTCTCCAATTCTAGCTCACAGCTCTAGAATTTCCTCCCAAAAAAATCTTTGGAAACCGAGATGAGAGAATGATTGCTGAACGACGGGGTCACTTAGAGGTAGGTGCAGTCAATTTGTCTGAATATATCCACGGAAATATGTCATTTAACAATTTACCAATATGGGTTAACTTATTGAGTGAAACCAAATCAACTTCCTTTACATAGTTATGTTTATTTAATTAATTGACTGATTTCACAGAGGTATTTGAGGAACTTCTTCCGGGTGATGTCATCGTCTTCTGGTTCACCTCTCCGAACAGATTCTGAGGGCAGGCTGCCTTTATCCAAGCACGCCATTTGTGAGTTCTCGTCGTTTTTCAAAAAGGGTGTTTTTGACTACAGTAGCCATGGCACTGGCTGACCCCTTTTGGACAACTAACTTTCAAGAAGCTGTAATCTTAAAACCAAAATGCACTAGTAGTGCCTTCACAAGTAACTCCCTTCACCCGTTGTTTTCATCACCATGCTTCTCTTTCTGCTGAGTTACAGTATACACACAGCAGTTTTCTCTTTTGTCCAAAAATATACATTTCCATAGATATTTAATAGTCAAGCCATTTAGTTGTAGCATGTTTATCATAAAATGTTACTTCTTGATGTTGTTTTCTAAAGATTTGTTGTCGCTCACCCAATGGCAGTTATTGTCAGTAGGCAACTTTTTCTTGATATGCAATAGATATACATACTTATGTGATTGATGTATGGTGACACAACTGCTAAAGCTTTTGGCCTCACAAGCTTACTGAAAATAATGTTTAGCCAGTTTTACATTGATTTCAACCATTTCTGCTAGCATCTTACTTAACCAGTCTTGCAAGTGTGCCAGTGACTCAATGCAGTAAAACATGTATTTACAGTAATCTTTAATACCACAGTTATAGCTTGAGTAGTTCCTGTTCCTGTGCAATAAAAAATAATCTTAACTGCTTGGCATTAGGTACAGACATTTGATTGTTCAGTGGGGGAAGAAATAGACAGCAGATCTACCTGGTTAGAAAATCATTGATTATAGATTACTCCTGGAAGCTGTTGTCGCTCAAAATGTTTTGGCGTAGTGAAGAAGGTAATAGTTTTTCTTATGTCTTCCAATCTCTGATTGTATTTTCTAGAAGCCATATACACGTCAGGGTTCCTTTGATTTTGGGTCTTTGAAATAACGTAAAGCTGAACCAAGAAAACCAAGTTGTGTAATGTATTTCTCTGTCCACTCATATTAAGACATGTGTATAAATGATCTCTGAAAGACATTTGGGCATTGCCTCAATTGCCAAAATAACTCTAATAACTATTTGTAAGCCATACTTTATACATAGAATGTATAATTGAATGTCAGTGTGCATATATTCTTCTTAAAAGCTGTGTACACATGCAATGTAAAATGTTTACACTGAATATCATAAAAGGGATTGTACTATATTTTTTTTGTTCTACATAATTGAATTGTTTTGTGATAAGGTTTACTCCATTACTGTATATTTTGAACATACTTCGAATTGTGGGTTTGACATCATGGATATGAATTGAATTATTGCTTTTTCCAATATGACTGGTAAAGAACTTATGAAAGCATAGATTTTTCCAACTTGTGAATTTGTATTTATGTCCTGGGAAACGAGTGACTAAAAACATATACAACACCTCTAATGTCTACCAGTTTTAGTTATTTAATTTTATGACAGTTGTATCATACATTTAGTGGATTAATACAACATATGTGATTGAACTGATGCAATGCAGGAGGACGGTCTTGTCATGGACATGCTACCATGTACCATAAAGGCAGGACATGCTACATGCGACTGTATAAAATGCAGTTTTATTTTCAGTTTGTCTTACAAAAGTGGGGAATGATAATGCACAACACTGAATATGCAAGAGAGCCTACAACTCAACACCTCACTGAAACTACAACAAATGTTGGTCAAGGTCACAGACTGAAAATACATTACAATTCACAAACTTAGACTACAACTCTATGGCTGCATGTGTCCAAGAACCACTTTTCGAAGGATTACATCAGAATCTCCAGAAATACCTTATTCTGTTAGCACCTAAAGACGGCTGTTCCAATTGTGGTTTCTGGAGTCAATACTATGGGGATTTTAAATGATTTGGTGTGGTATCTCTTGCAAGTGGTGTGGATTTTCAATGCTGGGTTCTCCTTTCATTTGACACACTTCATACAGAATGGTTGTCAATTAGTTATCCATTTCGAAAAATATATCTTGGTTAAATTGGTCAACATAAATGTCAATGCTCCTATGACAACCCTGAATGTTTAGAATCCAGTGGTCTGAGTAATTTTTTTCATTCGATTTTTTTCATCAGTAGTAATGTTCTGTGTAGTATCACTTCCTGGCTGGATTGGTACATTGTCATTGGAATCGCAGGTTTGTGGTGGGTTGGATGTGGAACAGTTCAGATAGACAGATGGTTAACAATTGGTGAGGTAAATGCTAAAGTCCAATTGTGTAACCCTTATTGTTAGTGACATTTTATCTCCCGATAAGCCAAAACGTTTATCATTAGTCCATCTATAACAATGATGAGGTCCACCAACTTTCCATTGTAGACTCTTCCCCATGTTATGTTGAGTCCCACAGCATGATCACACCTCAGTCGCTGTTTGCTTCATAACTACAGTCACACTAGGGAGTCCTGCTTTCAGAAATGTCCATACAAGGCATGAACGGGTCTGTCCTTAACCACTGATCAATTAACAATAACAATAAGTATTACTTTAATACTGTTTTGAATGCTCTGAATATAATAAACAATGTTTGAACTTTACCCTGCTATGTTAGCTCATGAAGATATGGAACGTTGAGTCCATTTCTAGGAGCCCTATCTAAATGCCTAAACAAAAGCTATCTAGCATGCAGTGTCCTCTTTCTGTGCTTGCAAAGGCTATGTTGATCGGCTATGTTGATTTTGTCTGTCTTTGTGAACTTGTACTTAGGGATTCACTTCATTGACTTGGTACTTGCACAGCAATTGGATACTATCTAATACGTCTTTAGGTAAGATTATCTTAAATTGTCCATCTTACCTACAGTACAAGTTATAAATATATATATAAAATTACATTTGTATATTTGTAACACTTTTTTGGAGTAACACCGAATGGTTACTTTACTACTTAAATTACTAAATGAATGATTAATTACAGAAATATTCGAATTCAGTGAAACACTGGGCGATTGACACTGTTGTCATTTCTTAAAATAAAGCAAAACTTGTGTTCTCGAGATGAATTTACTTTCATAGGCATTGTAGACACCCAGAGATTCTCAAGACTGGAATACAGACATTAAAAACCCATCTAGACTCTTTCAGTGATAATTACACAAAATTACACGACTGGAGTACTTTTAACCACAGAACCTTTTCAACAACGAATAAGGAAGTGTGAGTGTCACAATCGATACAGACTGTTCATCCAGACTGTTCATCAGGACTGTTCATCCAGTGAATGTGGGTTTGCGTGTCATTAGTGTGACCGTCCCCAGAGCAGAGGGTTGTGATTCGTTTGCGCTCGTGTTCCAGCAAAATATAGATGAAATTACCATGACTGAGTGAACTTATTGTGGGTCAAACAACAGGCAAATAGACAACAATTTTATTTTTAAATGCCAGTTTTTTTATATTTGTGAATTTACAGAGAGGCTATCGCTTCAGCTGTTTACAGAACTATCCTTGACGCTTGATGTTAAAGTCATCCCAAAACCTGTCACCAGACACATGAGTTTGTTGGACATTTAGCCTTCCATCTTCATTTTCTGTATATTAAATTCCTGGTGTGAGTGGTACATTCGTCTTTAATGTTCTGAGGTGACAACCAAAGGCAAAAAATATATACGTCTCAACTTTCAGAAAAATATCTAATAGTTAATAAATGGGCTTGTGAAAGATATTGATGCCGTTTGGTTGCACAACTTAGACACTATGGTTTGGGTGGTCTCTGCGGTCTGACTTGTTCTGGCGTCTTTTTCATTCTGGTTTTACCATAATGTACATAAAGTACAACAGGAAACATATTTCACTCTCCATTGATCCTTCTCTACGATTCGTTTTTGGTAGCTGGCTGGCCAATCTTCGAAAGGTCCGCAAAAGACACATTTGCAGAGCCTCTCCTTAGTGGTTTGGCCTGTCATACAGAATCAAAACAAAAAAACATTGAAGATGACTATAATCTCAAAGAAATTCTGTTTATTCAATGACAATGACAAATATGCAACATGTGATATCATACCTGTGAGTCATGAGGTTTCCAGCCAATCATGTAAAGAATCTCAAAGGTGGCAGGGATGGAGCCGTCCTCATTTCCATACATGTCTGTGGAAAATGCCACTCAGTCAAACTTTTAAAGATGCACTCAAGACTTGAAGTCTTGAGCGACTGCAGAGTATACAGTCTTGTTCCATTTCAGCATTAACAAGACGTCACAAAAGCTGATCATGGACTTAATTTATTAGTTTCTAGTGTGGCCCAAATTTATGAACTTGTAATTGTTTTGTGCTTTCTTGAACTACACTGGTCCATATTCTGTTCATACACAGTTGCAAAAACAAAAGTATAAGCATAAAGGGTACATCTCAGCTTAGTCTTTACTATTACCATGCTACTACTTTACTGTTAGCTTAATGGTATGTTTTGAAATGACCCATATGTTTTCAAGTATGGGTCAAGAGCAAGAGCAAGAGTATACCTATTACCTAATTTTGCATGTGTGGTGTTATTACAAATAGATATTTTGTACGTAATTCTGCATGAGAGTTTTACTAGTATTAGGAGAAACTATCACACAACCCACCCCTTTAGCTTTGGAGGAAATTAGAAAATTGCCAAATGGACAGATGTTGGGTCATTGAGTAGAATATTATGGCTCATGAGTTAACATGAATGTGAGTGTAATGAAGTATTATTTTACCTTGGTAAATTGCTGCAGCAGCTAAAATTGTGTCTCTGTGTAGTAGTGACTTCCTGTTCCAAGCACAGTTGCTCTCACCCATACCTACAAAGAGACAACAACATTGTATGTGTATATATATGTATACACTTTTATTTTGTTATTGTTTTACTGTTAAGACATTATGAAGAGAATACAAACAATTACTAGGTTTCTTAAGAAAATGTACTGGACACACGGTGAAGCAATGTCTCATGTTTCCATAGAAGTAAGCCATATACAATACCTTGCAAGTCCTTCATGACCTCAAGAATTCCAGGATAGAGAACCTGTATATCATCAATGTCCTATGAAAAAGGAAAACATTTTATGGCAGATCGAGCTGGGGCCTATTCCATAAAGTCAGCTCAAAAAAGATGGGATTAAAGTCCCAAACCTGACTTGAATAAACCTAACAACTAATTCTGAGCTAAAAAGGCCTATTCTAATTCATGAAATCCGACTAATCCGAGTGTGTTTCAAGTAGTCAAGATAATTGGACTTGGACTTAATTGGATAATTGCAGGTGCACTCTATTCTTAAATCAACATATTGCCATCTAAGCTCTTACCACAGTCAGCATGTTGAAGCCTGCCTGGCCCAGCAGGTTGCCCAGGTCAGTGACGGCTGTGTAGGGGGACACATGCGGGGAGAACCCCCCCTCCCTCTCCAGCTCAGCCAGTTGCAGGGAGCACCGCAGCTCGTAGAGAGTCTCCCCACCCACCATGGCCCCGATGAACACTCCATCAGGCTTCAGGACTTGGTGGATCTGGTGAGGGACAGATGATGACCATGTTCAATTGTTACCTACCCATTCAATTTTTCCATCTCCACCCACTGAAATCTACCAAGTGAGCACTGATATATGAACATCTCAGTCAAATATCACCTGTCTCAAAGCTCCTGGTAGATCATTGATCCAATGTAGACTATAGGAAGCAAAAAGTTGGATACAATAAAATGTATAGTCAATTGCTGTATCTCAAAAATAAAGAAACAACTGCCAAGAGTCACATATTACCTCAAACTGCTGACCACTAGGTCAAATGTGTTTTCTTTGAATGGCAGAAACTCCTCATCTGCTTGGAAACAGTGTGTGGGGATCTCAGTCTTTCTCGTTTGTCTCTGGGGATAAATTATGCAAATCATTCAGGAACCTTGTTCCTGTTCCATGTTCATTTCTTAGAACACATTACTTATAAGTAGCCTATAACATATTAAGCATACATTTTTTTTGTGCTAAAGACATTTCACAACTTTACCCACCAAAGTGTTATCTGAGATTTCGGTGAGATAGAGACACTCAACCACTTCCTGCAAATAAAAAGAACATCTTAAAAATTCACTCCTTATGAAATATCTATACACTATACATTCTGAAAACGTCCAATCTATCAATTCATAACTTAATTCCCTTGTCTATAGACAGACATCCATTGTACCTTGCTCAAATGTTCAGCTATGTGACTCCTTCCAGAGCCAATGTCCAAAGCCAAGGGAAATGTTCTGTTGGATGCAGAGTCGCAAATGGAGAAGTGCATGACTTTCGTTAGACACCAAGCCTTTCGCTTTGAATACTTTCCCTTCATATCAACTGAAATTCTGTAAACAACTGACAGGTGTCCTATGAACAGAAGGCCTACTTTAAAAGGTTCTTGTCCTACCTTGCAATGTCGTATACCCTATCCGCAACTCTGCTGCCAACCTGCCAAGAGGAAACACACCAAGTAGGCCAAGTCAGATATTTGTTAGCTGTACATTGCGTATGGTCAACATTTACCACCCACCTCATCTCTCAGGTAGTCGTATTTGTCAGCATCTTGTAGTGATGCTGCCCATTTCTTCTGTTTTCTTTTCATTGTTCGGTCAAATATATTCATTGTAGTTCCAGACCTGCTTGACAGCTGCCTATTGAAATCACTCCACCGTGAACACCAATATTTGGATGCTATCAAGTTGCTTAATGAGGGTACCCTTGAATTATCTGTCATGACATTCCTGCGAGAAAGAGCTTCTGAATGTTGTCGTGTTACAAGGAACCTCATGCTACCTATTTCCACGATTCTCCGGCAGACACAGCTTTGATTGAAAAACCAACTACCTACTGTGCTGTTCATGATGGAAAATAATTCACGCGCTAAAGGTAAGTATAATGTTGAACACGCGTTGCACAACAGACAACTCTAGAGTTCTCCTGTCTTCCTGTCTTCCCCATTGAATGACCTCAATAATAGAAAACGCGAAATAAGCGGAACTGGATTCTCCAGAGAAAATGGGGGGAAATATTTACTTGTGCAATCCACACATTTTCTAATAAAAGTATGCTTTGATTTAGTCAGTATCAATGTTATTTTTCGTTAAAAAAATTGCTAATACATTAACTGCAGACTTTATTTATTTTAATTCTGAGCCATCCCCACGCTGTACCACTTCAGACACCGTAGGAAAAGTGCATGCTGGGACAACACGTGGATCCCGAGGATATCACAGAAACCGTTGCAGTTGTTTTGGTAAGCGTTTACATTTCCAATTTTCTCAGTTATTGGTGGATTTTCTTAATTTGGAGATATATTGTTATTGTATGTTGTATGTTATATGTAATCGTATCACTGTCGTCCTTAATCAATCTTCATTGGGAGTTGTTAACATGTGTGTCAATATGACTATGAGCTATCTTATAAAGAACGAGCTAGCTCTGACTCTAGCTAGTACCTAGTTAGTTTACACAACACTCGGGTGAAAACCCAGGTGAAATATTAAGTCCAAGGATATGTGTAAGCAGTGGCATTTGTTTCCCACGGATAAGTGTATCGAGTAGCACGTTAGCTAGCGTTACATATAGCAAACAAGCCACATAGTACACAGTTACTTGACTAGCAAACATCTTAGTTCTTGAGCTCCTGGAGCTTTTACATAGAAACCCAAAGATTAGTCTCGAAGTTAACCCATATATTTTTGCTTTTGTACACATGATATGTGATTGCCCATAGTAGAACAAGTGGGGTAGAATGTTATTCTCCATGTTCATATTAAACGTAATCGGTACATCTTAAAGCAGCTAGTAATAAACAGTCTCTTTGTTTCATACAGTGCGTCGAGAATCTTGCCATCATGGCTTCTAAAAAGCACCAGGGCAGTGATGACCGCTTCCTCAAGGTGAAGAAGGACCCGCGCTTCTGGGAAATGCCAGAGAAGGAGCGCAAGATCAAGATTGACAAACGCTTCCAGTCCATGTTTCACGACGAGCGGTTTAAGCTGAAGTACACGGTGGACAAGCGTGGCCGACCCGTCAACCACACCTCGACGGAAGACCTGAAGCGCTTCTACAACCTCTCTGACTCCGAGCAGTCCGACGCAGAGGATGGGAAGAAGAAAAAGAATGAGCAGGTGAAGAAGAAAGAGAAGAAGACCAAAACAAAGTTGGATTCTGCTGTGGGAAAGGACACAGACAAAAGTGAAAAACCTGTAGAGAAGGGAAAAGCTGTGAAGCCCAAAGACTGTGACTTCAAAGGATCCCAAACTGTGAGAGGAGTAAAGGTCTTTATGGAGGGTAAGTGAAAGATGTTCATGACAACTTTTTGGCGTTGTGTTGGAGAGGAGTGAATGTTCAAAACCTTGGAGATGTTTTATTTTTGGAATTTTGAACCAAATTGAGACTGTGCATTGTCATATGAACTCACAAGGGTCAGTAAATGCTAAAAAATTTTTTCTTGAGACAGGTGAGGAAGATGATGATGGGGAGCCAGGTATTGATGAAGATGATGAGGATTTGGCAAAGGTGGACGTGGGAGACAGCATGTCAGATGCAAGTGAGGATGGCGATGAAGACAAGGTGGATGAAGATGAATCGGAGGCAGGAAGTGACCTCGAGGGCGAGTCAGAGGACGAGTCTGGTTTGGAGTCAGACGATGACAGTGACAGCGGGCCAGATCTTGCCAGAGGCAAAGGTAATGTGGAAACGAGTTCAGACGAGGACGAGGAAGACGAGGTGGAGGCCATCTTACGTCACGAGGAAGAGGAGATCGAACATGACTGGGGCGAGTTGTGCAAAGATGCACCACGGACTGAGGACGTAAGTTAAACAGCAGAAAAATTGCAACTTTGAATTGTGTATTGATCACGTAAAAAGGCTCAGTAAGCAAAGATTTCAGTAACCAAACTAAAAAATGATCCTGAGATAGACCCTTTTATTTTAACAAAAGTAACTTTCAAATGTAAGAGTTTCCACACATTGCCTTTGAATTTGAAGTGACATTAAATACTTGTGACCAATCAGGTAACCAAGAGACTGGCTGTGTGTAACATGGACTGGGATAGAATGAAAGCCAAGGACTTGCTTGCGTTGTTCAACTCATTCAAGCCCAAAGGAGGTGTGGTGCTCTCTGTGAAGGTAATGCTACCCTGATTAGTCTGTATTTGATCTGGATTAGATGCACTCCTTTAGTTTCAGTTGAATGCAGCAGGTGACTACTTCAATGGTTTATTGCATTTGATTTGTCCAGATCTACCCATCTGAGTTTGGGAAAGAGCGGATACAGACGGAACAAACACAGGGTCCGCTGGAGCTCATGGCTTTGCCTGAGGACCCAGAGAAAGACACGGAGGAGGAAAAGTAGGCCCTACACTTATTCTCCACAAACAGCAGGTTGAATGACTATACTGTGTTAAGGGGTGCTCACTTGAGACACGCAAACCAATCAATGTGAAGGTGCTTTTATTTTGATACAACTTACTATCTAAATCTGCCTTAACAATCTGCCTTAGTTGTACTATAACTGTCATGGGGACCTGAAAAGTGTAGATCATTTAGTAACCGTTACTGTTAATTTTGTTAACGAGAGACAAGCATGTACCCGACCTGCGAACTTGCTCATTTGATGTGCTCCTTTACAATAAAACAGTTATAAAATTATGGGTCGTCTACCTGGCGAGTGAAGAGCTGATATATAACCGTCTTGTTAAGTTAAAATTCTTGCTATGGATTGCTTCCAAACAATTATAATTATAAGTGCGTTTGTCTCCCAGGATTTACAGAGAGAAGATGCGAGACTATCAGTTCAAACGGCTCAAGTATTACTACGCTGTGGTGGAGTGTGATTCGTTGGATACCAGCGCCAAGATATACGAGGA
Source organism: Mallotus villosus (assembly GCA_903064625.1). Lineage (NCBI taxonomy): Eukaryota > Metazoa > Chordata > Actinopteri > Osmeriformes > Salangidae > Mallotus > Mallotus villosus. The sequence goes on from CAEFZP010001471.1 coordinate 436,810, forward strand.
GTGTGATGGCTTTGAGTATGAGAGCAGCTGCTCCATCCTGGACCTTAGGTAAGAGGAATGGGCAAAAGTAGGGGTCAATCAATAACAAATTGCAAAATAGTACACTATAAACTTTTTGTTGCTATACAGTAAATTGTAAATCCTGTGTCACATAAATCCTGACAGGTACATACCTGATGATATGATGTTTGATGAAGAGCCAAAGGACATGGCCACAGATGTTGACCTGTCTGTGTACATTCCAAAATGCTTCACCTCAACAGCATCAGCCACGTCCAAGGTTAGGCAAACTGACAAAAACGTTCATTAATTAATTTATGTTGACTTTCAATTTAGCACTACAACATACTTTAAGAAGCATGGTTATGTCCGGGCTCTAAGTGATGTTTTAGGCTTAAATATTTGTCAATAAACACAGATGGCTATTTTGAGCTAAGTTTCTCTTTTCAATTGTCAGGTGGAGATAACATGGGATGAGACGGACCATGAGCGTGTGACTGCCATGAACAGGAAGTTCAACAAGGAAGAATTGCTGCAGATGGACTTTAACGCCTACCTGGCCTCCTCCAGTGAAGAGGAGGACCAAGAAGAAGAAGAAGAAGGGGAGGGATTGATTGAGATGAAAGTACAGGAGAAGGAACTACCAAAAGGTATGAACAGAACAAATTTAACAGTTAAAGGATCCATCTGCAACATGACGTGTTGCCTTTTTCCAATTGTATGTTGCGTGTATTGTATGTTTACTTTTTGTCTTTGACAACCTCGCTGAAGAACAAGAGACTTTTGTTGAGGAAGTGCGGGAAAAGCCTGCAAAGGGGAAAAAGAAGAGTTCCGAGCAGATCGGCAAATACAGAGAGATGTTGAAGAACATCCAGGACAAGAACAAAAAGCACCAGGACAAAGACATGGAGATGGAGATCACGTGGGTGCCAGGTAGGAGGCCCAAACGATGGGGGAGATGATGGAGCATGTGTACGGGGCAGTTGATTGCTGGGATTTAAACGTTTTTGTTTCTGTCAGGCCTCAAAGAAACAACAGAACAGTTGGTGAAGAAGAAGCTTGAAGGAAAAGACAGTATGACACCCTGGGAAGAGTTCCTTGAAAAGAAAAGGGACAAGAAAAAACAGAAGACAAAAAACAAGCAGGTGAGCATCGAGGAAATGGCTGCTACAAGAACGGCAGAACTACAAATTTTCTGAAGCAAACATACACACAGTATACTTTGTTACATGGAATTGTCTTTTTGTCAGGCGCCTGAATTGGACCTCAGTGATGATGAGCTTCCTCCAGATGTTGATCTAGATGACCCCTTCTTTGCTGAGGAGCTTGGATCAGTGGGTAAGTTCCCTTGTTATGACATATTTAAGAAACTGTAATACATTCTGTTTAGTCGGCCATCTTGTTTTAATGTGACGTGAAATGGAATCCACTAGCTCTCTAAATAATGATATCTTTTATCATTATTGATATCCTTTGTGTAACCTGCAGGAATAGTATTGCCACGCGAGTAGTGCTATTCTGCCATTATTGAACATGTTCATACATTGAAAAAATACAAAATGATTGTTACCATTCACCCTTTGTTTTACTTATCTGTCTCAACCTGTGCTTTGCAATAGACCTGAAAAAGAAGACAAAGAAAAACAAAAAGAAGGAAGAGAGAACACCAGAAGAGGAAGAAGCGTTGGTGAAGAGAAAGGTTGGTTTTGGCATGACAGATAGCTAGATTGATACATAGATGCATCGGAAGGCAATAAGCATGGTAATGATACAGCTAGTTTTGCGGACAGACAAACTTGAATGTAGTTATTTTCAATTCACTTCAATAATTTCTTGAAATGGACTCTTGATTACTAAGTGTTTTGGTAATGTGTCTGTCACACTCAATTTTAAAGTGAGCCTGTTTCTAATGACTGGAGCCTTTGCTTTCTTGGGTGTCTCTAGGCTGAGATGGCTCTGCTCATGGACGACGAGGACGACGACAAGCACAAACACTTCAACTACGACAAGATTGTGGAGGACCAGAACCTCAGCAAGCATAAGAGGAAGAGACTGCTGAAGAAGGACACGGCCCAGGAAGAGGACAACTTTAAGGTCAGAGAATCAATAGGTTGCTGGTGGGTCGTCTGGACGCATAGAATCGCAGCGCTTAGAAAAACCCTTTGTTACCTAACAGAATGTGTGAGAAAGAATACAGTAAAATAAGCTAATATACTCTAGCCTGGCTCTGCCCACCTACGTACTTCCGCTCAATTTTGATTTCGCTTCTGTACAAGGTCTGGTCCTTCAGTACGCGTTTCAGATCTTGGAAATAGATTTTCTATTTGGCCCAATCAGCGAACAGAGGGAGTGGCTGAGAACGATAAAGTTGATGTCGTGCGCTAGTTTGTGTTGTAGTTCCGTAATGCCATTACTAATGGCGGCGGAGAAAGATGCGAGTGAAGCCATTCGGTCCGTTGTGGCAACAGTGCCGAATATACAGAAACCAAAGCCAGAACAAGTGTTGCTGAGTTTTCTTGGTGGCAATGATGTTGTGGCCCTTCTCCCCACGGGGTTCGGGAAAAGTTTGATTTTCCAGCTACGGCAGCAAGCTCCGTTACAGTAGTGGTGAAGGAGTTGGCTAAGGCGAACGCTAGCTATTGGTTATGGCAGATCAGAGTGGCTGGGCAGATCCAATAGTTTTCAACTTCAACAGAGTACCCGCCTACAAGGAAGACAACGTTTGTTAATGGAGTGGAGCCAGACCCTCTGTACAAATGTAATATGTACGAGAGTCTGGTTAGGACCAGGCTAAATAATACTCTGCATTGGAAGTACAATTAGTTTCATTTGCTGGATTTGCTTTGTCATTTGATTTAGTTTGCATGTTTAGCAAAGGATGTAACCGTTCCATCCAATGGTCTTTGACAGGTGGACGTTCAAGACCCTCGCTTCCAGGCCATGTTCACCTCCCACCTGTACAACCTGGACCCGTCCGACCCTGGCTACAAGAAGACCAAGGCCACGCAGAGCATCGTGGAGGAGAAGCAGCGCCGCAGGGAGCAGCAGCAGAGCTGCCACCAGGTGGCGCTAAAGAGCTTAGAGTCCAGGAAACATGAAATGGGGGCAAACAAACAGGAAAAGGCTGACAGCAGCTGCGCAGCTGCGATCGCTCCCTCTGAGAAGGCCATTGACCCGGCTCTATCTATGCTTATTAAATCGATTAAAAACAAAACGGAGCAGTTCCAAGCAAGAAAGAAGCCGAAGACCACGTAGGATTGACCTGTAGTGAATTACTGTCTATAAAAAGCGATGGGCTGTTCTGAGCCATTTCCAGGATCTTGTGACTGCATTTCTTTGTAACATAAAATGCACTTGGGGTAAATAGTCAGAAAAATATTATACTCTGGTCAACATCTCCATATAATGTTTAATAGTATCTAACAACGTCAATAATAGTGTAAACAGAAGAAAAAAACTGAATTGGCTTTGTCATTATTCAAACATAGCACATTCATAGGTCCATCAGCACTGTCACAAATACAGTACAAAGTTATTCTTTGACTCTTTACTGCCTGTTAGAATACACCACCTAAACACAAGCTTGTGAGGGGGATACAAAAAAGTCTTTCCCCTTTCATATAGGGTTCAGTATATGGGTCAGCATATGATTAAGTTATACTGGACCATGAGTACATGACGTGTACGCTTACATACAAAAGGTTAGTATTTACATGAATTTAATGATTAAATAAAACATTGGTTTAATCTGAAGACGCACAAATGACAATGGATTGACGTTCAACAAAATAAAACAGTTTTAGAATACAAAACCTTAGAAATCGCACCATCAAAATTGTTGACCATTTCTCAAGTTACAAATACAAAAATATATGTAGTGTGTAGTGTTGAAATATTTTGTACTAAAGTCATGTCTTGAGTCATTGTCATTGTCTTTTGTAGTGTAACAAATGATATCAGGAATGTAAGAGTGGGGGGAAATACACTGCATACTTGTGCTGTTTTTGATTAAATGTTAGGTTGCAAGGACATTAATACAGAGTGAAATAATTTGAACACTACACATTATCCTTCATTTGACAGAAATAGTAACTTTTTGTTGATTTTGGTCACCACAACCCTGGTCCTTCACACTGACTTTAAGGCAGAATATTTCAAACTCTTCCCCTCTGTTTACAGAAACATGTTAAATATGCCAAAATGAAGATTTGATGCATGAGAATAATTATTTATTCGTCCTGAGAATAAATCCCATCTCCCAATTTCCTACCCTTCCAAAATGTCAGTATCTGAAAAAAAAATTGCCCTGGATTTTAAAAGTGGCATCTAACATTTCAGGCGTAGAAGATGAGTTCCGGGATCTGACCCCCTTGCACACCTGTTCCATTGGTACTGTCTGAGGAACACTGAAACTGGAAGGTCACCTTCCCACACTGCACCTCTGTCATACCCTCCTGACCGAAATAACTCAACTCATTGCCGTCCAGCACCACGCTGGCCGTGTAGAATGTGTCCGGCTCAATCTGCACCGGGTACTCGAACCACACGGCGAACGTACTGCTGGAACCGTCGGAGAAGTATTTGATGAGGCTCTGGCCCAGGGACACTCCCTGACGCTTCAGCTCGATTTTGGCGCTGTACTCTGCCGAGCCGCAGCTAGAGCCGTACAGACCAAAGCCGGCGATGAAGACGCGCTTGTCCACGGCGAACTGGATGCTGTCGCAACGGCCCCTGTAGCGCCACTGGTTGCTCCGGTAGGCGCACGACTGGAAGCGATGGCAGCGTTGTGGGGACAGGCCTTTGCGGGGGTTACTGACAAAGAGCAAATCGGGCTTCTTGGCAGCCGTGTACCACAGGAAGATGTCGTTGGTCTCGTTGAGTGTCAGCACGCCGGACTGCGCCGCTCCGTTGGCAAAGTCATCCAGCGCCATGGTGGGAACACGGATGAGGTAGATGGCTTTGCCCAGCGCCAGGCGCTTGTTCTCGATGGTGGGCTGCAGTTCCTGACGCTGGCATTCGGCTTCGGCCCAGCTCAGCGCCGCCTCGAACACCACCATCTCCTTCGCATTGAGGGTCTCGCGACGCAGGATGCTCTCGAGGGTCTGTGAGTCGATGTCGCAGAAGCCCTCCGAGCGGAGCGCTAACTCGGCCTGGGCATCGATCACCTCCCAGCAGCGCTGCGTTAGGTCGGGCTCTTCAAATAGGCAGCTCTGGGACAGCAACACGCAGGCATTCTTGGCACTCAGACTCGTCTCCAGGAAGTTAACACAGGCTCGTGCCAAATGAGGCACGATGTACTTTTTAGCAGCGTAGAGGGTAGCCAGAACAGAGTCGGCACACAGGTCTATCTCGTCACAGTAAATGTACCTGTAATGTCAATGTGTAGATATGTTTAGTTGACCAAACTTGTAGAAGTCATGCAGGAAATGGATAATATCTGTTAAGTGACCTCTTAGAAAACTCAGCATTCAGGGTTGACTCATCAAATGAAAGTTCATTTTCATCAGCTATTGTGAGGGCAATGTCCACATCAATCACGGGATATAAAAAAACTGCTCAACTAAACATCTTTTGTCGGAAACCAATGGAGGCTCATATAATGCTACGTTAGAAACACATAGTAGTCGTCCGTAACAGTCAAATCCACATGCTTAGATCTTGTATGTAGAGAAAAGAAACTTACTTCAACATCGCCAGAAAAGAGGGAGGTTCAACATCAGGTATACGGATCTCTTCCTTATCCTCAGCCAGTTCACCATAAAACATGGCATGGAAAACTGAACTTCCCACAGCCAGAACATACTGAGAAGCAACATAGAAATTAAATAGGTAGTAGGTGAACCAGAAGGTACATAATGAAAAACATATTTGTTTGTTTTTTGTTCACAAAATATCTAGAGACATAACAGTAATGTCAGTAACTGGAAAAGAAGAACAAGCTTACTTTGTGCCCTGGGACTCGTTGGGTCCCACCTGGAGGGCCCACAACAAAGTGAACATCTGCCATCAACTCACTGTTGAACATGACTGAGTTCCTGTGAATGAATCATATAATGAAGGTGTGGCATTGGTAAGAAGACTTAAATACAAAAATAAAATAGTTAAACATGTCAGTGAAATTTGTACTGTCCAACACCACCTAATGATGCAATGGCGACGGTTAAATTTCAGCCAGTTAACTTAATATAGAGAGTATTGATATGTTATAAGCGGCCTGTCTCAATCATGGTCTTTGTGCCTACTGTCCTGCATGTGACAGGGTTCGTAGTAGTACATGGGTTCTCATAATTTAAGTTACAAGAACAATTTGGACTGCAATCAATAGATGCAGGGGACAATACTTGGGCACAGCACACACCTTTCTCGAATGGTAGGATACAGTCCTTGCCAATTAAAACTGTGTATTGTGTTGTTGTTGTTCAGATTCTGCTGCTGGTACTGCTGAACAGCTGTACTAGCGGAGGCACAAGTGACCGGCGTCTTTGTGGGAAAAAGCTCTGCAGCCATCTTCTTCCCACGTTTGTTTAAATGAGTGATCTCATGGCAGACTTGGGGCCAATAAACATTGGTGTTGATGTAGGGTGATCCTTCAGTTTTCTGATCCAGGCCTCTGTAAGCACAGGGGAACATGGGCAATTACTAAGCTATACATATATTAAAGCTGATAATATATAGAGAAGTAAAATAAAAATGTGCCGATGTACTACTATAGCAGGCACCTGTCACTCAACACTCCTCGGAAAAGAGGCCAAGTCAGTAGAATCAGATTTGTACTTTTTTTGTAACCAGTCTAGCAAACGTTCTCCTGAATTTGGGCACGAGGGTGCTACGGTTCAGCTCTGAAAGGCAGGGTAGGCAAGTTGCGCGATGCTAGCTATTTCAGCTTCTTTTTGACATGATTCAAACCAAAATATCCCACCACTTCATTTCAAAGCCACTCCCACAGAGTACAGTAACGAGCATTGAGGGGCAGAGTGCAAGCAGGTAGGTAGACAGGTAGCCCATCCAATCAATAGTCACCCCTTAATGATTGGTCATTTATTACAGTATTGTAATACCCACAGATCTCGGAATGATTTCATATTACCGTCAAACTTGTAGATATATTGGTTTATATCAAGATGTGAAGTTACTTACGCAAATAATACAAAAAGTGCATCTCAACAACATTGCCTACCCTGCCTTTAGTCTCATCCCAGTCTTGTCAGTTTTTGTGTTTAGCAGTAAATCGACAATCTTATCAGCCAGGTATTCTAGCTAGTTGTGTAGGGTTCCTTTATTGTGATCAACACGCGGGCAAGTGGAAAGTTATCTTGACAAATTGGCTAAACTAGGTAGTGCTAACCGACTAGATAGCCGAGCTGACAAGATAGTTACAGTAGGCCCGTTGCTTTGGTATGTCACGATTGCCAGCTATAGATACTATTACAATACCATGCAACACAAATTGAATTCATCTGTTACAACACAGCTCTACCAGTTCTCCCAATTTCAGCTGCCGAACTGTACTAGTAGTAGGCTAATGTATAGTAGCTATCTGACTGAGTTTTTAACGTTAATAGATTGCTAGCCAGGTACTGCAATGCTAACACTAATACAGTACGCATGTAGCCATTCTGTCTTGCAGATACAATTGTGTCATTACAATAAACTTTAGCCACGTACCTGGTTCCACAAGCCAATCATGCACCTACCGTACTAGTCGATATAGTGATGTGCTGTTAGGTTGTGCACATTGTAGCTAGCTAGTTACTTCACACTCACAGTAATGATGTCACCATCACACAGCTAGCTAGCTCTCATGTAGCTAGTTGTTGTTTCTAACGACGCCAGCAAGCTAGGCTACTTGTTTACAAGACAAAGAATCAACTAGTTAATTCTCCACTTAAACGCTGCAAAGTTATAGTCGTATTTTGTTGCGCGGAAATGTATTGTAGGGTCTTAAGTATCCAGCTAGCTAGCTACGATTAGCTACTAGCTAGTTTAATTCGATAACTTGTAATGTTTGTTAAAGTTCCCGACACATCCTGTCACCAGTCACAAAGAGGGCGGTGCTTACTTTAGCGGTCTTCACTATTAATGCTTTAAACGTACCTTCTTTACGCCATAGCCAACATGTTTTAAACAAGTATGTTTCCAATTGAGACAATTATCAGATAAAATTGTGAAAATCGACTAAAGTATTACATATTTAGATGAGTAGCCTATTGGTGTAATCACGTGTCACACATTAGGTGCGTTCGACATGGACTGCAGCTGCATGAAACGACCGGCGAGAGTAGCCGCTTGCAGTCCGGGAGGAGTTGAAAACGGCTCTGTGAAGTTGGACATTCCAGCTTCTCGTGGTTTGCTGCGTTGATGTCAGTCATGGCCGATCAAGCGCTGTTTGCTTACGTTACTTTATTTATAATTAAACTTAGTCTTTCCCTTAGTAGAAGAGGTGGCCCAAAACCCTTTATTCAACAAATGTTTTATTCAATCAAATTGTTTGGTCCGGATTTGAGCATTGGCGAAACTGAAGGTGTCAGAATAATTACAAAACAAGCGTCAAAGTTGTGGTGTGTGAGTCTGGCCAATCATGAAATAGCTGTGTCGTCATTTGAAGCCGTGCAGTTGCTCTTGAGAAAATGCGCTCGGCTACACAGCTGGCAGTTCTCGAATCGATCTCACGGTACTTTGATGGCTACGTCACAGTGACCTAGCCTCGGCGCCGTCTCAAGTCGGACAAAAAGTCTAACCAGAATTCACTGTTTCAAGTCAGCCGCCTGCAGCCAGCTGCAGCGCTGCATGAAGCGAGGTCATGTCGAACGCACCTATTGGCACATTATTTTCTCTATGACTGTCCTGGCTAACTATGGTGGAAAATAAAAACATTTTTAGAAGCATACTACTACAAACTCAACCCATAGTATGCATCTCTTGAACAGCCGATTGCAAAATATTTAGGTTAGGTTAAATTCCAGGCCAAAAGTCGAATTACATAGAGTTAAGTAGCTAGTTCACCACCTAGTGATATGTCGTTTTACGTTACGAATTCGTAATATGGACTTAAATGGACTAATAATGTATTTTTATTGTAAATACAATATGAAACGTTTCTAAAAAGAATAGTATTTAAGGCGGAAGAAACCGATGACCGATGGTATTTGTAACCTTTTGGCTTTCCGTACCGACTGGCTTCACCAAGTCGTGTTTTTAGATGTCAAAACTTGGTTTTACCTCTCTGGGAATTTAATTTTGTATCCACTTTAATTAGAACAACTCTTTGTGAGTACGGAATATTGAGATCATAGGATATATTCGAGGATGTCAATATAATAACCGTACTGACTGTGACTACAATATTTTTTTAGCTGTGTTCGCATTAGTGCGCATCAGCTAGCACTAGCTGATTAGCTAGCCAGCTATCGAGATATATTTCCGCAGAGTTCCTTCCTCGTACTTATTACCACCACCGAATAATGATGGTAAAGGTAACCATACAGACTGCTGGACTTGTAGTTTTTGTATGGTTGTTCTTCGGGGACTTTGTTTTGGGTTGGTTTCACAACAGTGCCAAGACCAAAACGTCACAGAATGAATATTCTAGAAAAAGTACACCTGACAATCAAGACCAGAGTTGCTTTTGCCACGTAAGTATAACACCAATTTAAAATGGCAAAGTTCATTGTCATTTCAATAATCTTTTATTTTCAGATGGTGTAAGACATCCATCTTATAGACATAGGGCTGTATGCCTATGATCCAGCTCCTCTAGCATTTTCTACTGTCACCTTAATTTGACGTCACACCTTCAGAAAGAAATCTTTGTCCTCTCATTTGAACTTTGTACAATTTGTCTACGCTGTCTCCAATACCTTCAATTTCATAGTAAGATTGTGCTGAATGATATTCATTCAACAATATACATTTATTGTAGGCTACGTAGGGCTATGACACGAGAAGTGTCTGATCTCTAGTCTATTGCCCCATGAATATTAAACTTACGACAAACGTCACGTTTATTTGCTATCAATGAAGGCGAAACCAATCAGGGGTTTAATTATACTACTTTTCTTTACATATGTAGAATGGAAAAATTACATTAGTATACATGAACCGGGAACGATACAAGAAAATAGCGTGGTGTACCCTGATTGGTCAAACTTGGGGTTCGTCAAAAATACAGTATGGCATTTGTAGTCCCGTCTAATGTAAGAACCTCTACTACACGTTTACGCGAGTGAAGTGAAGACTACAATCGTTAAGAGGCGGGGTCTAATTTGACAGCTGTAATTTGACAGCTGTTGACACATTGCTTTGTTTGGAGGCGGGGTCCAAGCGGGATATACCCACGAGGAGTCAGTGGTCTGAAATGACAGTTCGCTCTCACAACACCTACATCCGCTCTCTCAGACTACTTATTTTAAATTGCCTTATCAACGCTGTCATACCAGCATGTCATTAGTTTGTGTGCATAGTGTTTTTTTGCAACAGCTTAAAATAGCATTTCATAAAAACTGAGTGGCTCCCTTTGAGGACTTTCAGCTGCAAAACCTTTAAATACCGGTATGCTCAGAGGAATTGGTTTCATATGGACGGCTTCACAACTTTTCTTCGTGATCAGTGGACTATTGTATTCTGAGGTCAGACACGGTGATCTTTATATTGTAAATAACAGTTTGTTAACAAAAACATTTACAATGGTCTATTAAGTGCTTAGAGAAAGCCTTGCATAATTGTAAGGCAAGCTGTTATGTATGTTCCAAAGGAACATGCCTCTGGTGCCACATACACTAGTTTTGGCCATGAAACCAGTCTAATTGGCCACTCAGCTTCATTTAGTGACAAGTTGCATTGGTTAGGTTGAGACCTTAATACTGGGTGAGGGCTCAGGTGTCTGACTAGCTCAATACAGTGTTCATGTCACATAGCAGCTGTCTCTTCATTAATGCATGTGAGGATAAACTCTGCTGTCCACTATTGGATAATGAAAATGAAAAGTGTGACAGATTTCAGTGGACAGACTTGTCAGCCAAGTTACAAAACTGGTATCTGTTGTAGAAATCAGTTTTTTCAGGATGTGGCGTAACTTCAATCTGTTTAGCGTCTTATGCTTTTTGTTGAAAACGAGTCTGGCAACTTGCATGCTAAAAGTAGATTGAGCCTGAAAGTTTTGAGATGCCGCTCCCTCTAGCTCTAACCATACCTATTTTGTTATTTTAAATAAATTCCAAGAAGTGACTTCAAGTGTTTTCCAAATGCCCCTATTTTTTTAATACCAAAATGGAACTATCCTTTTTTGTTTCCTTAGTTAACTGGTGTCTTGGACGACTGCTTCTGTGACATTGAAAGCATTGACGTTTTCAACAACTTCAAGATTTACCCGCGCATTAAGAAGTTGAATGAGAGAGACTACTTCAGATATTACCGGGTAAGTGGACTGTAACCGTGCTTAAGAGGTGTCAGAGGTCTTGTACACACAGTGTTGTACAACAAACAACTTTACATCTTACGTGTTGAACTAACCAAATAAGTTGTTGTATTAAATGCTTTACAATAGACACACCCGTTATCACACCCATAATCTGAGTCATGCTAATCTCACGCAAATAGGCAAAACAATGCCCTTTGTACACCACATTGTCCATCTTCACTTATAATGCTTTTAACTAACCAAGTTATATTCTTGACAATTTTAACAGTAAACAGGGCTAAACATTTTTATAAAAATTGCACCTTGTCAAAATGCATGTACTAGATGATTTACAATAGACACACCCTTATTCTGATACAGTTTAATCTCAAACAAATCGGCTAAGCAAAGCTCCTGTGTACACCATGTTTTCCATTTTGGAAAATGTGTAACCAATAAAAGAATAAAAAATAATAATCATTAATAATTTGTTAATTTAGCAGATGCTTTCATCCATATTATACCACTGAACGTTAGTCCCCTAGGGCTATGCCCAAATTGGATTTGCCCATTAATTAAATGTTTGAAAATCAAGTGTTGGATTTGTCATGATGTATGCATGCTTAATACACCCTATAGTTGATGAGATCTCAGCCAACTAAAAATAAAGATGCATATTATGTAACTGTAGGAAACTGAAGGTCCTGTGATAACTAGCAAGGTGACGTGGCAATTCTGTCAAGACTATGCGTTGCATCATCAAGGAGGGTTCCAAAAATGAAAATCTCGCTCTGCTTGACTCCATCCACTGAATGCACACGGACACAAAATCAAAACTACCTGATGTGTAAGCTATCCGCTTCGATGAACTTATCAATAACCCAAAACAGGAAGAATATACACATTGGGACACTATTAATTTAGTGAATGGGAGCATCTGGATCCTGCAGTGCTGATCTGTAATGCATTAATGACTTGTCAGTAAGCTGTGGCCCTCCCTGGATGCCAACTCAATAAACGGATCTAGCGATGTAGACGGCACAGACGGTCTTATTTCCTAAAAGAGAGTTTTATAAGCTATTTGTTGTCATCCATGAAATCAAATTAAAACATGTCACCAAAAATGTGGCTCTATACACATTTAACTTTTGTTATTGTCTAATTGACCGAGACAAGTCATTTCTGATGTAGCATCCAGAAAAGCCTTGTTGTCAGCCTGAGCAAGATGATAAGTATATCATTAGCTACTTAGAGGATGGCCAGGTGACACTTATCAACTGGATCACCTTGCTTCCTTTTGGTATCTCCGAAGGTCAACCTCCAGCGACCCTGTCCCTTCTGGCCGGACGATGGACACTGCTCCATCAAGGACTGCCACGTTGAGCCCTGCCCAGAGGTCAGAGTTCATGCAGCATGCAATTGTTTTAGCCAAACTTTCAGTAGAGTGACTTGCATTAAGCAATAGCCCATTCCAAATCACCCATTACCGTCTCCTGATTTGTTTGTGTTATGTACTTATGTACAGCTATGAGCAACATGGGCTAAATTCATCTGTGGCTATTGTTATACAGGATGATGCCCATCCATTTATTTCAGGCTCTGGTACATAAGAAAAAGCTACTGCTTGGGAAGTTTGGAATGGTTTTGAGTATGTTTGCCATCTCGATCAAGGTAAATGTGATGAGATGTTCACCTGCCCTATTGTTTTCTGTTTGTGTCTCTTTTTAGAGCAAGATCCCAGTGGGAATTAAGTCTGGTAACTACAATAAGGTAAGCCTCCGTTCCCAGCAGATCCATTAAAATGTAATGAGTGTAAACATGCTAGGTGTATGCTCAGACAAGTATATTTATATACCAACTTGTCTCTTCAAAACACTATAAAGCTTTGTATAATGTAACAATGGATGTTTGCTCTGTAAATTGATGGGATATGTTCTATTTACCAAGCCCTCTTTTGTGTTGTGTAAGCTGTATACCTTCCATCCAGATGCATATATAGACAACCATATTGGTTTATTTGCTTAGTCACATACTGGAGTTTAGGGCCTGCGTGCTTCTCCTGCATTTGGACCAGTCTTTTGCATCTTGGCAGCTGATTCAACACTTAGTGGCCTCTTTGCTTTTTGTTAGGAAAAGCTTGGCTTAGTTCCTATTGTTTGTTTAGTAATGAGCCGTTCGGACATGTGGACCGACTAGAATTGAAGGTCAATCCAGTCATTTTAGTGTGTTTTTTTGCGGTGTAAATATCTTGCAAATAACTGAGTCAAGCTGAGTTTAAACAGTGTACAGTAGCAGTGTTGTAGTGTAAATATCCCATTGTAATAAGAGATCAAATATACAAATAAAACGTGTTCATTTAGCAGATGCTTATAGCCAAAGCAGTATACATCGGAAGGATTTGAACCTTTGCACAAAGCTACATCTCCAGAAGAGATGATTATTATGTTCCCAGTTTATGTTATTTTGTTAGGAGTTGTCATGTAACAGTTGGTGTTAGCCTCATGATTTGCCAGTTGAAACATTTGAGGAAGATTAGATTAAGCGTTCTTCCACAGCTCAGGGAGAGGGCAGTGTGGGGGGTGCAAGTCAACGTGGCAGTGAGAGGGAAAAAGCACAGCAGGTGCCTGTAAGGCCAGGAGAGGTACATTAGCCACACACAGTGGTTATTCACCTCTAACTAGCTATGTGGCTAGAAGACGGTTAGCTTTACTAGTTTGTTTAGCCTTCCTGGGTATGTGTTCATGACTGGCTTGCTGTTTGATGTTAAGCATTCTGATACTGAGACCTGGACAACATCATTTTCTGTCTCTGGTCTTTTGCAATATAGTTTTTGGACTTCTAGTGTAAACTGTCCAGGGTGAGTGGGGGGAAAGGTCTTAAAATGACTGTTGGCAAAGTTAGAGAGGAAGAGTGCCCCTTAGGCCAGGACTGACTATGACAGATTAATGCAGTTTAGACTTTTTGGGTCAGTTGTTCTTAACAATGCTCTTTTTCCTGCTGCATAGTACTCCCAGGCACCCAACACAATAACAAACATTGTGGACTGTGAACAAGCCCATGAACTTGGAGCTATTAACAACACACTCAGGTAACAGCATACTGTACTTTTCTTTCAGGTTTAAATGTATTATTATTATCTAACTTTTAAGTGGTGCCTGATAACTTAATGAAAAATGTCTGATGTATCATATAATTTGACATTTCATGATAGTGTAAATTATTATTCAGTTTTGTGCTTGAGTTAGAAATGAGCAGCCTTTCTTTCTTTTTTGCCAAACTGTTCAACTGTTTCTCTTGCCAGCAACCAGAGTAAAGAGGCCTTTGAAGACTGGGCTCGTCACGATGATGCTCAGGACCACTTTTGCCTGCTAGACGGTGAGAACATCAATTCTAACTTCAAAGATCTATTTTTTCGCACGTCAGGATTTACAAAGTATACACTGGCTTCAATCTATTTTACATTGCCTTGGAGAAGTATTCACAGCCTACTATTAAATCTTTTAAACCGTAGGAAACGTTACTAATTTATTCAAATACAAAACATTGTATTTTGTAGATGTAATCAATGGTGTGAATACAAAAGTTATTTATATTTCTAATTTGCAGTAAATTAGCAAAGGTAAAAATAGTCGATTTTTAAGTATGTCAACCCATTAATTTGAACCACCTAATCCCACCAGTCCCTCTGTTTCACTCATTCATCATCTCCTCCTTTCTCTTTCAGATGAGACGTCCCCAGATGCTGAGTACGTAGACCTTCTCCTCAACCCTGAGCGCTACACTGGCTATAAGGGGCCCTCTGCATGGAGAGTGTGGAACAGCATCTACGAGGAGAACTGCTTCAAGTGAGAGACACATACCCACACTTTATCAAATACTTATATCTACTTTTGAGCTTTCGCTATCTTGTACTATTAGTACTCTTGTACTAATATAAATACATTGCATAGCTAATAAAGTATTGCCAAAAAACAACATGCAAAAACTGTGTGTGTGCATTGTGTTTAGTGAAAATATTTGTTGTTTGCAGGCCAAGATCAGTGTATCGACCACTTAACCCACTGGCTCCGAGCAGAGGTTAGTGGTGTTTTTGTACTTTTTAGCTTACCGTGTTTGCACTCTCTCGTCTGCCTTTTCATATATGTTTCACTAATTACGCTGTTAAATAACGTTTTGGGAAAATCTTATTTTGTATAGTTTAACTTTCTATTTATAAATAAAAACGTAGTGGCCTAAGAATTTGTAGAAACCAAAGACAATCAATACAATGATTTAGCATTCAAATGTTATGTTTTTCCCACAAACGGGTTATTATGCTTGCAGTCAGTTTATTGTATACTATTAATAGTATGATTGTAACATGCTGTTGTTCTCATTGTCATCCTTTGGACCCCTAGGAGATGATGATGGTAAGTGCTAGTTTATGTATTTTAATGTATCTACTTTTTATTGGGATATTAATAGCAAGACTCCTATTTTAATACAAACTGACACATCTTTTTTTGTTGTTGCATGCATTCAGGAGAGGGCTTCTACGACTGGCTTGAAGGTAACATTTATTTATTATTTAAACCTTTTATTTTTTATTGTAAGATTTGTCATTTGTTATGGTTTGGTGAGACAATGAAAATTGTTAATTTGAATTTTCTAATCAAATTTGAGAGGGAAATTCAAACAGCTCGACAGTCATTTTATCGTTGTTGTTTTGCATGTCGATTTCAAGTCATCAAACTCTCCCTGGAATATCTTTCAAGCTTCCTCTATTCTCTGTTATTTCAACATCTCGGTCACGTCAAAGCATCCCTAAAAAGCGCCCTCTTATGTATTTCTATGCTTGCTTTGAAGTGTTTTGTCTAGGCAGACAGAAGCTGTTGAAACCTCTTGGGTTTGGGTACAAAGAAACCACACAGAGTTCTATTCCCTTCACTGCAGAATTCATGAAATAAGTCTTTGTCATGCATGTCCCGCGATGCAAAGATTACATTATTGAGACTTGGTGAGACTCGAGGCCCTCAAACATCATGACAGTCATATACAGCAGGTGATAAACCGAAACTCCCAAACCTTTTGGTAATGGGTGAGGATGCTGTGGAACAACTACATTCTTGTCACCCCTGGCTTAACAGGGCTATGCCCAATACACCCAACAAAAAAGATGCAGTGAAAGGACTTTTTGAAGAGAAACGTTACAAATGCGAAAATGTGTTGTTCTCTCCTGAATAGGGTTGTGTCTGGAAAAGAGGGTGTTTTACAGGCTCATCTCCGGTCTCCATAGTAGCATCAATATTCACTTGAGTGCAGAGTACCTGTTGGACGGTAGGACATCCCCAACTTCCTTGCTATTTAATAGATGTGAATGTGAAAATTGTAATCACCAATGTTGGATTAGTGTTGATGATGCACATTTTCCCTGCAGTATGTAAATATTTGCAATTTCTAACACAATGCAACCATTCATTCACCCTTTACTTTTCCTTCAGAGGCCTGGGGCAAGTCAATCTGGGGCCCCAACGTGCAGGAGTTCCGTCAGCGCTTCGACCCGGCTGAGACCAAGGGCGAAGGCACACGGCGCCTCAAAAACCTTTATTTCCTCTATCTAATTGAGCTGCGAGCACTCTCCAAGTTGGCGCCGTATTTCGACCGTGCCTTCGTTAACCTTTACACAGGAAACGCCCAAGAGGACACTGGCACCAAGGAGCTTTTGCTGCAGTTGTTCAACGAGACCCAGTATGTGGAGAATGAGGATGGAATGTAACAAACATGTAACAAAAAATACAGTATAACCCATGGTTATAGTTACATCACTTACACTTGTTAACAATTTGTTACTAACCTCCCACTGACCACCAATTGTTTTCTCCTTTTCTTCAGAACCTTTCCAATGCACTTTGATGAGAAGTCAATGTTTGCGGGCCACAAAATCGAAGCAAAGATTTTGAAGGTGAGCCCACCTTATTGACAGTTATAGCGAGTTTAAGCTTCAATACTAAACATGGATTCCCTTCTTGGAGCATTTTTTACATGTCTTCCTCTCTCATACATTTCCTGTCGTTTTGTAACCATCTTTGTCTAATAAAGCCATCAAAAGGCAAATAATATATATTAAAAATACAAGATTTTTGTTTTCAAGACTTTGAAAGGTGGAGTGTTTTTGCAGTTAGAGGAGAGCAGCAGCTTAGTACTGCCTCAATGCATGAGTGGTCAACCAGACAAGCAAGTTTCTGGTCGGCTATGTTATATAATATACCAGTTAATGATTCTCATGCCAGTTACTTTTTGGGTTTTGTGTATATGAACACCTGTTGTCACAAATGATCTTCTCACATCTTGGAATGTGACACAGTGGGTATAAATGTGCATACATTTGTTGCACGTCTTAAAATAGTCCACTTATTTTTTTTAAATTAGGTATCGATATACATTTTTTACAGTTGTGGACACCTGATTTTCACCCTTTGTCTTTGCATCCTTGTTGTTTGCCAGGAGGAATTCCGTCTCCATTTCAAAAACATCTCCCGGATCATGGACTGTGTGGGCTGCAGTAAGTGTCGTCTCTGGGGAAAGTTACAGGTAGGTTGTTTTATGCCGTGTTTTCAATAGAAAGAGCTTGATTTATAGATGTATGATTGACACATTGGTCAGTTCTTGAGTTACGCTTATCTGTTTGTAAAATGAGTCTACTCTTGCGCAATATTTAATCCCCTCACCCATGGTAATTCAGTTGAGCATTAATGTACAATTTTGCCTTTACAAATGTGCCTTTACTCCTGTGATGCATAGATCCTTTCAATCCAGACTGCTCAGAAAGAAAATCCTATTTTGATGGTGTCCCGGCCAACGCTGGCCTGTTTAACTCTCCACTCACGTTACAGATCGAAGGACTTGGTACAGCCCTGAAGATCCTCTTCTCTGAAAAGGAAATCAAGAACCTTCCGGAACACAGCCCTTCCAAGGGTTTCCAGCTGACGCGGCAGGAGATCGTCGCCTTACTGAATGCCTTCGGAAGGTTGGTGTTACCCCTCTCTTTAGGAAAGGTCCTTTTAAAATATGTTTTTCAGAACCTTAAATATAAAAAGCAAAACTATTGATTCTCGGTTCAAAGCAATTGAATCCCAGCGATACAGGGTCAAGAGGTGTTAACAAGGCTGTTGATCTTTCTCGCCTAACCTTCTTTTAGACTATCCACAAGCATACACCAGCTCCAAAGCTTCCGAAGCCTACTTGATGGCAAGAGGTAACAGACAATGTGGCCACCTGGTGGAGCCATCGAAGAGGAAACTGCAATAGTCTCATCCTACCCAGGATGAGGCCACGTTCAGGGACTTCAGAGTCAACACTGACCCCCTCCACCCCCCTCCCACCCATTTCAACATTTCCCATCCCTGTGTGTGATATTCCTGAAGGTTTAGGTCGGAAAGACCTCCTTTACCGGCGTTTGTGTTTAAATTGTGAGCATTACTAGCCCAGCACTCGCTTAAGAGATCTGAGGGAGTTCCTAGTTTGCAAGTGTTTGATTGCACATGTGTGTTTTCTGCAATCCATGCTGGACATGCTGTGGCTTTTTGCCTGCCCCTTTTAGCTACCTCCTTTTCCCTTGCATTTGTGTTGCATAAATGCTTAATGCCTGTGAGTCTGTCCTTCCATTCTTTTTGTATTTTCTCTCTCTCTCTCATTCACCATCTCAGGCATACTAGTTGTAATCTAGCTAGAACATTGGGGTGCGTACGCGTGAGTGTCATGTGTGTTGATGTGTGATTGAGCGTGTGGAAAAAAACAGTTGCAGCTATTATAAGAATTATGTTTTTTAATTCCCCAAACTTTTACAACTGTTATCTTGACACTCGTAGCAGCTTTTCGCTATTGTAGAAGTCATTGATTTCCAGACGCGTGTGTCTTTGAGGGAATGTCTGTGTATGCACATTTTTGCTGTTCAATGGTGTCCCAACATGTCTGCGCAGTATATCCTTATAAATGTAATGTTGGTCATCATCCCTAATCAATAATTTATGTATATGTTTACATATACATGTTTTTGGTGACTTCAGTTTAATTGTTTTTCTTGAATCCTGAGATAAAATTGAATAAATCCCCCTTCTAAGATATCTGGAAGGAATTCTGTTGCAACTAAAATGTTGCTTAATATAGATATTCAAGTATTTGTTGAATATTAAGTCTGAACTATTTGACCAATGGTGTTAAGCTGCCATCTTGTTGAAGGAGAAGTTCATGGATGGTATTTTCTGTATTCACAACTGAAAACAAGCTTTTTTAAGTTTCTACAATTAATATTCAGATTTAAATATTTTTGGAATTTGACTTTAATATTGGTAATGACTGTCATAGCTATCCTACAATTGTCAGCAATTTGACATTATTATGTTTATTACTTTATATGAAAAATCTGAGATACTTTTTCCAGATACCAGTGTGAGAGCGGTTATTTTGTTGTTCTTTCTTTGAAATGGATTTAGAATTGGACCAAAGATTTTACGTTGCCTTTTTTGTGTTCCAGCTGATTTTCCAAAAACCTTTTGACCCCATAAAGTGTTTATGTTCTGAGGATTTGGAAAGGAAGACGTAATCATCATATTTATTATTACCACCACATAATGTAAGCATGATTTTTCCAACCATGTTTAAAAACAAAAAACTCTTAAGGACCTTTAGTAAGCAAGACTGAGTTACTCAATGGAACACAGCTAATCTAATGCTACTCTCACCATGAATGTGAACACTATGGGATGTGTTTCTTATCTTTTGTTTGAAATGAAAGGTATCTCATGGACATAATATCTTGGCGATATGGTAGATTTTTTGTGTGCGAGCGTTAGTGTCCCGTTTGTGTGTGTGTATTTGTGTTCCAAGCCTTGCATGCTGTCTACAACACCAGATCGTCCTGTGCAATCCACTTGTCTGCCTTAAAAAAAGTTTCCAAAAGTAATTTTAGAATGAAAAAAAGCCTTCTCAATAGGACAAAATGTACATCAAACCATATTGTCACTATTGATTCCCAGCTTTCTCCTCTCTGCCTTTGTAAGACGCATAACAATTTGTAAAGGAAATAAATACAGAACTTTGTTTTTCAAATCTATGATTATATATAGTTGCACCTATATATATTGATGTGTATACTGTACTTGTTGAGTATATTTATTTGAACAGAGGATTAAATATTTCTGGTTGTCATTCCAACTTTTGTCTGTGTCATTAGGCTAGGGAGAAGGGGATGTTCAATAGTGTCATTTTCAAAGGGTCATACATTTAGGTTAGTAGCTTAAGCTCATGTTTATTTAATTGAATACTCAATAGTTTTTTTGTCATGTTTATGTGTCAATATGCATTCAACAACACATCCACAAACATCCACAAAATATATAGCATTTAAGTGAAACTGCATTACAAATGACATACAAAACACACCTTCCTTAGAAATATATAATCTAATCTTTCCATATCATCATAATATACGTTCAGTCGGACTGTTTTGATGTGAAAGCTCCAGATGGTGATTTTGTCTGTAAAATACTTCCGTGATTACAAGAAATGACGTGTGTCCTCTAAATATGAACGACAGTCACTATGTTTGAACTAACAAGCAATAGTGCGCTTTAAAATTGTACTGGCTGACATTCTGCACACATCAGTATCTCGCATCGTAATAGGTACAACTGCCGTTTCTCACAGAGCAAAAGCGGCAGAAGACAAAGTTATCAACTTTATCAAATTACATTTCATTCAGTCTTACACAACAGGGTCATGCTGCAAATGATTTGACAGCAGTATAGACAGACAACTTTCTAATTAATCCTATTATATATACTGTTTGTCAAAACTTTGGAAACGGTCTTATTGTTTTTGAGAGACACTAAGTCATTTAAAGGTATAAAGATTTACTTTGACCAAAATAGTGGTACATAGAGCTTAATTTGCATCAAACTGCCACCCTAGGCAATATTTGGAGAACATTCTATCTCATTATACCCTACAGACCATTGATTGAGTGATTGAATTCATGCATTAAAAACAATGAAACAATTATAAATGGCTAGGTGTTTCCAAAATGTTGACAGGCACTGTACAAATCTATTGCGAGTCAACCATGTTGGCTATCTCTATGAAAGTTGCCAATAGGGATAATTCTGCCCCCCTGAAACACTTAAGCAAAAATGATTCACAAAACCTTAGAAATGGCTTAATATTTTCAAAATTCAGCTTTGTTAACTAATTTCTCAATAGTAAAAATGTACAGTTCAGTGACCACTGTCCAGTAGCAGGACCTGAATACAACTCAGCTTTGAAATATGAAGTTGAACTAATCTGTGCCAACATCACAGTACAAAGTTTTTTTTAAACATATTGTGAGACATTCATTTATCACAATATCTGCAATAAACATAAATGGTCTATGTTCTTCGAATGTTTGCAAGTTTCTATTTCTAAATTAGCCACACTTATCACATTGTGCTAATGGACTCATGGATCTACTGTTATGATGAAAAGCGCCAAAGTGTGTTATGTAGGCCTACATTGAGGTGCAGACTCTGCTATGGATATGAGTATAGTTCCCCCGTTGTTGCTGTCAGTCGTTGCTCGTCAGTGCTGGTGTGTACCGTAAAGCTACTGTTTCGGCTCCCCCAATCATAGCAGTCTGTGGATAGACTGTTGGAAAGGAAGAAGATAAGAAATAAACATAGGCCTATAGCATTTGTTACGAGCATAGACCATTGAAGCAGGGGCGTCGTTAGACCCTTTTTACTGGGGCACGTGCCCCAGTATAAATCTGCTGTTCCCCAGTAAAATCTAATGTTTGAGTTTGAATAATTTCCATTTAGTCATTTAGCAGACACCCTTATCCAGAGCGACTTACAGTAAGTACAGAGACATTCTCCCCGAGGCAAGTAGGGTGAAGTGCCTTGCCCAAGGACACAACGTAATTTCGCACGGTCGGGGGAATCAAACCAACAACCTTCTGATTTATAGCCAGACTCCCTCACCGCTCAGCCATCTGACCCAATTTATTAGTCAATGCATTCATTGAGATTGATACTCCTGGAAAAATAAACACAGTATCCCAATCAACGCTTGTAAAATCAAAGCCGAATCAAAGTCAAAGTTTAACCGAAAACACAAACGATGCCCACGGAATTCCATGTCAGTGCGCTCTTCTGAGCTTGCCAAATAGCCACTGCAGCACGCACACAGAAGTCCAGGTGTTGGACTCGGCAAACAAGTCAGAATTGAGGTAGGCTAAGAAAACATTACAAAACTAAAGAAAGTGTCTACATCATGATGGGCCTATAACGATCATCTTATTTTGACTAAAACATAAAAACAACATAACATGAGGCTCAAAAACAGTATTTGCGCTCAAATGAATTCAAAGCAGACTTGCATTAATGTCCCTGCCAAGGCTGGTATCAAACTTGCGTCCCTGAACTGTTGTATAGTGGGTTAAGCAAGGTGAGTTTCTATAGCCTGGAAGACGTGCATTGTGCGCAGCAAGCTTGGAAGAAAAAAATGGATATGAATAGGGGCCTGTGCCCCAGTTGGGCTTTATGTCTAACAACGCCCCTGCATTGAAGCCTTATACATATTGACGATGGAACTTTTGGAAACAACCACTCACCAGATTCCTTACCTGCTCAAATAAAATGTTGATCAACAATTGGTCAACATTACTGTAACCTTGAGAGAATGTTTCGGCATGTCACTTACGTGGCTGTATTGCTCTGAGGAGGGATGCTCCACGCCAGGTCATCGTCACTGTCATACCGCCGAGGGTTGTCAAAGAAATAGCCTCTTGATGAGAGCACATGGTTTGGGATCACGGATCCGCTCTGAAAAACATCCCTTATGATTAACGAAGCAGATCCGTCCCCTGCTTCATACAGGGTATGACCAACCCAGTCTCATACTTCTGCGTATCTATGACACGGGCAGAAGTATGAGACTGGGTTGGTATGACACAACAGCAAAAAGTTCAGACCCTCTCAAGACACATCCAGACAGCAACCCACAAACGCTCACCCTGTCCTGTGGTGGCCGGCGGACCCTAAAGAAGTACACCACTAGGGAGGTGGGCAGCAACTCCCAGACGAAAAGAATCACCCCAAACACGATGTAGCCCGCGTCTCCCAAAGAAGATCGCAAGTCCGCCTGGACAGAGGTTTGTAAATGAATAATTCATTCTGAGACTTACTTGAGAATTACAGCATGAATGATAATTGTCATGGAATGAAGATTGTTTTCTAAATACTTGTGTCTATCTATTTATAAACATATATGCCACTGTTACCTGGTCAGAAACGTTGTACCAATCGTAGTCAAAGGAGTTGATGGTTTCGATGTCTGTCAGAGCTAGCACCACTAGGTTGTAACAAGCGCGAGAAGCATACAACAGAACCACCATCACGCCAATCAAAGTTACCTGGCACACAGACGTCCCCTATAACCCAAAAGAGTAGGGATCTTGGAATTACCAGACCACGGGACATTGTATAAAAACAAAAACAACTTGCTTAGAAACGAATAGCTTGTTGTTATACATAGAAAGCAGTTTCTTATTTTTGGAATAAAGTAAGCATATGGGCTCTTACCTTAGACTCTAGATAAATACTGGCGAGAGACATCTTAGCCACCTTGTAGAGGCAAACGGACAGAGAGATGGCGCAAAGCACAAAGAGCGTGTCATTGATGGTAACTCGCACCAGGACAATGGTCTTGACCTCGGTGGCAGTTATTTTGACCAATAGGGCACAGGCCAAGTTCACCACCAAGAAAAGGAGACTGACACCCAGAAAGACCAGGTAGAGTGGGAGCCTATGGGAAGAAACAGGAAGAGAGGTGAGTCAAAAAATAGTTGTTGGCTAGTGCGAAATGATTTAGGGGATTTCCAGAAAAAGGATTGTTAACATAATGAAATGATCATTTAAAATAATTCTGCATCCACAAAGTCCAGATTTCTTGGATTTATATGACATAAGGGTATGTGGTGATCCAGACTTTGAGATTAAGAACTGTTAAATAATATTCTGGAGTCATCTTACCTGTACTTCAGAAGGGAAGGAGTATACTTGGACTTGGCCTTGAAGTAGACCTGATGGGTTCAAAGAAAGAACAATGTACACCTTGTACATAGAGCTTCCATACAAAACAACAACAAATGCGACGTTGCTGATCTGATATCCAAGAGTCAATACATTGATTCTGATGACAGATCTGTCGACAGATCTGATACTATAAAACTCTTATAAATTTAAGATAAGATGAGATTTTTATGAGTACTTGCTGACCTATCCCCAAAACCAACCTACTGTAATGTCAAAGGAAGCTGACTTGAGTTACACAACAGTGTTTAATGACTGTAGGACAGAAGCCAAATTTTGCATGTAGTTGTAGCATTCCCTTGCTACGCAACCACTCAAAGCTGGACACTCAGAGTATTGTGTGTGTCCTTAAATCTGATACAGTATTAATTCAGGCTTGATGGAGGGTCTCTCTAATGTCTGCCCATATTTTACTAGGCAAGGATCTCATCTTTAGGTTGTCGTCACATGAAGTCCACTTTATCAATTTATAATGTCAAAAATAGTTTTCTTATTGCTCAATGAGGCATCTGTGCTACGCCACTGAATAATGGGACTGCTTAATCTTTCCCCTCCTATGTCTCCTTGCCACCCCACATTTCCATAACATTGCCTTTTTCGTCCATCCCCTAAACCGTGCACCTCCATCAGCCTACGCATGCACACACTTATACACAATCCTGCCCACGTTCACAGTTGACTGGAGAACATCTATTTTTGGATAGTTAAAAGCACCATAGCTTAATTTGGAGCCCAATTGACCAAGAAGAACCACATCAATGCCGATTTGGTCCTTTGAGGCCCTCCTCAAGGACATTCTTTTCCCCCCAAATGTATACCTTAATATGACCACATGACATATGATCTCTCCCTCTTTTCACACACAAAACCCATTCCCTTTCTCTCTGTCTCATACACACCCCTATTCCACAACCCCTCACCTGGGCACAGTAGAGGTTCATGAGGCTAAGTGTGAAGAACTGCAGACAGACAGGAAAGCAGTAGAGCAGCCAGAAGGCAAAGGGCCCCAGCGCGTTAGCGGTTACACAATCGCGGAAGTAAAAGGAGAAGAGGACGGCGCGCAGTGCAGCCCACAGCAGACACAGGAAGAGGAAGGCTGTCTGGTAGCTGAATCGCTTGTGGCGGTAGCGCAGGACCAGCCAGAGTTGGGCA
Source organism: Mallotus villosus (assembly GCA_903064625.1). Taxonomy (NCBI): domain Eukaryota; kingdom Metazoa; phylum Chordata; class Actinopteri; order Osmeriformes; family Salangidae; genus Mallotus; species Mallotus villosus. The sequence goes on from CAEFZP010001471.1 coordinate 462,463, forward strand.
TAGATAAAGGCGAAGAGAAGGGAGTAGAAGATGGTGTAGGCCACGGTGAGGCCCAGCTTCACGTACGGGGGGATGGCCGGCGTGATGGTCGGAGACGGTGGCAGCATGGAGCCGTTACCGGCTGCAGATGTCCCCAGCTCACGTTGCTCCTCTACCAGGGATCCTTCCATCGCTCCTCCATTCATCTCTCTGGTCCCCAGTGAGAGAAAAAAAGGTATTCACCAGGGTCTCTTTTTCAAGCAATGCTGTATTGTAAAGTCTATGTGTAGGATCAAATGTACATGTCAAATTGATACATTCCTTTCATCGAGTCTTGCTTTAGAAACACAGGAGAGACAGAGAGAAAGAGATTTGGAGGAAAGGAGAGAGTGAGGAAGGGACACTCCCCTCTTTTTGCCGGTGCCTCTTGGAGAATGGTTGGAAGCTGTAGTCACCTGACCAATTCAGATCCCCTTATTGGCTGAGAGCTTGGCAGGAGGCTGTGATGATGCCTATGAAGAGGATGGAGAGGAGAGGAGGAGGGAGGTGTTGAACAAATGGATCGAGCCAGAAAAAGAGAAAGAGAAAGGTGCACATTGACAGTACTTCAATACACGTACTGGGAGATCTCTTCTCTGCTCCCATCCTCTTGCGTCAGTGATGGCATCACATGCAAAGAGCAGATTGTCATGAAGTCTACCCTCCCCTGCTTTCCATTCTGCTGTTATTCCTTTGAACATTTATTTATATACATTACATAAGGAGAGTTAAAACACTGTGCCAAACCCTTTGAGTGTAATTACAGTATAATCTGTACAGCAGTGTAACATAATTTGTGTGGATATAAAGAACAGGTCTTTGAGCTTTTGTCAGTTCAGCTTCAATGTACATGCACATCTGTTCATTCATTAATATGAACGGTACATTGACATAGATTTGGATTATATACATCAATATACAATTACATGTACATTATGGTAAACTCATTTATTGAAAATAGTTGTGTTTTATGTCAGACGCATTTATTTGTATGTGCATGGTGGTACAGTAGGTGAATGAAAAAGGGGCTGAAATGTGGTGGATAATGCAATTCAGAGCATCTTTACATGAGCTACAAAAGTAAAGCAAATAATTCTGTAACATTTGGGGTTATTACTGGTGTTTTACATAAAATTTAATGAATTATCAGTGTTTGCCAGAGATTGCATGATGCATCAAGGGTGTGAAACTCATGAAATAGTTTATACTCCTACATTCACATGGACTTTATTGCCACCTGGTGGACTATACATTAGTAGAGGTACCATATTTGTTTTATAGAAGCAGATGAGAATGGATAACACCGCCTGGTAATACTTGGTATATTTGATCGCATTAATGACATCAGAAATATAAGTA